>CM048849.1:67685407-67705633 GCA_026545225.1 Cornus controversa | reverse complement strand
GTCACCCATCCTAGTACTACTCTCGCCCAAGCACGCTTAACTGCGGAGTTCTGATGGGATCCGGTGCATTAGTGCTGGTATGATCGCACCCGTCATTCTCTTGTCTCCCTTCCCTTATAAAGCCCCTTCTTCTGATGCGTCGAGGAGGGTTGATGAAGTATTACAGAGAGGATTAGCATGTGATTCTCCCATTCGCCAGCAATGAGAAGTAACAATCAGAACTGAAAAGGACCCGATCAAAAAGGAACAAGAAAAAATATATATATATATATATATATATTTTCCGATTAAGACTTTAGCGCGGATAAAATTGAGCCACGGACTTTGAAACCGATTTTGAGACCGTTACAGGTGTGAAAAGCAGTCCGGAACGAGGTTAGCTTGGCACGGACGATACGGTTCCAACCGCGCTGACCGCGCTCACTTTCGAGTTACGGTGAAAAAGTTATCGCGATTTCCGTGGAGGCGCGCGGGAAAAATAGAAAACCGCGGCAAAAGGGGTGCAACACGAGGACTTCCCAGGGGGTCACCCATCCTAGTACTACTCTCGCCCAAGCACGCTTAACTGCGGAGTTCTGATGGGATCCGGTGCATTAGTGCTGGTATGATCGCACCCGTCATTCTCTTGTCTCCCTTCCCTTATAAAGCCCCTTCTTCTGATGCGTCGAGGAGGGTTGATGAAGTATTACAGAGAGGATTAGCATGCGATTCTCCCATTCGCCAACAATGAGAAGTAACAATCAGAACTGAAAAGGACCCGATCAAAAAGGAACAAGAAAAAAAAAATATATATATATATATATATATATATATTTTCCGATTAAGACTTTAGCGCGGATAAAATTGAGCCACGGACTTTGAAACCGATTTTGAGACCGTTGCAGGTGTCAAAAGCAGTCCGGAACAAGGTTAGCTTGGCACGGACGATACGGTTCCAACCGCGCTGACCGTGCTCACTTTCGAGTTACGGTGAAAAAGTTATCGCGATTTCCGTGGAGGCGCGCGGGAAAAATAGAAAACCGCGGCAAAAGGGGTGCAACACGAGGACTTCCCAGGGGGTCACCCATCCTAGTACTACTCTCGCCCAAGCACGCTTAACTGCGGAGTTCTGATGGGATCCGGTGCATTAGTGCTGGTATGATCGCACCCGTCATTCTCTTGTCTCCCTTCCCTTATAAAGCCCCTTCTTCTGATGCGTCGAGGAGGGTTGATGAAGTATTACAGAGAGGATTAGCATGTGATTCTCCCATTCGCCAGCAATGAGAAGTAACAATCAGAACTGAAAAGGACCCGATCAAAAAGGAACAAGAAAAAAAATATATATATATATATATATATATATTTTCCGATTAAGAGTTTAGCGCGGATAAAATTGAGCCACGGACTTTGAAACCGATTTTGAGAACGTTGCAGGTGTGAAAAGCAGTCCGGAACGAGGTTAGCTTGGCACGGACGATACGGTTCCAACCGCGCTGACCGCGCTCACTTTCGAGTTACGGTGAAAAAGTTATCGCGATTTCCGTGGAGGCGCGCGGGAAAAATAGAAAACCGCGGCAAAAGGGGTGCAACACGAGGACTTCCCAGGGGGTCACCCATCCTAGTACTACTCTCGCCCAAGCACGCTTAACTGCGGAGTTCTGATGGGATCCGGTGCATTAGTGCTGGTATGATCGCACCCGTCATTCTCTTGTCTCCCTTCCCTTATAAAGCCCCTTCTTCTGATGCGTCGAGGAGGGTTGATGAAGTATTACAGAGAGGATTAGCATGTGATTCTCCCATTCGCCAGCAATGAGAAGTAACAATCAGAACTGAAAAGGACCCGATCAAAAAGGAACAAGAAAAAATATATATATATATATATATTTTCCGATTAAGACTTTAGCGCGGATAAAATTGAGCCACGGACTTTGAAACCGATTTTGAGACCGTTGCAGGTGTCAAAAGCAGTCCGGAACGAGGTTAGCTTGGCACGGACGATACGGTTCCAACCGCGCTGACCGCGCTCACTTTCGAGTTACGGTGAAAAAGTTATCGCGATTTCCGTGGAGGCGCGCGGGAAAAATAGAAAACCGCGGCAAAAGGGGTGCAACACGAGGACTTCCCAGGGGGTCACCCATCCTAGTACTACTCTCGCCCAAGCACGCTTAACTGCGGAGTTCTGATGGGATCCGGTGCATTAGTGCTGGTATGATCGCACCCGTCATTCTCTTGTCTCCCTTCCCTTATAAAGCCCCTTCTTCTGATGCGTCGAGGAGGGTTGATGAAGTATTACAGAGAGGATTAGCATGCGATTCTCCCATTCGCCAACAATGAGAAGTAACAATCAGAACTGAAAAGGACCCGATCAAAAAGGAACAAGAAAAAAAAAATATATATATATATATATATATATATATTTTCCGATTAAGACTTTAGCGCGGATAAAATTGAGCCACGGACTTTGAAACCGATTTTGAGACCGTTGCAGGTGTCAAAAGCAGTCCGGAACAAGGTTAGCTTGGCACGGACGATACGGTTCCAACCGCGCTGACCGTGCTCACTTTCGAGTTACGGTGAAAAAGTTATCGCGATTTCCGTGGAGGCGCGCGGGAAAAATAGAAAACCGCGGCAAAAGGGGTGCAACACGAGGACTTCCCAGGGGGTCACCCATCCTAGTACTACTCTCGCCCAAGCACGCTTAACTGCGGAGTTCTGATGGGATCCGGTGCATTAGTGCTGGTATGATCGCACCCGTCATTCTCTTGTCTCCCTTCCCTTATAAAGCCCCTTCTTCTGATGCGTCGAGGAGGGTTGATGAAGTATTACAGAGAGGATTAGCATGTGATTCTCCCATTCGCCAGCAATGAGAAGTAACAATCAGAACTGAAAAGGACCCGATCAAAAAGGAACAAGAAAAAAAAAATATATATATATATATATATATATTTTCCGATTAAGAGTTTAGCGCGGATAAAATTGAGCCACGGACTTTGAAACCGATTTTGAGAACGTTGCAGGTGTGAAAAGCAGTCCGGAACGAGGTTAGCTTGGCACGGACGATACGGTTCCAACCGCGCTGACCGCGCTCACTTTCGAGTTACGGTGAAAAAGTTATCGCGATTTCCGTGGAGGCGCGCGGGAAAAATAGAAAACCGCGGCAAAAGGGGTGCAACACGAGGACTTCCCAGGGGGTCACCCATCCTAGTACTACTCTCGCCCAAGCACGCTTAACTGCGGAGTTCTGATGGGATCCGGTGCATTAGTGCTGGTATGATCGCACCCGTCATTCTCTTGTCTCCCTTCCCTTATAAAGCCCCTTCTTCTGATGCGTCGAGGAGGGTTGATGAAGTATTACAGAGAGGATTAGCATGTGATTCTCCCATTCGCCAGCAATGAGAAGTAACAATCAGAACTGAAAAGGACCCGATCAAAAAGGAACAAGAAAAAATATATATATATATATATATTTTCCGATTAAGACTTTAGCGCGGATAAAATTGAGCCACGGACTTTGAAACCGATTTTGAGACCGTTGCAGGTGTCAAAAGCAGTCCGGAACGAGGTTAGCTTGGCACGGACGATACGGTTCCAACCGCGCTGACCGCGCTCACTTTCGAGTTACGGTGAAAAAGTTATCGCGATTTCCGTGGAGGCGCGCGGGAAAAATAGAAAACCGCGGCAAAAGGGGTGCAACACGAGGACTTCCCAGGGGGTCACCCATCCTAGTACTACTCTCGCCCAAGCACGCTTAACTGCGGAGTTCTGATGGGATCCGGTGCATTAGTGCTGGTATGATCGCACCCGTCATTCTCTTGTCTCCCTTCCCTTATAAAGCCCCTTCTTCTGATGCGTCGAGGAGGGTTGATGAAGTATTACAGAGAGGATTAGCATGTGATTCTCCCATTCGCCAGCAATGAGAAGTAACAATCAGAACTGAAAAGGACCCGATCAAAAAGGAACAAGAAAAAATATATATATATATATATATTTTCCGATTAAGACTTTAGCGCGGATAAAATTGAGCCACGGACTTTGAAACCGATTTTGAGACCGTTGCAGGTGTGAAAAGCAGTCCGGAATGAGGTTAGCTTGGCACGGACGATACGGTTCCAACCGCGCTGACCGCGCTCACTTTCGAGTTACGGTGAAAAAGTTATCGCGATTTCCGTGGAGGCGCGCGGGAAAAATAGAAAACCGCGGCAAAAGGGGTGCAACACGAGGACTTCCCAGGGGGTCACCCATCCTAGTACTACTCTCGCCCAAGCACGCTTAACTGCGGAGTTCTGATGGGATCCGGTGCATTAGTGCTGGTATGATCGCACCCGTCATTCTCTTGTCTCCCTTACCTTATAAAGCCCCTTCTTCTGATGCGTCGAGGAGGGTTGATGAAGTATTACAGAGAGGATTAGCATGTGATTCTCCCATTCGCCAGCAATGAGAAGTAACAATCAGAACTGAAAAGGACCCGATCAAAAAGGAACAAGAAAAAATATATATATATATATATATTTTCCGATTAAGACTTTAGCGCGGATAAAATTGAGCCACGGACTTTGAAACCGATTTTGAGACCGTTGCAGGTGTCAAAAGCAGTCCGGAACGAGGTTAGCTTGGCACGGACGATACGGTTCCAACCGCGCTGACCGCGCTCACTTTCGAGTTACGGTGAAAAAGTTATCGCGATTTCTGTGGAGGCGCACGGGAAAAATAGAAAACCGCGGCAAAAGGGGTGCAACACGAGGACTTCCCAGGGGGTCACCCATCCTAGTACTACTCTCGCCCAAGCACGCTTAACTGCGGAGTTCTGATGGGATCCGGTGCATTAGTGCTGGTATGATCGCACCCGTCATTCTCTTGTCTCCCTTCCCTTATAAAGCCCCTTCTTCTGATGCGTCGAGGAGGGTTGATGAAGTATTACAGAGAGGATTAGCATGTGATTCTCCCATTCGCCAGCAATGAGAAGTAACAATCAGAACTGAAAAGGACCCGATCAAAAAGGAACAAGAAAAAAAAAATATATATATATATATATATATTTTCCGATTAAGACTTTAGCGCGGATAAAATTGAGCCACGAACTTTGAAACCGATTTTGAGACCGTTGCAGGTGTGAAAAGCAGTCCGGAACGAGGTTAGCTTGGCACGGACGATACGGTTCCAACCGCGCTGACCGCGCTCACTTTCGAGTTACGGTGAAAAAGTTATCGCGATTTCCGTGGAGGCGCGCGGGAAAAATAGAAAACCGCGGCAAAAGGGGTGCAACACGAGGACTTCCCAGGGGGTCACCCATCCTAGTACTACTCTCGCCCAAGCACGCTTAACTGCGGAGTTCTGATGGGATCCGGTGCATTAGTGCTGGTATGATCGCACCCGTCATTCTCTTGTCTCCCTTCCCTTATAAAGCCCCTTCTTCTGATGCGTCGAGGAGGGTTGATGAAGTATTACAGAGAGGATTAGCATGTGATTCTCCCATTCGCCAGCAATGAGAAGTAACAATCAGAACTGAAAAGGACCCGATCAAAAAGGAACAAGAAAAAATATATATATATATATATATTTTCCGATTAAGACTTTAGCGCGGATAAAATTGAGCCACGGACTTTGAAACCGATTTTGAGACCGTTGCAGGTGTCAAAAGCAGTCCGGAACGAGGTTAGCTTGGCACGGACGATACGGTTCCAACCGCGCTGACCGCGCTCACTTTCGAGTTACGGTGAAAAAGTTATCGCAATTTCCGTGGAGGCGCGCGGGAAAAATAGAAAACCGCGGCAAAAGGGGTGCAACACGAGGACTTCCCAGGGGGTCACCCATCCTAGTACTACTCTCGCCCAAGCACGCTTAACTGCGGAGTTCTGATGGGATCCGGTGCATTAGTGCTGGTATGATCGCACCCGTCATTCTCTTGTCTCCCTTCCCTTATAAAGCCCCTTCTTCTGATGCGTCGAGGAGGGTTGATGAAGTATTACAGAGAGGATTAGCATGTGATTCTCCCATTCGCCAGCAATGAGAAGTAACAATCAGAACTGAAAAGGACCCGATCAAAAAGGAACAAGAAAAAATATATATATATATATATATATATTTTCCGATTAAGACTTTAGCGCGGATAAAATTGAGCCACGGACTTTGAAACCGATTTTGAGACCGTTACAGGTGTGAAAAGCAGTCCAGAACGAGGTTAGCTTGGCACGGACGATACGGTTCCAACCGCGCTGACCGCGCTCACTTTCGAGTTACGGTGAAAAAGTTATCGCGATTTCCGTGGAGGCGCGCGGGAAAAATAGAAAACCGCGGCAAAAGGGGTGCAACACGAGGACTTCCCAGGGGGTCACCCATCCTAGTACTACTCTCGCCCAAGCACGCTTAACTGCGGAGTTCTGATGGGATCCGGTGCATTAGTGCTGGTATGATCGCACCCGTCATTCTCTTGTCTCCCTTCCCTTATAAAGCCCCTTCTTCTGATGCGTCGAGGAGGGTTGATGAAGTATTACAGAGAGGATTAGCATGCGATTCTCCCATTCGCCAACAATGAGAAGTAACAATCAGAACTGAAAAGGACCCGATCAAAAAGGAACAAGAAAAAAAAAATATATATATATATATATATATATATATTTTCCGATTAAGACTTTAGCGCGGATAAAATTGAGCCACGGACTTTGAAACCGATTTTGAGACCGTTGCAGGTGTCAAAAGCAGTCCGGAACAAGGTTAGCTTGGCACGGACGATACGGTTCCAACCGCGCTGACCGTGCTCACTTTCGAGTTACGGTGAAAAAGTTATCGCGATTTCCGTGGAGGCGCGCGGGAAAAATAGAAAACCGCGGCAAAAGGGGTGCAACACGAGGACTTCCCAGGGGGTCACCCATCCTAGTACTACTCTCGCCCAAGCACGCTTAACTGCGGAGTTCTGATGGGATCCGGTGCATTAGTGCTGGTATGATCGCACCCGTCATTCTCTTGTCTCCCTTCCCTTATAAAGCCCCTTCTTCTGATGCGTCGAGGAGGGTTGATGAAGTATTACAGAGAGGATTAGCATGTGATTCTCCCATTCGCCAGCAATGAGAAGTAACAATCAGAACTGAAAAGGACCCGATCAAAAAGGAACAAGAAAAAAAATATATATATATATATATATATATATATTTTCCGATTAAGACTTTAGCGCGGATAAAATTGAGCCACGGACTTTGAAACCGATTTTGAGAACGTTGCAGGTGTGAAAAGCAGTCCGGAACGAGGTTAGCTTGGCACGGACGATACGGTTCCAACCGCGCTGACCGCGCTCACTTTCGAGTTACGGTGAAAAAGTTATCGCGATTTCCGTGGAGGCGCGCGGGAAAAATAGAAAACCGCGGCAAAAGGGGTGCAACACGAGGACTTCCCAGGGGGTCACCCATCCTAGTACTACTCTCGCCCAAGCACGCTTAACTGCGGAGTTCTGATGGGATCCGGTGCATTAGTGCTGGTATGATCGCACCCGTCATTCTCTTGTCTCCCTTCCCTTATAAAGCCCCTTCTTCTGATGCGTCGAGGAGGGTTGATGAAGTATTACAGAGAGGATTAGCATGTGATTCTCCCATTCGCCAGCAATGAGAAGTAACAATCAGAACTGAAAAGGACCCGATCAAAAAGGAACAAGAAAAAATATATATATATATATATATATATTTTCCGATTAAGACTTTAGCGCGGATAAAATTGAGCCACGGACTTTGAAACCGATTTTGAGACCGTTACAGGTGTGAAAAGCAGTCCGGAACGAGGTTAGCTTGGCACGGACGATACGGTTCCAACCGCGCTGACCGCGCTCACTTTCGAGTTACGGTGAAAAAGTTATCGCGATTTCCGTGGAGGCGCGCGGGAAAAATAGAAAACCGCGGCAAAAGGGGTGCAACACGAGGACTTCCCAGGGGGTCACCCATCCTAGTACTACTCTCGCCCAAGCACGCTTAACTGCGGAGTTCTGATGGGATCCGGTGCATTAGTGCTGGTATGATCGCACCCGTCATTCTCTTGTCTCCCTTCCCTTATAAAGCCCCTTCTTCTGATGCGTCGAGGAGGGTTGATGAAGTATTACAGAGAGGATTAGCATGCGATTCTCCCATTCGCCAACAATGAGAAGTAACAATCAGAACTGAAAAGGACCCGATCAAAAAGGAACAAGAAAAAAAAAATATATATATATATATATATATATATATTTTCCGATTAAGACTTTAGCGCGGATAAAATTGAGCCACGGACTTTGAAACCGATTTTGAGACCGTTGCAGGTGTCAAAAGCAGTCCGGAACAAGGTTAGCTTGGCACGGACGATACGGTTCCAACCGCGCTGACCGTGCTCACTTTCGAGTTACGGTGAAAAAGTTATCGCGATTTCCGTGGAGGCGCGCGGGAAAAATAGAAAACCGCGGCAAAAGGGGTGCAACACGAGGACTTCCCAGGGGGTCACCCATCCTAGTACTACTCTCGCCCAAGCACGCTTAACTGCGGAGTTCTGATGGGATCCGGTGCATTAGTGCTGGTATGATCGCACCCGTCATTCTCTTGTCTCCCTTCCCTTATAAAGCCCCTTCTTCTGATGCGTCGAGGAGGGTTGATGAAGTATTACAGAGAGGATTAGCATGTGATTCTCCCATTCGCCAGCAATGAGAAGTAACAATCAGAACTGAAAAGGACCCGATCAAAAAGGAACAAGAAAAAATATATATATATATATATATTTTCCGATTAAGACTTTAGCGCGGATAAAATTGAGCCACGGACTTTGAAACCGATTTTGAGACCGTTGCAGGTGTCAAAAGCAGTCCGGAACGAGGTTAGCTTGGCACGGACGATACGGTTCCAACCGCGCTGACCGCGCTCACTTTCGAGTTACGGTGAAAAAGTTATCGCGATTTCCGTGGAGGCGCGCGGGAAAAATAGAAAACCGCGGCAAAAGGGGTGCAACACGAGGACTTCCCAGGGGGTCACCCATCCTAGTACTACTCTCGCCCAAGCACGCTTAACTGCGGAGTTCTGATGGGATCCGGTGCATTAGTGCTGGTATGATCGCACCCGTCATTCTCTTGTCTCCCTTCCCTTATAAAGCCCCTTCTTCTGATGCGTCGAGGAGGGTTGATGAAGTATTACAGAGAGGATTAGCATGTGATTCTCCCATTCGCCAGCAATGAGAAGTAACAATCAGAACTGAAAAGGACCCGATCAAAAAGGAACAAGAAAAAATATATATATATATATATATTTTCCGATTAAGACTTTAGCGCGGATAAAATTGAGCCACGGACTTTGAAACCGATTTTGAGACCGTTGCAGGTGTGAAAAGCAGTCCGGAATGAGGTTAGCTTGGCACGGACGATACGGTTCCAACCGCGCTGACCGCGCTCACTTTCGAGTTACGGTGAAAAAGTTATCGCGATTTCCGTGGAGGCGCGCGGGAAAAATAGAAAACCGCGGCAAAAGGGGTGCAACACGAGGACTTCCCAGGGGGTCACCCATCCTAGTACTACTCTCGCCCAAGCACGCTTAACTGCGGAGTTCTGATGGGATCCGGTGCATTAGTGCTGGTATGATCGCACCCGTCATTCTCTTGTCTCCCTTACCTTATAAAGCCCCTTCTTCTGATGCGTCGAGGAGGGTTGATGAAGTATTACAGAGAGGATTAGCATGTGATTCTCCCATTCGCCAGCAATGAGAAGTAACAATCAGAACTGAAAAGGACCCGATCAAAAAGGAACAAGAAAAAATATATATATATATATATATTTTCCGATTAAGACTTTAGCGCGGATAAAATTGAGCCACGGACTTTGAAACCGATTTTGAGACCGTTGCAGGTGTCAAAAGCAGTCCGGAACGAGGTTAGCTTGGCACGGACGATACGGTTCCAACCGCGCTGACCGCGCTCACTTTCGAGTTACGGTGAAAAAGTTATCGCGATTTCTGTGGAGGCGCACGGGAAAAATAGAAAACCGCGGCAAAAGGGGTGCAACACGAGGACTTCCCAGGGGGTCACCCATCCTAGTACTACTCTCGCCCAAGCACGCTTAACTGCGGAGTTCTGATGGGATCCGGTGCATTAGTGCTGGTATGATCGCACCCGTCATTCTCTTGTCTCCCTTCCCTTATAAAGCCCCTTCTTCTGATGCGTCGAGGAGGGTTGATGAAGTATTACAGAGAGGATTAGCATGTGATTCTCCCATTCGCCAGCAATGAGAAGTAACAATCAGAACTGAAAAGGACCCGATCAAAAAGGAACAAGAAAAAAAAAATATATATATATATATATATATTTTCCGATTAAGACTTTAGCGCGGATAAAATTGAGCCACGAACTTTGAAACCGATTTTGAGACCGTTGCAGGTGTGAAAAGCAGTCCGGAACGAGGTTAGCTTGGCACGGACGATACGGTTCCAACCGCGCTGACCGCGCTCACTTTCGAGTTACGGTGAAAAAGTTATCGCGATTTCCGTGGAGGCGCGCGGGAAAAATAGAAAACCGCGGCAAAAGGGGTGCAACACGAGGACTTCCCAGGGGGTCACCCATCCTAGTACTACTCTCGCCCAAGCACGCTTAACTGCGGAGTTCTGATGGGATCCGGTGCATTAGTGCTGGTATGATCGCACCCGTCATTCTCTTGTCTCCCTTCCCTTATAAAGCCCCTTCTTCTGATGCGTCGAGGAGGGTTGATGAAGTATTACAGAGAGGATTAGCATGTGATTCTCCCATTCGCCAGCAATGAGAAGTAACAATCAGAACTGAAAAGGACCCGATCAAAAAGGAACAAGAAAAAATATATATATATATATATATTTTCCGATTAAGACTTTAGCGCGGATAAAATTGAGCCACGGACTTTGAAACCGATTTTGAGACCGTTGCAGGTGTCAAAAGCAGTCCGGAACGAGGTTAGCTTGGCACGGACGATACGGTTCCAACCGCGCTGACCGCGCTCACTTTCGAGTTACGGTGAAAAAGTTATCGCAATTTCCGTGGAGGCGCGCGGGAAAAATAGAAAACCGCGGCAAAAGGGGTGCAACACGAGGACTTCCCAGGGGGTCACCCATCCTAGTACTACTCTCGCCCAAGCACGCTTAACTGCGGAGTTCTGATGGGATCCGGTGCATTAGTGCTGGTATGATCGCACCCGTCATTCTCTTGTCTCCCTTCCCTTATAAAGCCCCTTCTTCTGATGCGTCGAGGAGGGTTGATGAAGTATTACAGAGAGGATTAGCATGTGATTCTCCCATTCGCCAGCAATGAGAAGTAACAATCAGAACTGAAAAGGACCCGATCAAAAAGGAACAAGAAAAAATATATATATATATATATATATATTTTCCGATTAAGACTTTAGCGCGGATAAAATTGAGCCACGGACTTTGAAACCGATTTTGAGACCGTTACAGGTGTGAAAAGCAGTCCGGAACGAGGTTAGCTTGGCACGGACGATACGGTTCCAACCGCGCTGACCGCGCTCACTTTCGAGTTACGGTGAAAAAGTTATCGCGATTTCCGTGGAGGCGCGCGGGAAAAATAGAAAACCGCGGCAAAAGGGGTGCAACACGAGGACTTCCCAGGGGGTCACCCATCCTAGTACTACTCTCGCCCAAGCACGCTTAACTGCGGAGTTCTGATGGGATCCGGTGCATTAGTGCTGGTATGATCGCACCCGTCATTCTCTTGTCTCCCTTCCCTTATAAAGCCCCTTCTTCTGATGCGTCGAGGAGGGTTGATGAAGTATTACAGAGAGGATTAGCATGCGATTCTCCCATTCGCCAACAATGAGAAGTAACAATCAGAACTGAAAAGGACCCGATCAAAAAGGAACAAGAAAAAAAAAATATATATATATATATATATATATATATTTTCCGATTAAGACTTTAGCGCGGATAAAATTGAGCCACGGACTTTGAAACCGATTTTGAGACCGTTGCAGGTGTCAAAAGCAGTCCGGAACAAGGTTAGCTTGGCACGGACGATACGGTTCCAACCGCGCTGACCGTGCTCACTTTCGAGTTACGGTGAAAAAGTTATCGCGATTTCCGTGGAGGCGCGCGGGAAAAATAGAAAACCGCGGCAAAAGGGGTGCAACACGAGGACTTCCCAGGGGGTCACCCATCCTAGTACTACTCTCGCCCAAGCACGCTTAACTGCGGAGTTCTGATGGGATCCGGTGCATTAGTGCTGGTATGATCGCACCCGTCATTCTCTTGTCTCCCTTCCCTTATAAAGCCCCTTCTTCTGATGCGTCGAGGAGGGTTGATGAAGTATTACAGAGAGGATTAGCATGTGATTCTCCCATTCGCCAGCAATGAGAAGTAACAATCAGAACTGAAAAGGACCCGATCAAAAAGGAACAAGAAAAAAAATATATATATATATATATATATATATATTTTCCGATTAAGACTTTAGCGCGGATAAAATTGAGCCACGGACTTTGAAACCGATTTTGAGAACGTTGCAGGTGTGAAAAGCAGTCCGGAACGAGGTTAGCTTGGCACGGACGATACGGTTCCAACCGCGCTGACCGCGCTCACTTTCGAGTTACGGTGAAAAAGTTATCGCGATTTCCGTGGAGGCGCGCGGGAAAAATAGAAAACCGCGGCAAAAGGGGTGCAACACGAGGACTTCCCAGGGGGTCACCCATCCTAGTACTACTCTCGCCCAAGCACGCTTAACTGCGGAGTTCTGATGGGATCCGGTGCATTAGTGCTGGTATGATCGCACCCGTCATTCTCTTGTCTCCCTTCCCTTATAAAGCCCCTTCTTCTGATGCGTCGAGGAGGGTTGATGAAGTATTACAGAGAGGATTAGCATGTGATTCTCCCATTCGCCAGCAATGAGAAGTAACAATCAGAACTGAAAAGGACCCGATCAAAAAGGAACAAGAAAAAATATATATATATATATATATATATTTTCCGATTAAGACTTTAGCGCGGATAAAATTGAGCCACGGACTTTGAAACCGATTTTGAGACCGTTACAGGTGTGAAAAGCAGTCCGGAACGAGGTTAGCTTGGCACGGACGATACGGTTCCAACCGCGCTGACCGCGCTCACTTTCGAGTTACGGTGAAAAAGTTATCGCGATTTCCGTGGAGGCGCGCGGGAAAAATAGAAAACCGCGGCAAAAGGGGTGCAACACGAGGACTTCCCAGGGGGTCACCCATCCTAGTACTACTCTCGCCCAAGCACGCTTAACTGCGGAGTTCTGATGGGATCCGGTGCATTAGTGCTGGTATGATCGCACCCGTCATTCTCTTGTCTCCCTTCCCTTATAAAGCCCCTTCTTCTGATGCGTCGAGGAGGGTTGATGAAGTATTACAGAGAGGATTAGCATGCGATTCTCCCATTCGCCAACAATGAGAAGTAACAATCAGAACTGAAAAGGACCCGATCAAAAAGGAACAAGAAAAAAAAAATATATATATATATATATATATATATATTTTCCGATTAAGACTTTAGCGCGGATAAAATTGAGCCACGGACTTTGAAACCGATTTTGAGACCGTTGCAGGTGTCAAAAGCAGTCCGGAACAAGGTTAGCTTGGCACGGACGATACGGTTCCAACCGCGCTGACCGTGCTCACTTTCGAGTTACGGTGAAAAAGTTATCGCGATTTCCGTGGAGGCGCGCGGGAAAAATAGAAAACCGCGGCAAAAGGGGTGCAACACGAGGACTTCCCAGGGGGTCACCCATCCTAGTACTACTCTCGCCCAAGCACGCTTAACTGCGGAGTTCTGATGGGATCCGGTGCATTAGTGCTGGTATGATCGCACCCGTCATTCTCTTGTCTCCCTTCCCTTATAAAGCCCCTTCTTCTGATGCGTCGAGGAGGGTTGATGAAGTATTACAGAGAGGATTAGCATGTGATTCTCCCATTCGCCAGCAATGAGAAGTAACAATCAGAACTGAAAAGGACCCGATCAAAAAGGAACAAGAAAAAAAATATATATATATATATATATATATATATTTTCCGATTAAGACTTTAGCGCGGATAAAATTGAGCCACGGACTTTGAAACCGATTTTGAGACCGTTGCAGGTGTGAAAAGCAGTCCGGAATGAGGTTAGCTTGGCACGGACGATACGGTTCCAACCGCGCTGACCGCGCTCACTTTCGAGTTACGGTGAAAAAGTTATCGCGATTTCCGTGGAGGCGCGCGGGAAAAATAGAAAACCGCGGCAAAAGGGGTGCAACACGAGGACTTCCCAGGGGGTCACCCATCCTAGTACTACTCTCGCCCAAGCACGCTTAACTGCGGAGTTCTGATGGGATCCGGTGCATTAGTGCTGGTATGATCGCACCCGTCATTCTCTTGTCTCCCTTACCTTATAAAGCCCCTTCTTCTGATGCGTCGAGGAGGGTTGATGAAGTATTACAGAGAGGATTAGCATGTGATTCTCCCATTCGCCAGCAATGAGAAGTAACAATCAGAACTGAAAAGGACCCGATCAAAAAGGAACAAGAAAAAATATATATATATATATATATTTTCCGATTAAGACTTTAGCGCGGATAAAATTGAGCCACGGACTTTGAAACCGATTTTGAGACCGTTGCAGGTGTCAAAAGCAGTCCGGAACGAGGTTAGCTTGGCACGGACGATACGGTTCCAACCGCGCTGACCGCGCTCACTTTCGAGTTACGGTGAAAAAGTTATCGCGATTTCTGTGGAGGCGCACGGGAAAAATAGAAAACCGCGGCAAAAGGGGTGCAACACGAGGACTTCCCAGGGGGTCACCCATCCTAGTACTACTCTCGCCCAAGCACGCTTAACTGCGGAGTTCTGATGGGATCCGGTGCATTAGTGCTGGTATGATCGCACCCGTCATTCTCTTGTCTCCCTTCCCTTATAAAGCCCCTTCTTCTGATGCGTCGAGGAGGGTTGATGAAGTATTACAGAGAGGATTAGCATGTGATTCTCCCATTCGCCAGCAATGAGAAGTAACAATCAGAACTGAAAAGGACCCGATCAAAAAGGAACAAGAAAAAAAAAATATATATATATATATATATATTTTCCGATTAAGACTTTAGCGCGGATAAAATTGAGCCACGAACTTTGAAACCGATTTTGAGACCGTTGCAGGTGTGAAAAGCAGTCCGGAACGAGGTTAGCTTGGCACGGACGATACGGTTCCAACCGCGCTGACCGCGCTCACTTTCGAGTTACGGTGAAAAAGTTATCGCGATTTCCGTGGAGGCGCGCGGGAAAAATAGAAAACCGCGGCAAAAGGGGTGCAACACGAGGACTTCCCAGGGGGTCACCCATCCTAGTACTACTCTCGCCCAAGCACGCTTAACTGCGGAGTTCTGATGGGATCCGGTGCATTAGTGCTGGTATGATCGCACCCGTCATTCTCTTGTCTCCCTTCCCTTATAAAGCCCCTTCTTCTGATGCGTCGAGGAGGGTTGATGAAGTATTACAGAGAGGATTAGCATGTGATTCTCCCATTCGCCAGCAATGAGAAGTAACAATCAGAACTGAAAAGGACCCGATCAAAAAGGAACAAGAAAAAATATATATATATATATATATTTTCCGATTAAGACTTTAGCGCGGATAAAATTGAGCCACGGACTTTGAAACCGATTTTGAGACCGTTGCAGGTGTCAAAAGCAGTCCGGAACGAGGTTAGCTTGGCACGGACGATACGGTTCCAACCGCGCTGACCGCGCTCACTTTCGAGTTACGGTGAAAAAGTTATCGCAATTTCCGTGGAGGCGCGCGGGAAAAATAGAAAACCGCGGCAAAAGGGGTGCAACACGAGGACTTCCCAGGGGGTCACCCATCCTAGTACTACTCTCGCCCAAGCACGCTTAACTGCGGAGTTCTGATGGGATCCGGTGCATTAGTGCTGGTATGATCGCACCCGTCATTCTCTTGTCTCCCTTCCCTTATAAAGCCCCTTCTTCTGATGCGTCGAGGAGGGTTGATGAAGTATTACAGAGAGGATTAGCATGTGATTCTCCCATTCGCCAGCAATGAGAAGTAACAATCAGAACTGAAAAGGACCCGATCAAAAAGGAACAAGAAAAAATATATATATATATATATATATATTTTCCGATTAAGACTTTAGCGCGGATAAAATTGAGCCACGGACTTTGAAACCGATTTTGAGACCGTTACAGGTGTGAAAAGCAGTCCGGAACGAGGTTAGCTTGGCACGGACGATACGGTTCCAACCGCGCTGACCGCGCTCACTTTCGAGTTACGGTGAAAAAGTTATCGCGATTTCCGTGGAGGCGCGCGGGAAAAATAGAAAACCGCGGCAAAAGGGGTGCAACACGAGGACTTCCCAGGGGGTCACCCATCCTAGTACTACTCTCGCCCAAGCACGCTTAACTGCGGAGTTCTGATGGGATCCGGTGCATTAGTGCTGGTATGATCGCACCCGTCATTCTCTTGTCTCCCTTCCCTTATAAAGCCCCTTCTTCTGATGCGTCGAGGAGGGTTGATGAAGTATTACAGAGAGGATTAGCATGCGATTCTCCCATTCGCCAACAATGAGAAGTAACAATCAGAACTGAAAAGGACCCGATCAAAAAGGAACAAGAAAAAAAAAATATATATATATATATATATATATATATTTTCCGATTAAGACTTTAGCGCGGATAAAATTGAGCCACGGACTTTGAAACCGATTTTGAGACCGTTGCAGGTGTCAAAAGCAGTCCGGAACAAGGTTAGCTTGGCACGGACGATACGGTTCCAACCGCGCTGACCGTGCTCACTTTCGAGTTACGGTGAAAAAGTTATCGCGATTTCCGTGGAGGCGCGCGGGAAAAATAGAAAACCGCGGCAAAAGGGGTGCAACACGAGGACTTCCCAGGGGGTCACCCATCCTAGTACTACTCTCGCCCAAGCACGCTTAACTGCGGAGTTCTGATGGGATCCGGTGCATTAGTGCTGGTATGATCGCACCCGTCATTCTCTTGTCTCCCTTCCCTTATAAAGCCCCTTCTTCTGATGCGTCGAGGAGGGTTGATGAAGTATTACAGAGAGGATTAGCATGTGATTCTCCCATTCGCCAGCAATGAGAAGTAACAATCAGAACTGAAAAGGACCCGATCAAAAAGGAACAAGAAAAAAAATATATATATATATATATATATATATATTTTCCGATTAAGACTTTAGCGCGGATAAAATTGAGCCACGGACTTTGAAACCGATTTTGAGAACGTTGCAGGTGTGAAAAGCAGTCCGGAACGAGGTTAGCTTGGCACGGACGATACGGTTCCAACCGCGCTGACCGCGCTCACTTTCGAGTTACGGTGAAAAAGTTATCGCGATTTCCGTGGAGGCGCGCGGGAAAAATAGAAAACCGCGGCAAAAGGGGTGCAACACGAGGACTTCCCAGGGGGTCACCCATCCTAGTACTACTCTCGCCCAAGCACGCTTAACTGCGGAGTTCTGATGGGATCCGGTGCATTAGTGCTGGTATGATCGCACCCGTCATTCTCTTGTCTCCCTTCCCTTATAAAGCCCCTTCTTCTGATGCGTCGAGGAGGGTTGATGAAGTATTACAGAGAGGATTAGCATGTGATTCTCCCATTCGCCAGCAATGAGAAGTAACAATCAGAACTGAAAAGGACCCGATCAAAAAGGAACAAGAAAAAATATATATATATATATATATATATTTTCCGATTAAGACTTTAGCGCGGATAAAATTGAGCCACGGACTTTGAAACCGATTTTGAGACCGTTACAGGTGTGAAAAGCAGTCCGGAACGAGGTTAGCTTGGCACGGACGATACGGTTCCAACCGCGCTGACCGCGCTCACTTTCGAGTTACGGTGAAAAAGTTATCGCGATTTCCGTGGAGGCGCGCGGGAAAAATAGAAAACCGCGGCAAAAGGGGTGCAACACGAGGACTTCCCAGGGGGTCACCCATCCTAGTACTACTCTCGCCCAAGCACGCTTAACTGCGGAGTTCTGCTGGGATCCGGTGCATTAGTGCTGGTATGATCGCACCCGTCATTCTCTTGTCTCCCTTCCCTTATAAAGCCCCTTCTTCTGATGCGTCGAGGAGGGTTGATGAAGTATTACAGAGAGGATTAGCATGCGATTCTCCCATTCGCCAACAATGAGAAGTAACAATCAGAACTGAAAAGGACCCGATCAAAAAGGAACAAGAAAAAAAAAATATATATATATATATATATATATATTTTCCGATTAAGACTTTAGCGCGGATAAAATTGAGCCACGGACTTTGAAACCGATTTTGAGACCGTTGCAGGTGTCAAAAGCAGTCCGGAACAAGGTTAGCTTGGCACGGACGATACGGTTCCAACCGCGCTGACCGTGCTCACTTTCGAGTTACGGTGAAAAAGTTATCGCGATTTCCGTGGAGGCGCGCGGGAAAAATAGAAAACCGCGGCAAAAGGGGTGCAACACGAGGACTTCCCAGGGGGTCACCCATCCTAGTACTACTCTCGCCCAAGCACGCTTAACTGCGGAGTTCTGATGGGATCCGGTGCATTAGTGCTGGTATGATCGCACCCGTCATTCTCTTGTCTCCCTTCCCTTATAAAGCCCCTTCTTCTGATGCGTCGAGGAGGGTTGATGAAGTATTACAGAGAGGATTAGCATGTGATTCTCCCATTCGCCAGCAATGAGAAGTAACAATCAGAACTGAAAAGGACCCGATCAAAAAGGAACAAGAAAAAAAATATATATATATATATATATATATATTTTCCGATTAAGACTTTAGCGCGGATAAAATTGAGCCACGGACTTTGAAACCGATTTTGAGAACGTTGCAGGTGTGAAAAGCAGTCCGGAACGAGGTTAGCTTGGCACGGACGATACGGTTCCAACCGCGCTGACCGCGCTCACTTTCGAGTTACGGTGAAAAAGTTATCGCGATTTCCGTGGAGGCGCGCGGGAAAAATAGAAAACCGCGGCAAAAGGGGTGCAACACGAGGACTTCCCAGGGGGTCACCCATCCTAGTACTACTCTCGCCCAAGCACGCTTAACTGCGGAGTTCTGATGGGATCCGGTGCATTAGTGCTGGTATGATCGCACCCGTCATTCTCTTGTCTCCCTTCCCTTATAAAGCCCCTTCTTCTGATGCGTCGAGGAGGGTTGATGAAGTATTACAGAGAGGATTAGCATGTGATTCTCCCATTCGCCAGCAATGAGAAGTAACAATCAGAACTGAAAAGGACCCGATCAAAAAGGAACAAGAAAAAAAAAATATATATATATATATATATATATATTTTCCGATTAAGACTTTACCGCGGATAAAATTGAGCCACGGACTTTGAAACCGATTTTGAGACCGTTGCAGGTGTCAAAAGCAGTCCGGAACGAGGTTAGCTTGGCACGGACGATACGGTTCCAACCGCGCTGACCGCGCTCACTTTCGAGTTACGGTGAAAAAGTTATCGCGATTTCCGTGGAGGCGCGCGGGAAAAATAGAAAACCGCGGCAAAAGGGGTGCAACACGAGGACTTCCCAGGGGGTCACCCATCCTAGTACTACTCTCGCCCAAGCACGCTTAACTGCGGAGTTCTGATGGGATCCGGTGCATTAGTGCTGGTATGATCGCACCCGTCATTCTCTTGTCTCCCTTCCCTTATAAAGCCCCTTCTTCTGATGCGTCGAGGAGGGTTGATGAAGTATTACAGAGAGGATTAGCATGTGATTCTCCCATTCGCCAGCAATGAGAAGTAACAATCAGAACTGAAAAGGACCCGATCAAAAAGGAACAAGAAAAAATATATATATATATATATATTTTCCGATTAAGACTTTAGCGCGGATAAAATTGAGCCACGGACTTTGAAACCGATTTTGAGACCGTTGCAGGTGTGAAAAGCAGTCCGGAATGAGGTTAGCTTGGCACGGACGATACGGTTCCAACCGCGCTGACCGCGCTCACTTTCGAGTTACGGTGAAAAAGTTATCGCGATTTCCGTGGAGGCGCGCGGGAAAAATAGAAAACCGCGGCAAAAGGGGTGCAACACGAGGACTTCCCAGGGGGTCACCCATCCTAGTACTACTCTCGCCCAAGCACGCTTAACTGCGGAGTTCTGATGGGATCCGGTGCATTAGTGCTGGTATGATCGCACCCGTCATTCTCTTGTCTCCCTTACCTTATAAAGCCCCTTCTTCTGATGCGTCGAGGAGGGTTGATGAAGTATTACAGAGAGGATTAGCATGTGATTCTCCCATTCGCCAGCAATGAGAAGTAACA
>CM048849.1:67328335-67684907 GCA_026545225.1 Cornus controversa | reverse complement strand
GCCAAAACCCCAATTACACCAAAACCCTAATATCACCCCAAGTACGACAAAACCCGAAAATCATTCAATTATGCCGAAACCCAAAAATCACCCCAAGTAAGTCAAACCTCAAAATCACCCAGAGTACTCCAAAATCCCAAAATCACCCCAAGTTCGCCAAAACACCAAAATCAACCAAAGTACGCCAAAAGCCCAAAATTAGCCGAAGTAAGCCAAACCCCAAGTAAGCCAAAACCCCAAATACGAGAAAACCCCAAAATAACCTCAAGTACGCCAAAACTCCAAAATCACCTCAAGGATGCCTAAACCCCAAAATAAGCCCAAGTATGCGAAAACGTTAAAATCACCCCAAGTACGCCAAGACTCCAAAATCACCCCAAGTAACCCTAAACCCCGAAATAACCCAAGGTACACCAAAGCCCCAAAATCACCACAAGTACGCAAAAACCAAAAAATAACATCAAATACGACAAAACTCAAAATTTGCCAAAATCCCAAAATATTTCAAAACCCCAAAATATTCAAAAACCCCAAAATCACTTCAAATAAGCTAAAACCACAAAATAACTACAAGTAAACCAAAACCCCAAATACGCCAAATTCCTAAATTCATCCTAAGTCACCCCTAAGAAGCCAAAACCTCAAAATCACCCTAAGTAAGCCCAAAACACCTAAATCACCACAAGTAAGCGAAAACCACAAAATCACCCCAACTACGCTAAAACTCAAAAATAACCCAAAGTACACTAAAACCCAAAAATCACTCCAATTACGCCAAAACCCCAATTACACCAAAACCCCAATATCACCCCAGGTACGACAAAACCCCAAAATCACCCAATTATGACAAAACCCCAAAATCACCCCAAGTAAACCAAAACCTCAAAATCACCCCAAGTTCACCAAAACCCCAAAATCAACCAAAGTTCGCCGAAACCCCAAATTTAGCCCAAGTAAGCCAAACCCCAAATTCACCCCAAGTAAGCCAACACCCCAAATAAGTGAAAACCCCAAAATAACCCCAAGTACGCCAAAACTCCAAAATCACCCAGGGATGCCTAAACCCCAAAATTAGCCCAAGTACGCGAAAACTCCAAAATCACCCGAAGTACGCCAAAACTCCAAAATCACCCCAAGTAACCCTATATCCCAAAATAACCAAAAGTACACCAAAGCCCCAAAATCACCCCAAGTACGCAAAAGCCAAAAAATAACCACAAATACGCCAAAACCCAAAATCTGCCAAAATCCCAAAATATTTCAAAACCCCAAAATCACTCCAAATAAGATAAAACCACAAAATAACTCCAAGAAAACCAAAACCCCAAATACGCCAAAATCATTTCAAGTCATCCCTAAGACGCCAAAATAGCCCTAAGTAAGCCAAAACACGTAAATCAACCCAAGTAAGCCAAAACCACAAAATCACCCAACTATGCTAAAACCCAAAAATCACCCAAAGTGCACTAAAACCCAAAAATTAACCCCAATTACGCCAAAACCCCAATTACACCAAAACCCCAATGTCACCGCAAGTATGACAAAACCCAAAAATAACTCAATTCTGCCAAAACCCCAAAATCACCCAAGTGCATCAAAACCGCAAAATCACCCAGAATACGCCAAAACCCCAAAATGACCCCAAGTTCGCCAAAACTCCAAAATCGACAAAAGTACGCCAAAATCCCAAAATTAGCCGAAGTAAGCCAAACCCCAAATTCTCCCCAAGTAAGCCAAAGCCCCAAATACGAGAGAACCCCAAAATAACCCCAAGTACGCCAAAACTCAAAAATCACCCCGAGGATGCCTAAACGCCAAAATAAGCCCAAGTACGCGAAAACTTCAAAATCACCCCAAGTACACCAAAACTCCAAAATCACCCCAACTCCCCAAAATCACCCCAAGTACGCAAAAACCAAAAAATAACCCCAAAACTCAAAATTTGCCAAAATCTCAAAATATTCCAAAACCCCAAAATCACTCCAAATAAGCTAAAACCACAAAATAACTCCAAGTAAAACAAAACCCCAAATACGCCAAATTTCCAAAATCATCTCAAGTCACCTCTAAAACGTCAAAACCCCAAAATCACCCCAAGTACACCAAAACCCCAAAATCGCCCCAAGTTTGCCAAAACCCCAAAATCAACCAAAGTAAGCCAAAACCCCAAAATCGCCCCAAGTACACCAAAACCCCAAAATCACCCCAAGTTTGCCAAAACCCCAAAATCAACCAAAGTAAGCCAAAACCCCAAAATCACCCCAAGTACGCCAAAACCGCAAAATCATCCCAAGTACGGAAAAACAGCAGAATCACTCCAAATACGCAAAAGTTCCAAAATTAACCCAAATACGCCAAAACCCCAAAATCACCCTAAATACGCCAAAATCACCAAAAAAATGCAAAACCCCAAATTCACCCAAAATACGCCAAAACTCAAAAATCTTCAAAACTCCAAAATACTACAAGTTCACCAAAACCCCAAATACGCGAAAACCCCAAAACAACCCCAAGCATACGCCAAAACTCCAAAATCACCCCAAGCATGCCTAAACCCCAAAATAAGCCCAAGTACGCGAAAACTCTAAAATCACCCCAAGTACGCCAAAACTCCAAAATCACCCCAAGTAACCCTAAACTTCAAAATAACCAAAAGTACACCGAAGCCCCAAAATCACCCCAAGTACGCAAAAACCAAAAGATAACCCCAAATACGCCAAAACCCAAAATTTGTCAAAAAATTTCAAAACCCCAAAATCACTCCAAATAAGCTAAAACCACAAAATAACTCCAAGTAAACCAAAACCCCAAATACGCCAAAATCCCAAAATCATCTCAAGTCACCCCTAAGACGCCAAAACCCCAAAATCACCCTAAGTAAGCCAAAACACCTGAATCACCACAAGTAAGCCAAAACCACAAAATCACCCCAACTACGCTAAAACCCAAAAATCGCTCAAAGTACACTAAATCCCAAAAATCACCCCAAATACGCCAAAACCCCAATTACACCAAAACCCCAATATCACCCCAAGTACGACAAAACCCAAAATCAACCAATTATGCGAAAAATCAAAAATCACCCCAAGTACACCAAAACCTCAAAAACACCCAGAGTACGCCAAAACTCCAAAATCACGCCAAGTTTGCCAAAACCCCAAAATTGGACCAAGTATGCCAAACACCAAATTCACCCCAAGCCAAAACCACAAGTACGCGAAAACCCCAAAATAACCCCAAGTACGCCAAAACTCCAAAATCAACCCAAGGATGCCTAAACCCCAAAATAAGCCCAAGTACGCGAAAACTAAAAAATCACCCCAAGTAGGCCAAAACTCCAAAATCGTCCCAAGTAACCCTAAACCCCAAAATAACCCAAAGTACATCGAAGCCCCAAAATCACCCCAAGTACGCAAAAACCAAAAAATAACCCCAAATACGCCAAAACCCAAAATTTGCCAAAACCCCAAAATCACTCCAAATAAGCTAAAACCACAAAATAACTCTAAGTAAACCAAAACCCCAAATACGCAAAAATCATCTCAAGTCACCCCGAAGACGCCAAAACCCCAAAACACCCTAAGTAAGCCAAAACACCTAAATCACCCAAAGTAAGCCAAAACCACAAAATCACCCTAACTACGTTAAAACCAAAAAATCACCAAAAGTACGCTAAAGCCCAAAAATCACCCCAATTACGCCAAAACCCCAATTACACCAAAACCCTAATATCACCCCAAGTACGACAAAACCCGAAAATCATTCAATTATGCCGAAACCCAAAAATCACCCCAAGTAAGTCAAACCTCAAAATCACCCAGAGTACTCCAAAATCCCAAAATCACCCCAAGTTCGCCAAAACACCAAAATCAACCAAAGTACGCCAAAAGCCCAAAATTAGCCGAAGTAAGCCAAACCCCAAGTAGGCCAAAACCCCAAATACGAGAAAACCCCAAAATAACCTCAAGTACGCCAAAACTCCAAAATCACCTCAAGGATGCCTAAACCCCAAAATAAGCCCAAGTATGCGAAAACGTTAAAATCACCCCAAGTACGCCAAGACTCCAAAATCACCCCAAGTAACCCTAAACCCCGAAATAACCCAAGGTACACCAAAGCCCCAAAATCACCACAAGTACGCAAAAACCAAAAAATAACATCAAATACGACAAAACTCAAAATTTGCCAAAATCCCAAAATATTTCAAAACCCCAAAATATTCAAAAACCCCAAAATCACTTCAAATAAGCTAAAACCACAAAATAACTACAAGTAAACCAAAACCCCAAATACGCCAAATTCCTAAATTCATCCTAAGTCACCCCTAAGAAGCCAAAACCTCAAAATCACCCTAAGTAAGCCCAAAACACCTAAATCACCACAAGTAAGCGAAAACCACAAAATCACCCCAACTACGCTAAAACTCAAAAATAACCCAAAGTACACTAAAACCCAAAAATCACTCCAATTACGCCAAAACCCCAATTACACCAAAACCCCAATATCACCCCAGGTACGACAAAACCCCAAAATCACCCAATTATGACAAAACCCCAAAATCACCCCAAGTAAACCAAAACCTCAAAATCACCCCAAGTTCACCAAAACCCCAAAATCAACCAAAGTTCGCCGAAACCCCAAATTTAGCCCAAGTAAGCCAAACCCCAAATTCACCCCAAGTAAGCCAACACCCCAAATAAGTGAAAACCCCAAAATAACCCCAAGTACGCCAAAACTCCAAAATCACCCAGGGATGCCTAAACCCCAAAATTAGCCCAAGTACGCGAAAACTCCAAAATCACCCGAAGTACGCCAAAACTCCAAAATCACCCCAAGTAACCCTATATCCCAAAATAACCAAAAGTACACCAAAGCCCCAAAATCACCCCAAGTACGCAAAAGCCAAAAAATAACCACAAATACGCCAAAACCCAAAATATTTCAAAACCCCAAAATCACTCCAAATAAGATAAAACCACAAAATAACTCCAAGAAAACCAAAACCCCAAATACGCCAAAATCATTTCAAGTCATCCCTAAGACGCCAAAATAGCCCTAAGTAAGCCAAAACACGTAAATCAACCCAAGTAAGCCAAAACCACAAAATCACCCAACTATGCTAAAACCCAAAAATCACCCAAAGTGCACTAAAACCCAAAAATTAACCCCAATTACGCCAAAACCCCAATTACACCAAAACCCCAATGTCACCGCAAGTATGACAAAACCCAAAAATAACTCAATTCTGCCAAAACCCCAAAATCACCCAAGTGCATCAAAACCGCAAAATCACCCAGAATACGCCAAAACCCCAAAATGACCCCAAGTTCGCCAAAACTCCAAAATCGACAAAAGTACGCCAAAATCCCAAAATTAGCCGAAGTAAGCCAAACCCCAAATTCTCCCCAAGTAAGCCAAAGCCCCAAATACGAGAGAACCCCAAAATAACCCCAAGTACGCCAAAACTCAAAAATCACCCCGAGGATGCCTAAACGCCAAAATAAGCCCAAGTACGCGAAAACTTCAAAATCACCCCAAGTACACCAAAACTCCAAAATCACCCCAACTCCCCAAAATCACCCCAAGTACGCAAAAACCAAAAAATAACCCCAAAACTCAAAATTTGCCAAAATCTCAAAATATTCCAAAACCCCAAAATCACTCCAAATAAGCTAAAACCACAAAATAACTCCAAGTAAAACAAAACCCCAAATACGCCAAATTTCCAAAATCATCTCAAGTCACCTCTAAAACGTCAAAACCCCAAAATCACCCCAAGTACACCAAAACCCCAAAATCGCCCCAAGTTTGCCAAAACCCCAAAATCAACCAAAGTAAGCCAAAACCCCAAAATCGCCCCAAGTACACCAAAACCCCAAAATCACCCCAAGTTTGCCAAAACCCCAAAATCAACCAAAGTAAGCCAAAACCCCAAAATCACCCCAAGTACGCCAAAACCGCAAAATCATCCCAAGTACGGAAAAACAGCAGAATCACTCCAAATACGCAAAAGTTCCAAAATTAACCCAAATACGCCAAAACCCCAAAATCACCCTAAATACGCCAAAATCACCAAAAAAATGCAAAACCCCAAATTCACCCAAAATACGCCAAAACTCAAAAATCTTCAAAACTCCAAAATACTACAAGTTCACCAAAACCCCAAATACGCGAAAACCCCAAAACAACCCCAAGCATACGCCAAAACTCCAAAATCACCCCAAGCATGCCTAAACCCCAAAATAAGCCCAAGTACGCGAAAACTCTAAAATCACCCCAAGTACGCCAAAACTCCAAAATCACCCCAAGTAACCCTAAACTTCAAAATAACCAAAAGTACACCGAAGCCCCAAAATCACCCCAAGTACGCAAAAACCAAAAGATAACCCCAAATACGCCAAAACCCAAAATTTGTCAAAAAATTTCAAAACCCCAAAATCACTCCAAATAAGCTAAAACCACAAAATAACTCCAAGTAAACCAAAACCCCAAATACGCCAAAATCCCAAAATCATCTCAAGTCACCCCTAAGACGCCAAAACCCCAAAATCACCCTAAGTAAGCCAAAACACCTGAATCACCACAAGTAAGCCAAAACCACAAAATCACCCCAACTACGCTAAAACCCAAAAATCGCTCAAAGTACACTAAATCCCAAAAATCACCCCAAATACGCCAAAACCCCAATTACACCAAAACCCCAATATCACCCCAAGTACGACAAAACCCAAAATCAACCAATTATGCGAAAAATCAAAAATCACCCCAAGTACACCAAAACCTCAAAAACACCCAGAGTACGCCAAAACTCCAAAATCACGCCAAGTTTGCCAAAACCCCAAAATTGGACCAAGTATGCCAAACACCAAATTCACCCCAAGCCAAAACCACAAGTACGCGAAAACCCCAAAATAACCCCAAGTACGCCAAAACTCCAAAATCACCCCAAGGATGCCTAAACCCCAAAATAAGCCCAAGTACGCGAAAACTAAAAAATCACCCCAAGTAGGCCAAAACTCCAAAATCGTCCCAAGTAACCCTAAACCCCAAAATAACCCAAAGTACATCGAAGCCCCAAAATCACCCCAAGTACGCAAAAACCAAAAAATAACCCCAAATACGCCAAAACCCAAAATTTGCCAAAACCCCAAAATCACTCCAAATAAGCTAAAACCACAAAATAACTCTAAGTAAACCAAAACCCCAAATACGCCAAAATCATCTCAAGTCACCCCGAAGACGCCAAAACCCCAAAACACCCTAAGTAAGCCAAAACACCTAAATCACCCAAAGTAAGCCAAAACCACAAAATCACCCTAACTACGTTAAAACCAAAAAATCACCAAAAGTACGCTAAAGCCCAAAAATCACCCCAATTACGCCAAAACCCCAATTACACCAAAACCCTAATATCACCCCAAGTACGACAAAACCCGAAAATCATTCAATTATGCCGAAACCCAAAAATCACCCCAAGTAAGTCAAACCTCAAAATCACCCAGAGTACTCCAAAATCCCAAAATCACCCCAAGTTCGCCAAAACACCAAAATCAACCAAAGTACGCCAAAAGCCCAAAATTAGCCGAAGTAAGCCAAACCCCAAGTAAGCCAAAACCCCAAATACGAGAAAACCCCAAAATAACCTCAAGTACGCCAAAACTCCAAAATCACCTCAAGGATGCCTAAACCCCAAAATAAGCCCAAGTATGCGAAAACGTTAAAATCACCCCAAGTACGCCAAGACTCCAAAATCACCCCAAGTAACCCTAAACCCCGAAATAACCCAAGGTACACCAAAGCCCCAAAATCACCACAAGTACGCAAAAACCAAAAAATAACATCAAATACGACAAAACTCAAAATTTGCCAAAATCCCAAAATATTTCAAAACCCCAAAATATTCAAAAACCCCAAAATCACTTCAAATAAGCTAAAACCACAAAATAACTACAAGTAAACCAAAACCCCAAATACGCCAAATTCCTAAATTCATCCTAAGTCACCCCTAAGAAGCCAAAACCTCAAAATCACCCTAAGTAAGCCCAAAACACCTAAATCACCACAAGTAAGCGAAAACCACAAAATTCACCCCAACTACGCTAAAACTCAAAATAACCCAAAGTACACTAAAACCCAAAAATCACTCCAATTACGCCAAAACCCCAATTACACCAAAACCCCAATATCACCCCAGGTACGACAAAACCCCAAAATCACCCAATTATGACAAAACCCCAAAATCACCCCAAGGTAAACCAAACCTCAAAATCACCCCAAGTTCACCAAAACCCCAAAATCAACCAAAGTTCGCCGAAACCCCAAATTTAGCCCAAAGTAAGCCAAACCCCAAATTCACCCCAAGTAAGCCAACACCCCAAATAAGTGAAAACCCCAAAAATAACCCCAAGTACGCCAAAACTCCAAAATCACCCAGGGATGCCTAAACCCCCAAAATTAGCCCAAGTACGCGAAAACTCCAAAATCACGCCGAAGTACGCCAAAACTCCAAAATCACCCCAAGTAACCCTATATCCCAAAATAACCAAAAGTACACCAAAGCCCCAAAATCACCCCAAGTACGCAAAAGCCAAAAAATAACCACAAATACGCCAAAACCCAAAATCTGCCAAAATCCCAAAAATTTCAAAACCCCAAAAATCCACTCCAAATAAGATAAAACCACAAAATAACTCCAAGAAAACCAAAACCCCAAATACGCCAAAATCATTTCAAGTCATCCCTAAGACGCCAAAATAGCCCCTAAGTAAGCCAAAACACGTAATCAACCCAAGTAAGCCAAAACCACAAAATCACCCAACTATGCTAAAACCCAAAAATCACCCAAAGTGCACTAAAACCCAAAAATTAACCCCAATTACGCCAAAACCCCAATTACACCAAAACCCCAATGTCACCGCAAGTATGACAAAACCCAAAAATAACTCAATTCTGCCAAAACCCCAAATCACCCAAGTGCATCAAAACCGCAAAATCACCCAGAATACGCCAAAACCCCAAAATGACCCCAAGTTCGCCAAAACTCCAAAATCGACAAAAGTACGCCAAAATCCCAAAATTAGCCGAAGTAAGCCAAACCCCAAATTCTCCCCAAGTAAGCCAAAGCCCCAAATACGAGGAGAACCCCAAAATAACCCCAAGTACGCCAAACTCAAAAATCACCCCGAGGATGCCTAAACGCCAAAATAAGCCCAAGTACGCGAAAACTTCAAAATCACCCCAAGTACACCAAAACTCCAAAATCACCCCAACTCCCAAAATCACCCCAAGTACGCAAAAACCAAAAAATAACCCCAAAACTCAAAATTTGCCAAAATCTCAAAATATTCCAAAACCCCAAAATCACTCCAAATAAGCTAAAACCACAAAATAACTCCAAGTAAAACAAAACCCCAAATACGCCAAATTTCCAAAATCATCTCAAGTCACCTCTAAAACGTCAAAACCCCAAAATCACCCCAAGTACACCAAAACCCCAAAATCGCCCCAAGTTTGCCAAAACCCCAAAATCAACCAAAGTAAGCCAAAACCCAAAATCGCCCCAAGTACACCAAAACCCCAAATCACCCCAAGTTTGCCATAAACCCCAAATCAACCAAAGTAAGCCAAACCCCAAAATCACCCCAAGTACGCCAAAACCGCAAAATCATCCCAAGTACGGAAAAACAGCAGAATCACTCCAAATACGCAAAAGTTCCAAAATTAACCCAAATACGCCAAAACCCCAAAATCACCCTAAATACGCCAAAATCACCAAAAAATGCAAAACCCCAAATTCACCCAAAATACGCCAAAACTCAAAAATCTTCAAAACTCCAAAATACTACAAGTTCACCAAAAACCCCAAATACGCGAAAACCCCAAAACAACCCCAAGCATACGCCAAAACTCCAAAATCACCCCAAGCATGCCTAAACCCCAAAATAAGCCCAAGTACGCGAAACTCTAAAATCACCCCCAAGTACGCCAAAACTCCAAAATCACCCCAAGTAACCCTAAACTTCAAAATAACCAAAAGTACACCGAAGCCCCAAAATCACCCCAAGTACGCAAAAACCAAAGATAACCCCAAATACGCCAAAACCCAAAATTTGTCCAAAAAATTTCAAAACCCCAAAATCACTCCAAATAAGCTAAACCACAAAATAACTCCAAGTAAACCAAAACCCCAAATACACCAAAACCTCAAAAACACCCAGAGTACGCCAAAACTCCAAAATCACGCCAAGTTTGCCAAAACCCCCAAAATTGGACCAAGTATGCCAAACACCAAATTCACCCCAAGCCAAAACCACAAGTACGCGAAAACCCCAAAATAACCCCAAGTACGCCAAAACTCCAAAATCACCCCAAGGATGCCTAAACCCCAAAATAAGCCCAAGTACGTGAAAACTAAAAATCACCCCAAGTAGGCCAAAACTCCAAAATCGTCCCAAGTAACCCTAAACCCCAAATTAACCCAAAGTACATCGAAGCCCCAAAATCACCCCAAGTACGCAAAAACCAAAAAATAACCCCAAATACGCCAAAACCCAAAATTTGCCAAAACCCCAAAATCACTCAAATAAGCTAAAACCACAAAATAACTCTAAGTAAACCAAAACCCCAAATACGCCAAAATCATCTCAAGTCACCCCGAAGACGCCAAAACCCCAAAACACCCTAAGTAAAGCCAAACACCTAAATCACCCAAAGTAAGCCAAAACCACAAAATCACCCTAACTACGTTAAAACCAAAAAATCACCAAAAGTACGCTAAAGCCCAAAAATCACCCCAATTACGCCAAAATCCCAATTACACCAAAACCCTAATATCACCCCAAGTACGACAAAACCCGAAAATCATTCAATTATGCCAAAACCCAAAAATCACCCCAAGTAAGTCACCAAACCTCAAAATCAACCCAAGTACTTCAAAAACCCCAAAATCACACAAAGCAAGCCAAACCCCAAAATCACCCAAAGTCCGGCAAAACCTCAAAATCACCCAAAAATACTGAAACCCGCAAAAATCTCCCCAAGTACGCAAAAATAGCAAAAATCACGGTAAATATGCCAAAAACCTCTAAATCAACCCAAATACGCAAAAAGACCAAAATCACCCTAAATACGCCAAAATCACAAAATTACCTCAAATACGCGTAAACCCAAATTCACCTCAATACGCCAAAACTCCAAAATCACACCCAGTATGCCAAAATCCCAAAATAACCCCAATATGCTAAAACTTCAAAATCACCCGAAATAAGCCAAAACCCCAAAATCACCCAAGTTCCCCAAAACCCCTAATTACCCCAAGTAAGCCAAAACCCAAAAATCACCCCAAATACTTCAAAATCACAAAATCACCCAAAATACTCCAAAACCAAAATCAATCAAAGTAAGCCCAAAACCACAAATACACCAAAATCAAAATCACCTTAAGTATTCCAAAACACCAAAATAACTCGAAATAAGCTAAAACTCCAAAATCACCCCAAGTACACCTAAACCCAAAAATCACCCCAAGTACCTCAAAAACCCCAATATCACCCCCAAGTACGCCAAAACTCGTAAATCACCCCAAGTACGCCAAAACTCCAAAATCACCCAAGAATGCCGAAACTCCAAAATCAACCCAATACGACCAAAATCCCAAGTACGCCAAAACACCAAAATCACCCCAAGTAAGCCAAAACCAAAAAATAATCCAAGTAAGCCAAAAACAATAAAATCCACCCCAAATACGCCAAAACGCAAAATCACCCCAAATACGCCAAAACCCCAAATTCACCCAAAATAGGCCAAAACTCACAATCACCAAAAATATTCAAAACCCCAAAATAACTCCAAGTAAGCCAAAGTCTCAAAATAACTCCAAGTATGCCAAAACCCCCAAAATCACCCCAAGTACACCACAACCCCAAAATCACCTCAGTATGCCTAATCCACAAAATAACACCAAGTACGCCGAAACTTAGTGGTGGCAATTTCCTCCGCCCCGGCGGGTTTTCGCCCCGCTCCGCCCCTAATGGATGGGATTTGGTCTGCCCCTAACAGGAGTTGGGGTGAGTATGGTTTTTTTAAGAAACCCCCCCCCCCCCGCCCCGATTATATATATATATATATAGTGACATAATTGTATGAAATGTGTCATTTCTTTTATTATTATATTAGTTATATAAATACATTATACTAGATATATGTCAGCCACTAGAGTTACCTTGTTATGCTCTATTCCTCTTTTTATCTTAACGGGAGATGGATTTAGTATTTCATTGATGGGGCGGGGTTAGGGTTTTGGCGTACCCGCCCCATTGCCATCCTTAACCGAATCTCAAAATCACCCAAAGTACACCAAAGCCCCTAAAATCACACCAATTACACCAAAGCCCCAAATCATCCCAAAAATGCCAAAACCCCAAAATCACACCAAGTACTCCAAAACCCCCAAATCACCCCAAGTAGGCCAAAACCCACAAGAACGCCAAAACCCCAAAATAACCATAAGCACGTAAAACCCCAAAATCACACCAAGTACTCCAAAACCCCCAAATCAACCCAAGTAGGCCAAAACCCCAAGAACGCCAAAACCCCAAAATAACCACAAGTACGTAAAACCCCAAAATCACACCAAGTACGCTAAAACCTCAAAATCACCCCAAGTACACCAAAATCACCTCAAGTACGCCAAATCACTAAAATCACCTCAACTACGCCAAAACCTTAAAATCACTCCAAAATGACCAAAACCCCAAAATAACCCCAATTCGCTAAAATCTCATAATGTCCCCAAGTACACTAAAACTCAAAATCTCCCAAGTATCCCAAAACCATAAAATCACCTCAAGTTAGCCAAAACCCAAAAATCACTCCAATATGACCAAAGCTCAAAAATCACCCAAAGTAAGCAAAACTCCAAAATCGCCCCAAGTACGCCAAAACTCAAAATCACCACAATTACGCCAAAACCACAAAATAAACCCAAATAAGCCAAAACCCCGAAATCACCCCAAGAAAGCCAAAACCCAAAATCACCCCAATATGACCAAAACCCCAAAATGACAACAAGTAAGCCAAAACCCAAAATAAGCCGAAACCCCAAAATCACCCCAAGTATGCCAAAACCCCAAAATCAACCCAATTACGCCAAAACCAAAAAATAACCCCAAATACGCAAAAACACCAAAATCACCCAAGCTATGCCAAAACCCCAAAATCATCACAAGTACGAATAAACCACAAAATCACCCCAAGTATGCCAAAACCAGCAAATTAACCCAAAGTACGCAAAACCAAAAAATCACCCAAAGTACGCCAAAACCACAAAGTCACAACAACTACGCCAAAACCTCAAAATCACCCCAAGTACGCCAAACCAGCCAAATCAACCCAAGTACGCCAAACCCGCAAAATCACCCCAAGTACGCCGAAACCCCAAGATCACTCCAAGTTCGCCAAAACCCCAAAATCACTCCGAGTACGCAAAATTAACAAAATCACTACAAATATACCAAAACCCAAAAATCACCCCAAATACGCCAAACCCTCAAAATCACCAAAAGTACGCCAAAACAAAAAAATCACCCCAAGTACGCCAAAACCCCAAAGTCACCCCAAATACGCCAAATCCGAAAATCACCCCAAATAAGCCAAAATCCCAAAATTACCCCAAGTAATCCAAAACCCCAAAATCACAAGTATAACTAAACCCCAAAATCACCCCAAGTATGCCAAACCACAAAATCACTAAAAGTTTCACAAAACTCAAAAATCAACCCAAGTACGCCAAAACCCCAAAATCACACCAAGTCCGGCAAAACCCCAAAATCACTCCAAGTACGCCAAAACTCACAAATCACCCCAAGTATGCTTAAATCCCAGAATAATCCCAAGTACGCCAAAACCCCAAAATCACCCCAAGTACACCAAAGCCCAAAAATCACCCCAAGTACGCCAAAATCCCAAAATCACCCCAAATACGCCAAAACCCAAATTCACTACAAATATTTCAAAACCCCAAAATCACCCAAAATACACCAAAACCAAAAATCATTCCAAGTAAGACAAAACCCCAAATACGCCAAAACTCAAATCACCCCAAGTACGCCAAAACTCCGAAATCACCCCAAGTATGCCAAAATCCAAAATCACCCCAAATACACCTAAACCCAAAAATCACCCCAAGTATGCCAAAACCCCAAAATCACCCCAAGTAATCCAAAACCCCAATAACGCCAAAACTCCAAAATAACCCCAAGTACGCTAAAACCCAAAAATCACACCAAGTACGCTAAAACCTCATAATGACCCCAAGTACACTAAAACCTCAAAATTACCTCAAGTATGCCAAAACCACTAAATCACCTCAACTAAGCCAAAAGCAACAATCACTCCACTATGACCAAAACTCAAAAATCACCCAAAGTAAGCCAAAACTCCAAAATCGCCCCAAATAAGCCAAATCATTCCAAGTAAACCAAAACAGTAAAATCACCCTAAATAAGCCAAAACCCCAAAATCACCCCAAGTACGCCAAAATACCAAAATAACCCCAACTACGCCAAAACCCCAAAATCACCCCAAGTAAGCTGAAACCCAGAAATCACCCCAAGTAAGCCAAACCCCAAAATCATCCCAAGTACGCCAAAACCCCAAAATCACCCCAACTAAGCCAAAACTCAAAAATCAACCTAAGTAAGCCAAAACAACAAAATCACCCCAAGTACGCCAAAACCCCAAAATCACCCGATATATGCAAAAACACCAAAATCACCCTAAGTAAGCCAAAACCCCAAAATCACCCCAGATAGGCCAAAACCGCAAATTCACCCCAAATACTTCAAAACCACAAAATCACCCAAAATACTCCAAAACCCAAAATCATTCAAAGTAAGCCAAAACCAAAAATACACCAAAACTCCAAAATCACCTTAAGTATTCCAAAACACCAAAGTAACTTGAAATAAGCTAAAACTCCAAAATCACCCTAAGTATGCCAAAACACCAAAATAACTCGAAATAAGCTAAAACTCCAAAATCACCCCAAGTACACCTAAACCCAAAAATCACCCCAATTACCCCAAAACCCCAAAATCACCCCAAGTACGCCAAAACCCCAAAATCACCCCAAGAAAGCCAAAACTCCAAAATCAACCCAATACGACCAAAACCCCGAGTACGCCAAAACACCAAAATCACTCCAAGCCAAAACCAAAAAATAATCCCAAGTAAGCCAAAACAATAAAATCACCCCAAATAAGCCAAAACGTAAAATCACCCCAAATACGCCAAAACGCAAAATCACCCCAAATACGCCAAAACCCCAAATTCACCCAAAATAGGCCAAAAACTCAAAATTACCAAAAATATTCAAAACCCCAAAATAACTCCAAGTAAGCCAAAACCTCAAAATAACTCCAAGTACGCCAAAACCCCAAAATCACCCCAAGTATGCCAAAACTTCAAAATCACCTCAAGTATGCCTAATCCACAAAATAACACCAAGTATGCCGAAACTAGGGGTGGCAATTTCCTCCGCCCCAGCGGGTTTTCGCCCCGCTCTGCCCCTAAAGGAGGGGATTTGGTCTGCCCCTAACAGGAGTTGGGGTGGGTATGATTTTTTTAAGAAAACCCGCCTAGTACCCCGCCCCGCCCCGATTATATATATATATATATATATATATATATAGTGACATAATTGTATGAAATGTGTCATTTCATTTATTATTATATTAGTTATATAAATACATTATACTAGATATATGTCAGCCACTAGAGTTACCTTGTTATGCTCTATTCCTCTTTTTATCTTAACGGGAGATGGATTTAGTATTTCCTTGACGGGGCGGGGTAGGGTTTTGGCGTACCCGCCCCGTTGCCATCCCTAACCGAAATCTCAAAATCACCCCAAGTACACCAAAGCCCCAAAATCACACCAATTACACCAAAGCCCCAAAATCACCCCAAAAACGCCAAAACCCCAAAATCACCCCAAGTACGCCAAAAACCCCCCAAATCACCCCAAGTACGCCAAAACCCCAAAATAACCACAAGTACGTAAAACCCCAAAATCACACCAAGTACGCTAAAACCTCAAAATCACCCCAAGTACACCAAAATCACCTCAAGTACGCCAAATCACTAAAATCACCCCAACTACACCAAAACCTTAAAATCACCCCAAAATGACCAAAACCCCAAAATAACCCCAAGTACGCTAAAATCTCATAATGTCTCCAAGTACACTAAAACTCAAAATCTCCCAACTACACCAAAAGCATTAAATCACCTCAAGTAAGCCAAAATCCAAAAATCACTCCAATATGACCAAAGCTCAAAAATCACCCAAAATAAGCAAAACCCCAAAATCGCCCCAAATACGCCAAAACCCAAAATCACCACAATTACGCCAAAACCACAAAATAAACCTAAATAAGCCAAAACCCCAAAATCACCCCAAGAAAACCAAAACCCAAAATCACCCCAATATGACCAAAACCCGAAAATGACCGCCAGTAAGCCAAAACCCAAAAATCACCCAAAGTAAGCCGAAACCCCAAAATCACCCCAAGTACGCCAAAACCCCAAAATCAACCCAATTATGCCAAAACCACAAAATAACCCAAAATACGCGAAAACACCAAAATCACCCAAGATATGCCAAAACCCCAAAATCACCACAAGTACGAATAAACCACAAAATCACCCCAAGTAAGCCAAAATCACAAAATTAAACCAAAGTACGCCAAACCAAAAAATCACCCAAAGTACACCAAAATCACAAAGTCACAACAACTACGCCAAAACCTCAAAATCACCCCAAATACGCCAAACCTCCAAATTCACCCCAAATACGCCAAACCACAAAATCACGCAAAATACTCCAAAACCCAAAATCATTCCAAGTAAACAAAAATAACAAAATCACACCAAATAAGCCAAAACCCCAAAATCACTCCAAATATACAAAAACCTCTAAATCACCCCAAATACGCAAAAAGACCAAAATCACCCTAAATAAGCCGAAATCACAAAATCACCCCAAATACGCCTAAACCCAAATTCACCCCAAATACGCCAAAAACAAAAATCATTCCAAGTAAGCCAAAACCAAAACAAGCAATACCCCAAAATCACCCCAAGTACGCCAAAACCCAAAATCACACCAAGTATGCCAAAACCCCAAAATAACCCCAAATACGCTAAAACTCCAAAATCACCTGAAGTAAGCCAAAACTCCAAAATCACCCCAAGTTCCCCAAAACCCCTAAATTACCCCAAATAATGCCAAAACCCAAAATCACCCCAAGTAAGCCAAAACCCCTAAATCACCCCAAGTAAGCCAAAACTCCAAAATCACGCTAAGTACGTCAAAACTCCCAAATCACAATAAGTACGCCAAAACCCCAAAATCACCCAAATTACGTCAAAACCCTAAAATAACCCCATGTACGCTAAATTTTCAAAATCACCCCAAGAACGCCAAAACTCCAAAATCACCCCAGGTAAGCCAAAACCCTAAAATCACCTCAATATGAACAAAACCCCAAAATCACCCCAAATAAGCCAAAACCCCAAAATCACCCTAAGTAAGTCAAAACCCCAAAATAAACCAAAGCATGCCAAAACTCCAAAATCACCCCAAGTGCGCAAAAATAACCCTAAGTAATCCAAAATCCCAAAATCACCCCAAGTATTCCAAAACTCCAAACTCACGCCAAGTAAGCCAAATCACCAAGTACGCCAAATCCCCAAAATTACCCCAAGTACACCAAAACCCCAAAATCACCCCAAGTATGCCTAAACCCCAAAATAACCACAAGTACGCCAAAACTCCAAAATCACCCCAAGTAAGCCAAAACACCTAAATCACCCCAATATGACGAAAAGAATAAAATCACCGCAAGTAAGCCAAAACCCCAAAATCACAGCAAGTCACAGCAAATAACCAAACCTTCAAAATCACCTAAAGTACGCCACAACTAAAAAATCAACCCAAGTACGCCAAAATCCCAAAGTCACCCTAAGTACGCCAAAACCACAAAATCACCCCAAATAAGCCAAAATCCCAAAATCATCCCAAGTAAGCCAATACTCCAAAATAACGACAAGTAAGGCAAAACCCCAAAATCACCCCAAGTACGCCAAACCTGCAAAATCGCCCCAAATACGATAAAACCCCAAAATCACTACAAGTTCGCCAAAATCCCAAAATCAACCCAAGTACGCCAAAACCCCAAAATCAAATCAAGTAAGTCAAACCCCAAAATCATACCAAGTCCAACAAAACCCCAAAATCACCCCAAGTACGTCAAAACTCACAAATCACCCCAAGTATGCCTAAACCCCAAAATAACCATAAGTACGCCGAAACCCCAACATAACCTCAAGTAAGCCAAAACCCCAAAATCACCCCAAGAACACCAAAATCACCCCAAATACGCCAAAACAAAAATTCACTACAAATACGTCAAAATCCCAAAATCACCCAAAATACTCCATAACCAAAATTCATTTCAAGTAAGCCAAAACCCCAAAATCACCCCAAGTACGCCAAAACACAAAAATCACCCCAAGTAAGCCAAAACTCCAAAATCACCCTAACTAAGCCAAAATAATAAAATCACGCCAAGTACGCCTAAACCCAAAAATCACCCCAAGTATGCCAAAACCCCAATCACCCCAAGTACGCCAAAAACCCCAAAATCTCTCCAATTAAGACAAAACCCCAAAATAACCTTAAGTACGCTAAAACTTCAAAATCACCTGAAGTACACTAAAACCTCAAAATCACCCCAGGTACGCCAAAACCCTAAAATCACTAAAATACGACCAAAACACCAAAATCACCCCAAGTATGCCAAAACCCCAAAATCACCCCAGTTACGCCAAAACCCAAAAAATCACCCAAAGTACGACAAAATCCCAAAATCACCCCAAGTACGCCAAAACCCCAAAATCACCCCAAGTATGCCAAAACCAAAAAATCACCCCAAGTATGGCAAACCCCAAAATCACCCCAAGTACGCCAAAACTTCAAAATCACCCCAATTATGCAAAAATCCCAAAGTCTTCCCAAGTTAGCCAAAACCCCTAAATAACCCCAATATGACCAAAACCCCAAAATCACCGCAAGTAAGCCAAAACCCCAAAATAATAGCAACTAAACCAAAACTCCAAAATTACCCCAACTAAACAAAAATTCCAAAATCACCCCAAGTACGCAAAAACTTCAAAATCACCCCAATTATGACAAAACCTTAAAATAACATCAAGTACGCAAAAATCTCAAAATCACCCCAAGTACACTAAAACCTCAAAATCAATCCAAGTACGCCAAAACTACTAAATAAGCTCAAGTACGGCAAAACTCCAAAATCACCCCAAGTAAGCCAAAACCCTAAAATCACAACAGTGTGACCAAAACTCCAAAATCACTCCAAGTATGCCAAACCCCAAAATCACCCCAATTACGCCAAAACCCAAAAATAACCCCAAATAAGCCGAAACCCCAAAATCACCCAAAGTACGACAAAACCTCAAAATCACCTCAAGTACACCAAAACTCAAAAATCATCCCAAGTAAGCCAAAACCCAAAGTCACCCAAGTAAGCCAAAATCACAAAATCACCCAAAGTACGCCAAAACCTTAAAATCACCCCAATTACGCCAAAACTCCTACTATATTCGACAATTCCGATGACGATGACAATTATGTAAATCTAATGAATAATATGAGACGACATCGGATTTGGCAAAGTCGAAGATGATTTCCCCACCATCAATTTTTTTAACCCCAATTTTCTCGATGACAATTATAACACCAAAAGTTCAAAATCCAAACAAATCCACAACCCCAATAACCAAAGCAATGTATATATATGAATAATATGAGATGACATCGGATTGGCAAAGATAGAGATGATTTCCCCACCATCAATTTCTCCAACCCCAACTTTCTCCATGATGATTCCAACACGAAAAGTCCAAAATCTAAACAAATCCACAACTCTAACAACCAAAGCAGTGTTTGTGTGTGTGTGTGTGTGTGTGTGTGTGTGTGTATATATATTCATCTAACATAGCATAAACACATGAAAAAAAATTTAAACAAAGAGACATGAAAAAAAAGGTAAATAGGTTTTCTATGTGAGTTGGACAGAGGGTGAGAGCGGTGATGTAATTAGGCAAAACCTTGTGTAATTTATCCTAATAAAAAATGTTGTTTACAATGGTGTGTTAGATAAAATTGAAACATTTATCCATTAAATTTTAAGTGCTGAAATCTAAGTGTTGAATTTATTAATCTATAAACTTGTCTGACATATACTGTGCTGAATTCATTAAGATTATTTGATGAGACGATATGAAGTCCAAAGGTAAAAAAGTCAAAAGGCAAGATAAATCCAAAAAGATAATTACTCGTTAAAAAAGGCAAAGATTACTTAGTTATACAAAAACACCACATCAACACTCTCCTACAAAAGAGAGTCCATTCCACAATTTAATATGGCATTACTTTTCTGTTTTATATTTTCATCAAGTACTAACTTGACCGTTAGCGCAGTCGCATCTCCTCTGTCTTGCTGAAAACTTGTGCCAAATCAGATTGTGCGACGAATTTTTACATCAACAAATACAAAAGTAGAAATCTCAAAATTAGTCAACTTACACTATCACCCTTAATAACATGTGATAATAACATTTTAATAAAGATAACATTTTTGCAATATAAAAAACTAAAACAACAATCACTTTAACTCAAACAAATATGTCAATTTAACAATGAATTTTAAAGTCAAAACTAGTCATAAAAAATATTACTAAAAGAAAAATTTACATTATTCAATTTGTTCGTAATGAATAACAAATGTCTCTTAACTTTTTTAAAGAATGCTAACATATAAAATTTTAAATTTGAGAATTAAACAATTCATTTGTAATTTGGTTGCGCAAATTAACCATAAACACTTAATCAGATTGCCTTTCTTCCCTGCTTATTTTAGAGGATGTCAAAGCTTCACCATTACTAGAGGGAGCCTCATATTGAAAATCTTCATTATCAAATTGTTCAAAAAGTTTATGTGGCAGTCACTTTTTGAATGTAATTGTGAATAGCCACACAAGCGTTCAAGACTCCAAAAGTACGCTTAATAACATTCCTTAGTTTGTAATGTGCATGGTTAAATAGCTCATCCTTTGTTCTATACGACCGCTATTTCGAAAGTCAGCCAAACAATGTCAGACATTGCAATAAGTAACCATGAATCCCGGTGTATCTGTATATGCAACATCACACAAATAGTATTTATCTACAATAGTAACATGTACAAAAGTTATTAAATTGTATGATATATAAATACTCAACAATATCATAACTAGATATTAGTAATTGACAGAATGGAACTGGAAAGTTGTTCTCAGGATCACTCATAGTTTCATTCAAGACCTTTGAGTCATGTGTTACGCCTTCCCAATCAGCCCCATATAAATGTAAAAATTATATTAAACTCAGATATTGCAAGCACATTTTGGTAACATTCTCCTCTCCCTCTTCCCCTATATGGCACTTGCTTGTCAGGTGGAATAATCGAATGAATGAGAGTCCCATCAAATGCACCTATAGCACACCCTTTTGAGGAAAAAAAATTTTAATTAAATTTTTTTTTTTAACAAATAAGTTAATAAAGTAAACAAATTAGTTATAAATATTACCTGAAATATTTCTCTAAGATATCGATGATGTTGAATCTGACTTGAATTTTGATTGTACGTTGTAGTGACAATTATTTCTTTAGAAAAGAGAATCATTGCATCCAATACTTCATGAAATATTTATGAACTACCTGAGTTGAATGGTTGAATCTTCATTTCACAAAGCGAATTATAAAGTTCTGGCTTAAAATCACAAGAAACATCGCCATCTTCTCTTCAATATAAATATAATGACTATTTTTCAACCACACTTTATTTTTTAGATGAGTACACAAATTCAAAAATGCGTGCTTCTCCATTCTTAACAAGATTTGATATCACAAACGATATAATTCAAACAATCCTTATTCTAAAATAAGTCCAATCATAAATTCAAAGATATCCTTGTTAAAATTTCAAGCTAGTTCTCCTCATTTGGGCGAAGTTTCATGACTGTAGAGCAGTCTCCTTCGATATCAACTTCATCATAACCCCAGTGAATTAGGAGCTTCAAACCTTCCTTGAGTGAAATGGCTTCTGCAACTTCAGCACTAATGGACATGAGAGAAGAAGAGAGAAGCAATTCTGATTAGTCCCTCAAGACCATACTGCAACCAGCTTCACTAATCAACTTGTTGAAAGAAACATCAATGTTTAATTTGCTCCTTCCTCCCAATGGCAGGGACCAAGAAATAGAAGGGGGAAGTTGATCCAAGCATGTACTGTAATAGACATTGAGGACTCCTCCTTGGACACTGGCAAGAATTCCTGAAAATTACAAGTGCTTTGTCCAGAACCGCATGAGCTAGGGTCCCATTTTGAGTTTGTTAAACAGTAAACACCAATCATTTCTCCCCTTCCAGAGTTGCCACAGGATAAAAGAACATAAGCCGAGATTCTCTGTGTCTTGATCTGACTCACAGTACAAAAATGTCAACCAAATCCAAAACTCTTGCCATGAAGAACAGTGGTGAGAGCTCATGTCAATCCTTAGAGGACTCAGCTTCCAGACCATGGAGGACATTGAACAATGACACAATATATAGATGGATTGAGGATTCAACTTCCAGCCCACAGATCTTGCATGTTGCATCATCCATAATCTTTATTTATTTTTTCAAAAATAGGGAGTTTGTTATGACTGCATTGCCATAAAAAGAATAGAAGTTTCCTTTCTGATTTCAATCTCCACAAACCTTTCCCACTTGGGATGGAATTCTTGAGGCAAACTGCTCCCAGGTTGATGAAAGTACGTAATTGCTTCTTGTTAAATCAAATTAAGAGCAACCCCATATGCACTTTTGACTGCGAACCTTCCATTTGATGTCAGACCCACCCAACACCATTGAATCACCAGTTCACCACCATCAAATTGTCTCAGGGGCTTTGAAAATTCTGCTACAGTCATTTTTGATTGAAGAGAGGTCTAATTACATCTTCCTTCCACTTCCTGGAGTCTTGATTAATCAATAGGTAACTGAGGTATTCCGAGGGGAAACTGTCGAAACAGAAAAACTGCCATTACTAGTTAACCAGTTGTCAGTCCAACAGTTAATCTTCCAGCCAGTGCCAATTCTCCATTTTCTGTCTCTTTGAATGATTGATTTTGAAGCTGAAATACTTCTCCAAATCCATGAGGCATTCATTAGTTTTGCAAGATGAATTAAGGAAGGAACTTGAATTAAAGTACTTGATTTCCAAAGCTCTAGATAACAGGGAACAATCTTCTACCTCAAGTCTCCATGCAGTTTTGGATTATAAAGCCAAGTTAAATGCTTCCAAGTTATTGAAACCCAATCCACCTTCTCTCTTAGGCTCACACATTTTATCCCACCCAATCTATTCGCTACAATTTCCACTTGATTTTAAATATGAAAAATATCTTAGTGGTGGTGCAGATTGTAATTAGGGGAAATAAATGGTAAAAAATAAGAATCACACCTTAGTGGAGAATCTCCACTTGACCTAAATATATCTATGCACTCAACAACCAGGTTAGATTAAATTTATGGGAAATAGAACAATCCTTATTCTTTCTAATGGCAAACAACCAAAGTCGAAACAATTGGACTGAATTGGCAACAAACTACAACCGTTTTGAACTTGAACTCTAACTTTTGTAGCTCTGATCGTCTAATGCCCAAAATTTCAAAATTATGGCTACAATCGTCGCATCCAATATTGATAAACAATGAGGATCTTGTGCAAGTTGAAATAATTTTGGACCACCTTGGTTTAGAGAACAAAAAAATGTTTTCTTCTTTTCTGGTTTTATTTGTACGACCCATTCTTGGCAAAAAAATATTTAAGGTCCTTTGAAAAGCTCGGGCTCGACTCTTTTAATACCAAAAGTCATTCAGACTAGATTTGAGCTCGTTTCAAAATTGTTTTATCTCGTTCATGAACTTATACGAGCCTACACAAGTTTATGTTCACGAAAATGCATTCATGAGCTTACTTTCATGAAACTATACAAGTTTATATTTATTAACGTATTCGTGAATTTGTTCATGAACACGTGCGAGCCAACATTAGCCTATATTCACAAACACATGCGAACTTATACAAGCTTATGTTTATGAACATGTTTATGAGTCTATGTTAGTATCAGTGGAACTTTTGAAAACCAAGATCAATCAAATAGCACCTAGCTAAAAAATGAATAATTTAGAAAAGAGCTTTACTCAATTGAGACTTTAATCCAACAACAAACTTCAATGAAGCAGGACAGTTCGCTATATGCAATAAATGCTTGTATAAACAACCAAACACAACATTATAAGCTCAAACAAATGTTCGGAAGGAGGAAAATCAATAAAGCAGGTGATACAAAGAGATATACCAAATCACATTGTGGATTTCTGCGAACCAAGAGAAGTACAACAAGCTGTCTGGACGTGCCTTCCAAACTCCCAAATAGTCCAACTTAAGAGAGAATAGGCATAGAAGAATGAGAACTACAAGAATAAGGTGTAGATAATGAAAGAAGAGGACGAAAGGGAAAGGAGAGAGGTATATGTAGGAGCTAGAAAAGATGATAAGACAGAGAGAATGAGAGAGACAAGAGAGAGGACAGTCCCTGATGTTGGACCAAAAGTGCTCTGTTATCAATCAATTAATGTAGAACAAGTAATGCCCTAAAACCAAATTGACGTTGTGTCAAACAAGAATGCAGTGATACCTAATTGATATAGAACACAAAGGGTTCTGGTAACATTTAGGTCTCTTCCAATATAACCAACAAGCTCTGAAATAGACAGGAAAAGGTATCTTAAATAACTAAAGATGCTAACAATTTTTGTCTTGGTTATGTATCATAACCTCATGCAATCCTAAGTGCCAACTCACTTAGTTGTTCCTATACCTATTTAATTAAGACAAAAAAAAATCAGATATGCACAAAGACAACAATGAAAATCTATATGATATATAACACCAGTAAGCAAAATTGAGGAGTGCAATCATCCACAGAATCTAAACGCTGCATAACCATAATAGTCATTTCCAAATGCTTGTCAAGATTAAATTAGAAAGATGATATGACATACTAGTACTACCACCTCCAACAGCACAGTCACATTTCCAAATATCCTAAATTGCAGTATACTCAAACCCAATTCTTAGAGATATAATAAAGTTTAATCCTATTAAATCAGAAACTTCAGTTAACGAAATTGTAGTTGGTATAACAACAGAATGAAAATGTGCCAAACAGTTGCAGCGTGAAATCGTAAATTGAAAAGAGTACCTATTCGACCCAATTCGCAATTATCCGATCAAGCAACTCGGACACCTTCTTCTTTACAGTATGATCACCTCCATCCCCAATGGAACCCAAAGCCTCATCCAACTCTTGCGCTTCTCTAATCCTCGCCTCCCTCAATAAACCCCTATAAATTCTCATCCGCGTCTCCGAGCCAGGCACCAAATTCGCACCTACCATAGCCCGAACAACCTTGAGAGCATCAAAAACCATGACATTCCTGCAAAATCCGTTGACCATAATGGCGTATACAACCAAATCTGGGAAGCACGGAGAGTCGGGTCTGGAAATCCAATTGAGAATTTTCATTGCCTCCTTGGGTTTCTTAGCCTCGTTGAAGTAAGAAGATAGGAGCATCTTGGAAATGGGTAGGAGAGAGGGGTGAGATGGAGGGTTGTGCTTGAGGCGGTTCAAGAAGGACATTGATTGGGTGAGGTCGGGCTCAGCGGAGAGGCGGTCGATGAGGATGGAGACAGAGAGTAATTTAAGAGGTGGGTTTGCAAGGAGGGCTGCATCGACGAGGCGGATTGCTTCTCGGAGATGGTTTGAGGAGCAGAGGAGAGGGATGAGGAGGTTGATCTCTGTGAGCTCTTCATGAGTTAGACTATTATTCACATATTCTGTTTTGACATCATCATCATCAGAAGAAGAAGAAGAAAAAGACAATGACTTGGGTGCGAAGAAGAGAGAGATGAATACTTTCGAGGGAGAGTAGAGGAATACTGGGGCAGAGAAGATGCCAATTTTTTCCAGGGATTTCATTTCATAACCGTGACATGAATATGATATATACTGTATCCCACTTTTGGTTCGGGAGAGCCACGGTAGATATTAACAGAGGGAGGGAGGGGTTCACGGCCTCTCTCGTCTTTCTTGGTGCTTAGCCCCAGTCAGTCTTCGCCACTCACTTGTTTGTTTTAATTGTTCTTTGTTTGCTTTTGTGGTGTCAGTCATTGGCTTTATTGGTGGTGAAAAGCTATCTTTTCGTTTCTTGCTTTGTTTCACTTTCTCAACCACAAGGCCGAAGCGTGCTTTGGAATTGAAATGGAAGTAAAGGAATTTTAGTTCTGTACTAGTAAAATTGAGTGAAACATAAGGGGTTTGTTCCATTCAGCTTTATAACAACCAACGAATTACTGTATCTATTATTTTCAGATAATAGAAAATATTGAAAACAATCCAAAAGTTTCTTCTAGTTGGCTATTCTTTGGAAATATTATACTATATATTATTTTCAGCTTTATAACCATTTAGAGTGTAGGATGGATGTTCAGGTGATAAAAAAGATGATTGCAACACATATATTTACGAGTGTGTCAGTAAATTTGCACTACAGTTCAATGTTTCCAATAATCTTGCTCCGGAATTTACTAAAACATTTGAGCAAAATTGCAATTGCAAAATGAGCCCAGGAATCTTACAATGTTTTATTGCTATGAATTCCTATCCTTTCACATGAGATGACAACAATATACCACTATAACTAAAGATTTGGTGGTAGAACAATAGATATATGACCTCCAGAAGTGAAGTGTACCCAAATTCACAGCCTTCATGGGCTCACCAACAAGAACAAACTGGTAGAAAATATCATACATTTATTTATATTATTGAGAAGAAAAATATATTTTCTTTCTTCCATTTAAACAAATAGAAAACAGGGTGATCCGACTAGTCACAGCCTTTTAACTTACTTTTATGTTGTCATATAATATTTACTACAATGTGAGACGAGCAGAAATAGAAATATTGAGAACAAGCACGCCGATTTTGTTTCTATTAACGAACAAATAAAAAATAATTCAAATATACATTTTATGAATCTTCGGTGGACCTTGGGAATGTGAGATCAACTTTTCATGCCTTGCCAATAAAATCCACATCAAACAACAGAACTGAATCAGGAGGAACAATACATGACCCTGCACCATATTTATTAAATTGTTAAAGAATCAAGATCGATACCAGTACCACATTAGTTAGACGGAGTTGATTATGATAAGATCTCTCACCTCCTTTACACCCAGCTCCTCTCATGCCATATCCAAGTTCTGGAGGAAGCTTTAGCGTGCGTTTCCCCCCTAAATTAAGTTAAAGACAAAATATTGTTAGTTCTTAGCTTTGTTATAAAGTAATCCTCTACATATATATAAATATATATCAAATAAATTTACAATTTTTTATATGTTTGGGAGCAACGAATTAGTGCCTTGGATTGGAATTGGAATTATAAGAAATTTAGTTTAATTCCAATTCAACAGCAAGAACAAGTATTGCCAAAATCAACAAGCATCAAGATTACATTTAGCAATCAGCCCAACTGGGAAATCATCTTCCCATAATTTGTCACCTTTCTCTTCCATAGCTTGACTATCTAAGCCATGTGCAACCTCATTCACCTCTCTAGGTACAAAAACTAGATCAACAGACTGCAAATGAAGAAGAAAAAATTTAATATCTTCAACAATCATAGCCACCAGAATAGAGGAAGTTGCATCTTGCTTCACCGCTTTAACCACTGCTTCGGCATCCGACTACAAGATCAAATCATGTAAGCTCCACTGTTGCACCAAGGATAGAGCTTTCCTGATGACCAGTGCTTCAGTTACTGTGGGTTGGAAACACGGTTGAAATAGATTAAAGCAGCCTTAACTAACTTCCCCCTACAGTCCCTAAACACCATACCACCGGCACCAGCTGCCATAGCAGCCTTGGAGAAAGATACATCTCTATTAGTTTTTAGAAAACCAACTGAAGGTTTACTCCATTTAACCAACTAACGAGACACTGGTGGAGCCATCCATCTCCTTTTTCACTTCTTCCTCTACCTAGCATTGAACCTTAGCCATTAAGTTTGGAACATCCATCACCTTTTTTGGACCTCAATAATGCCATCAATAACTTCCATATACTCCATGAAATGAGCAGCAACAGAATTAGCAATATCAACCCTTCACACATCTGCTTTTGAAACACCCACACATTTCTGGCCTTCCAAATTTGCCAGTAAATTGCAGCAGCCAATAGCCATACTTTTGAGAATCAATCCATTTTCTGCTTTGTCCCATCTTCTCATTTGATCCCTCCACCACAAACCCCATTGCCCGTGGCCAACAGCAGCACAATATCCATCCTCAACACCGAAAGCTTCCAGACAGTAGCTGCTTGAGGGCGACGACACAACAGGTTACTCACAGTTTCTGGCTCAAGGCCACATACCCGACGTGTAATATGATCAATCAATTTCCTTCTACCAGGGGCTTCAAACACAGCAATATCATCATGTAAGCAGCACCACAGAAAATTTTTAATCTTTGGTTTAACTTCCAATTTCCAAATACTCGCCCATTGACATGAGCGTTGCCAACTGCTTACCCAAATTAATCAAATCCAATGCCAATTGATATGTGGAATTCACGTTGAAGGAGCTGTCAAGAATATAGGCTAAGTTGAGAGAGAAATCTTAGAGAAAGAGGAGAGAAAGACTCTTTATTATGTATTCAAAGTGTGACTACAATCTGAATTTATAATAATCTAAAGAACAAAAATAAGGAAAGCAACAATATATGGAAAGCAGTGATTCTACCCCTAATTAAGGAATAGTTGACTGACGACACTCCCCCTTAAGCTAGAGAGTAGATGTCAACAACTCCCATCTTGCTGCAAATAGAATCAATGGCATGCTTTGGAAGTGCCTTAGTAAAGATATCTACTAACTGATTATCAGATGATACAAACGAAGTCACAATTTCTTTGGAAGTCACCTTAAAACGAATGAAATGACAATCAACTTCAATATGCTTGGTTCGCTCATAAAAAACTGGATTACTGGCAATGTGAATAGCTGACTGGTTATCACAATAGAGAAGAGACGGGTCTTGAACTGAAAACCCAAATTCTTGTACCAGAGTTCTCAACCAAGTTAGCTCACAGGAAGTATGAGCCATGGCATGGTACTTAGCTTCAGCACTAGACTGTGCTACAACCGACTGCTTCTTACTTTTCCAAGTTACTAGATTGTCTCCTATAAAAGTACAGTAGCCAGTCGTTGATCATCTGTCTGAGGGAGAACATGCCCAATCAGCATCAGTATGACCTTCGATGCGCAAATGTCCAGACGATTGATAGAAAAGACCACGACCCAGAGCCCCCTTAAGATACTTCAAAATCCGTATAACCATGCCCATGTGAGGAATTCGTGGGCTAGTCATAAATTGCCTCACAACATTGACTGCATAGGCAATATCTGGACAAGTAATGGTTAGATAAATCAACTTGCCTACAAGACGTCTGTACATATCTGGATCATCAACCAAGTCACTAACCTCAGACAGTAGCTTCAGATTAGTCTCCATGGGGGTTGTTGCAGGTTTAGAGCCAAGATAACCTGTATCCCTTAAGAGATCAAGAGTATATTTTCTCTGAGATAAACAAATCCCTTTCTTTGATCTAGAAACCTCAATACCAAGAAAATAACAGAACTTGCCCAAATCTTTAGTGAGAAAATTCAAACCCAAATGATGAATCAAGGTTTGAATCCCCTCTTTGTCACTCCCAGTAATGACGATGTCATCCACATAGACCACCAAAATTAGAATGCCACACTTTGTCTTTTTAAAGAAAACTGAATGATCAGCTTGACTTCTAGTCATGCCATGAGCAACTACCGCCTTGTTAAACTTATCAAACCATGCACGAGGTGACTGTTTGAGTCCATAAATAGATTTCTTGAAATGACAAACACACTCCCTCTTGGACTCAAATCCAGGAGACTGAGCCATATACACTGTCTCGGTAAGCTCACTGTGAAGAAAAGCATTTTTGACATCGAGTTGATGAAGAGACCAGTCAAGATTCGCAGCAAGAGAGATAATTATGCGAACAAAGTTGAGCTTAGCCACGGGTGAGAAAGTCTCAGTATAGTCAATGCCATAGATCTGAGTGAAACCTTTAGCAACAAGACGAGCCTTTAAACGATTAACAGTGCCATCGGGATTTTGTTTCACTGTGAAAACCCAATGACAACCAACAACATGAGCACCTACAGGCTTTGGAAGAAGATCCCAAGTATGATTTAATTGTAAGGCAAGCATTTCCTCTTCTATAGCTTTCCGCCAGCAAAGATGGTTAAGATCTTCCTTGTATGACTTAGGAACAGTAACAGATAAAAATGACAAAGAGAAAGCTCAGAAAAAAGATGACAAATGGTCATAAGAAACAAAATGAGATATGGGATGATCGGTACAAACCCGTCTACTTTTGCAAAGTGCAACGGGAAGATCAAGATCAAACTCGAAAGGATGAACAACTGGATCTGTAGGCGCCGGGGAAGATGATGGAGGATGCAAAGAAGGCTTTACATGTTCAATCATTGGAGCAGGTGGCACAAGAGATTCGTCCTGAGCAGTGGTAGGAGCAGAAGCCGTATTCTTGCGAGCACGTCGAGTATAAACTTGAGGAGCAAGAGGAGTATCAAAAACCAAAGATGGGAGAACAGTGTTTGGAAAAATAGGTTCCTCCACTTGACTACCCTCCTTAGAATAATATGGAATATGCTCAAAGAATGTCACATCAGCACACAAAATATTTTCTCAAAGATGGACTGTAACACCTATATCCTTTCTGAGTGCGAGAATAGCCCAAAAATATGCATTTATGAGCTCGAGGATCAAGCTTGTTTCGTCTTGAATTTAAATTATGAACAAAACAAATGCATCCAAACACTTTTGGAGGAAGAGAAAATGGATCTTTATCAGGAAACATCATCTAAAAAGGTGATTTTCCTTTAAAGACCCGAGATGGAATTCTATTTAATAGATATGCCGCAGTAAGAATTGCGTCTCCCCAAAAATGCTTAGGCACATTCATTTGAATCATCAAAGCCTGGGCAATAGCAACAATTGGTCCATTCTTTCTTTCAGCAATTCCATTTTGTTTGGAGAGTATCAACACAGGAAGTTTGATGGGTGACACCTCTAAACTCAAGAAATTGCTGAAAGAGACCATCTTTATATTCAAGGGCATTATCAGTTCGAAGAATGTGTAACTTAGCATTCAACTGATTAGTTGTCTCAGCATAAAAAGATTTAAACACATGAAAGACTTGAGATCGATCTTTAAGAATATATAACCAAGTCAAACGAGAATAATCATCAATAAAAAAAATAAAATAAAATAACGGGCACCAGCTAATCTAGTAGTTCGGGTTGGACCCCAAACATCAGAGTGAACAAGCTCAAAAGGGCGTAAACAAGGCCCATCAGTTCTAAGCTTAAAAGTAGCCCTATGATGCTTGCTAAGTTCACACGTTTCACAATTAAAACTACAAAAAATTGGTAAAGAATGAACTAAACACCGAAGATTGTTAGATGAAGGATGTCTAAGACAACAATGCCACTGATACGGAGAAGTCAAGGTATGGAGTGCAGATGCAATAGGTGAACAAGACGACTAAAAGTAGTAGAGCCCATCCTTCTCAAATCCCCCACCAATCATCCTCTTCGTCTTTAGATCCTGAAAGATACACTGAGTAGGATAGAATGTTACCGAGCAATTTAGAGCAGAAGTAATTTTACGAACTGATAACAAGTTAAAAGGAAACTGAGGTAGATACAAGACGGAAGAAAAGGTTAGACTAGATGTACTAACGGTACCAATTCCTTGGACTGGAGACTTGGTACCATTAGCTATCGTAACAAACGAGGGAGAAGATACACGAGTAATGTCAGACAGAAGAGAGGAGTTACCTGTCATATGATTTGAGGCCCCAGAATTAATAATCCAAGGTGTACTGAAGGAAGAATGAAGACAAGTATTACCTGAATCACCAAAAGTAACTGTGGAAGCGGATGGAGGATTGGCACGCTTGACAATTGAATCATACTCAGCTTTGGAGATAAGAACCTATTCTTCAGCAGCAAGATTAGGGTTTTCTATAGAATCGTAGAGAAATATTTTCTGTATATTCACTCTATGTTATCTTTACATCTTGTACATATATATTTATAAGAAAGAGGGAAAAACTATACAAGGAAAAGAAAGCAAATCCCTACAATCTGCTCCTAAATTATAGCAACAATTATAATAATCAAATCCCTAAAATAAAGGAACTAAATATGGTAGCAACTCTAGAAAGTCAAAGATAGAAGATCTGCTATATACAACTAATATTAGCTGTCCTAACTAATATCTTCCAACACTCCCCCCAAGCTGGTGCATAGATATCTCACATGCCTAGCTTGTCAAGAAAAGAATCGAAGGATCTACTAGGAACTCCTTTAGTTAACACATTAGCAACTTGATTCTCCGACTTCACAAAAGGAGTGCTTATCAATCCTGCCTTTAGCTTCTCTTTGATGAAATGTCTGTCCACTTCAATGTGTTTTGTTCTGTCATGTTGAACTGGGTTATGAGCAGTGCTAATTGCTCCCTTGTTGTCACAATGTAACCTCATTGGTTTTTCAAAGTTGATTCCAAGCTCCTTTAACAGTGATTTCAACCATAAGAGTTCACAAATTCCATGAGTGATGGCTCTAAATTCAGCTTCTGCACTGGATCTAGCAACCACAAATTGTTTCTTGTTGCGCCAGGTCACTAGGTTGCCACTTACAAACGAACAGCAGCCAGAAGTAAACCTTCGATCAGTTACAGAGCTTGCCCAGTCTGCATCTGTGTATGCTTCTACTTCCATATGACCATGTTTAGAAAATAATAACCCCTTACCTGGGGTTGACTTCAAGTAACGAAGAATTCTATTCACAGCGTCCATGTGAGTCTCATGAGGTGCATGCATAAACTGGCTTACCACACTTACAGCATAAGCAATGTTAGGTCGAGTGTGAGACAAATAGATCAGTTTACCGATCAATTTCTGATATCTTTCTCTATCCACAGGAGCACCTCTTATATCTTCTCCCAACTTGTGATTTTGCTCGATCGATGTGTCAATAGGTTTGCACCCTAACATTCCAGTCTCAGCCAAAAGGTCAAGCACATATTTTCTCTGTGACATAAATATCCCTTGTCCAGATCTAGCAACTTCGATTCCCATAAAGTAACGCAAAATTCCCAAGTCTTTTATCTCAAATTCCTTGGCCAAGTATGTTTTCAACTTCCCCATTTCTTCCACATTGTCACCTGTCACTACAATGTCATCAAAATAGACAATTAGTGCAGTTATCTTCCCATGAGGTGAATGTTTTAGAAACAGAGTGTGATCTGCTTGACTCTGCTGGTATCCATATCTTTGCATACTCTGTGTGAATCTGTCAAACCATGCTCGTGGGGATTGCTTTAGACCATACAAGGACTTCTTCAGCCTACACACCTTTCCTTTTTCAACAAAGTCCTCAAAGCCCGGAGGAACATCCATGTACACCTCCTCTTCTAGATCCCCATTAAGGAAAGCATTCTTACATCAAATTGTTGAAGGGGCCACTCAAGGTTTGCTGCTAAGGATAATAAAACTCGAATGGTATTCATCTTTGCCACAGGTGCAAAGGTTTCTTGATAGTCAATCCCATAAGTCTGTGAGTAGCCTTTGGCTACCAATCTTGCCTTGTATCTTTCCACTGATCCATCTGCCTTTTGTTTCACAGTGAACACCCACTTGCAACCAACTGTCTTCTTTCCTCTTGGTAACTCTACTAACTCCCACGTGGAGTTTTTCTTAAGAGCTCTCATTTCTTTCATCACAGCTTTCTTCCACTTTGGATCCTTAAGCGCATCCTGTACTTTTTAGGGAATAGACACCGATGATAATTGGTTTACAAAGGCTACATAGGATGGTGAGAGACAATGGCAAGATACAAAGTTAGAGATAGGATGATCGGTAGAAAAGCCATATCGAGATAGGGGCTTACGATCTCGAGAAGGATACCCAAGTCAAAATTCCCAAGTCCTTTATCTCAAATTCCTTGGCCAAGTATGTTTTCAACTTCCCCATTTCTTCCACATTGTCACCTGTCACTACAAGTGTAGAACTATCGTCATTAATTGAAATGTCAGCATCAATAATAATAGGGACAATAGGGTTCATAGAGACTCAACAGAAGTTACCTCAAGATTACCCGTCAATGGAGCAGTCAATTGTTGAGGTAGATCAAGAGGGGCCTTATTCTTCTTCCGTGTATAAACTTTAGGCTCTTGTACTGGAGTTGCTTTAAGTTCTGGTAATGGAACTAGAACTATCATTGAAGGTGGCAACTCAGCCCAAGACTTATATTCATTGCTTGCATTCTCCCCCCCCCCCCCCCCCCCTGAAGAGAAGTTTGTCCCCCTAAAAAATAAGATTGTTCTTCACAAAAGGTGACATCCATGGAAACAAATATCTTCCCAGAGGGAGGATGGCAGCACTTATACCCCTTTTGAATAGCTGAATAACCTAAAAAAATACACTTCAGAGCCCTCGGATCCAGTTTGCTCCTATCTTGCTTAAGTACATGAACATAGCACACAACCAAAAACTTTAGGAGGAATACAAAGAAGTGTGGGAGGAGAGCATGAAAGAGCGAGGACACTAAGAGGAGTTTGGTACCGAAGAACTCGAGAAGGCATTCAATTAATAAAAAATACTGCTGTAAGAACAACATTGCCCCAGTAAACTTTAGGGACATTCATAGCAAAGAGTAATGATCGGGCCACTTCCAAAAGATGTCGATTTTTTCTTTCAGCAACTCCATTTTGTAAGTGGAGAAATAGTTAAGGTTATTGATCATGTGGTCTGTGGCTCCCGTGTCTATTACTCAAGACTCCTCAAAAGAATTACAAGATGCACTTAAAGAAGTACCAAAAATACCTGTATTACTATTGTTACCTGACTGGGCCAAGGAACTAGACCTAATAGAGGCTTCCTTAGGTGAGAGCATCTGGGCATAATCCTTGATCACTTGTTCCATTTGAGCTTGCGAGAGTGGAGCTTTGGAAGAAGTTTAAGGCTGCTCAATGGTAGTAGTATGGTGTGCTCTAAAAACACCTCTTGCTCCGAAATAACCTCCCCCTCTACCACTACTACCATTACCTTTACCACCAGAATTACCACCATACCAGGAGGTACAACCATTTGGTTTGAAACATGTTTCCCGAGTATGCCGAGATTTATGACAATGGTCACAGTACAAAGAATCCTTCTCATCAGGTTCTTATTGCCCCTTTTTAGAACAATAGCAGTGAATGTTGCATATTCAATGCCCCTAAAATTAATTGAATTAGTGTCTTAGTAATATTTATTTCATGTTTTTATTAATAATTTTAATCATTTCATGATTTCAGGTGATTAAGGGTATTTCTGATTAATAATGGCGCAATTGGGCTACAGATGATGCTATTTTAGTAGGAAGCTGGAGTTTGACCCATGAGATGTGTTTATATTGAAGATCTAAACTAAATGGATTGAAGAAATGGGCTGGAAATGAATTTAAATGAAGAAAAGGAGCACAGGCCTATTCACATTGAAGATTGGGCCAATTCAGGCATAAAAAGTTCTGGACCCGTTTTGGTATTCAGACCATAACTCCGTACACGATTGTCAAAACGACCCAAAGTTTGCGTGGGTTGAAGGAAATTCAATTCTGTACAATTTCATATTTCACAAAAATTTCCTAAAACGGACGTTTACAGCAACTTTCTGCCCTATTTGCTCAGCTGCCACTTTTTGGACGCAAATGCCGCTTTTTGAGGCGCAGGTGCCTTTTTCTTATGCGCACTTGCCACTTTGGGAGGGCAAGTGTCCCGTGTGTGTTTTCTCGCAAAGTAAAAGAGGAGAAAAGGGAGAAAACTAGGTATTCTGGAGAGAAGAAACACTGAGATATAGACAGAGGCAATTCATGACGATACGGGCAAGAAGATGGAGATTTCATCATCGTTCAAGCCTGGACCTCCGATCATGAGCAGCTAAAACATCATTTCGGGTAAGTGACGTAACCCTAACCTGTCTTTCAATGTTTTAGTTGTATATTAATTTGGGAATGATTTAATTTGTGCATTGATTGTATAACCAAGACTTACACAACAGCTGTGCTGTTAGTTTGAATTTTAATGGATTATTTCAGTGTATATTGACTCTTGTTCTTGTAGAATGAATGTAAATTTGCATGATTAGGGTTGGTTCTTTTCAATTTCTGTGATTTTGTTAAGACGGGTTATACAATAATTTTCACAGATCGTTCAACTTATAGTTTTGATAATTCGTACTAAGCAAAGATGAGTTATCATATCATTAGTTAGTCAGATGTATAGGTCATGCTAAGCGAAGACGAGTTATGCTTAATTGTATGTTGAACGAATCCCCTTGATAAAACTGAATTGGGCTTGTAGCCATTCTTTTCTGAATGCATAGATTAAACATCCCAAATTAGTACAATTGTCATTGTCAAAAGGTTAGTGGTGAAGTCAATTCCCAGGACCTTCTCTTCCTGATTAAATTTCATAACATAAATTTATAAATAGCTAAAATTTTCTCAATTAAATTCAAAATCAAACATCAATAATTATTTTCTAATTATTTTAGAATTAATTCAAAGACTAAGTAACATAACAATTCAACCTTGCAAGTCCTTGAGGTTCGACACCCTTTATATAGCCCTGTCCTACGAGGACTCGTTCTATTATGAGTGGTTAAATAAAATTGAAATCACATTAATAGGAAAGAGGAAAAAACTATACAAGGAAAAAGAAAGCAAATCCCTGCAATCTGCTCCTAAATTACAGCAACAATTATAATAATCAAATCCCTACAATAAAGGAACTAAATATGGTAGCAACTCTAAAAAGTCAAAGATAGAAGATCTGCTATATACAACTAATATTAGCTGTCCTAACTAATATCTTCCAACATTTTCCCCCTCAATCACAGCCTAATTTGCCCATGCAGGCTTGCCATGAAGTTCCTAACAGTAATCAATAGAGTGATTGGTGCAACCACAGTGTGTACAAGTCCTGCCACCACGACCACCTCTACCACCACGACCACCTCTACTAGTATAAGGAGGATTGCGTCCCCCTCGGCCACCACATGAAGTATCTAATTGCTCAGCTGGAGTAACAAGGGTAGAACGATCCTCCTTCTCTGTAGTAGAACAGTGGATAGAGGCACGTCGAACACGGGCAAAAGTCTCACTAGTAGTTGGCAAATCTTTGCCTGAGAGAATCTGAAAAGTGATGGGAGCAAGTTCTAGCCGAAGTCCTGATAAAAATTTTGCTACCGAAATTCTTCTTTGTGTTGTTTACGAGTCTTTAAATCCGTAGTCAAAGGCTGATAAACATTAAGTTTTTCCCACTTGCCTTTTAATTCCGAGTAGTATTCTTCAATCGATCGGTCACCTTGTTGAAGAGAAAAGATATCCTGGTACAACTGGTAGATGCGAGAAATATTATTTTCTGACGAGTACATTTCTTTTGAGTGTGTCCCAAATCTCCTTAGCAGACTCCAGAAATGAAACATTATTAAACACCTCTGGTTCCATACTATTCCATAGCCAAGTCATAATCTGTGCATCCTCCTGTTCCCATGCATCAATCTGTTTTTCCTCCTTGGGTTTGGGTGACAAGATGTAAGAAAGTTTCCCATGAGCTTTCAGAAAAACTTGGACTGCCCGAGACCATTGAAGGTAATTGGAACCCTTCAACTTGATAGTAATTATCTAGCCGAAAAAGAGAGAGTCCTTGTTTTCCGATTTGTCACCCATGATAGTCGAGATGAGACAATCCGAGTACAAGAGAGAGAACTATAGAAGATTGAACATGAAAGAGAACTAAAGAATATTGAACAAGAAATAGAGAAAGAACATAATACTTTTTGTTTTTTTTTTCTTTTTAAGTCATCTCTGCCAGAATTACAGAGAACAACTTTCTGTTTTTTTTTTGGAGACCTAGGGTTCTAGGTCATTTTGCCAAAGAAAGAATAGAGAAATAGAATATACAGAGAAAGACTAGAGAAACTGAGAAAGAAGAAATTGAAAAAGAAAAAGAAAAAAAAAAGGATAAATACCACTCACACCCCCTCAGTTTAGGCAATATCTCGACTAGACCCCCTCTAGTTTCGATATCCGTAACTATACCCCCTGAATTTTGGATTTATGTATCAATTTTTCCCTTCCGTTAGTGCCACGTCAGCAAACAAACGGAATTTGCTGACGTCAGCAAGAGAGAAAAATTGACGGACATTATTGACAGGGGGTATAGTCGGAAATATTGAAACTAGAGGGAGTCTAGTCAGGATATTGCCTAATATGAGGGGGTGTAAGTGGTATTTAGCCAAAAAAAAAATAGAGAAGAAGAAGAAGCTTCTTACGTTATATCTTCAACGTGGATCTTGATGTTCTGATACCATGTCAAGAATATAGGCTAAGTTGAGAGAGATATCTTAGAGAAAGAGGAGAGAAATAGACTCTTTTATTATGTATTCAAAGTGTGACTACAATCTGAATTTATAATGATCTAAAGAACAAAAACTAAGGAAAGCAACAATATATGGAAAACAGTGATTCTACCCCTAATTAAGGAATAATTGATATATCCCTAATTAAGGAATAGTTGATTGACGACAGGAGCCATTAGAGGAGAATAACTAACACTGTCCATCCTCTGCCCTATTAAAGCTTAGCGGTATTTGTAATATCCACCTCCAATCCTCTTCTTAAAAAATCGCTTTATTAAAAGCTCATTCCAACATTTTCTTTGGTGATCTATCAAGTCCACCACCCTATAAACAGTATAGTCACAACTCGCATGGCTAGGAGTGGAAACTCGAGGATTCTCCTCGTCAGGGATCCAAACATCTTCCCAACACTTGATATGCGGGCCATTTGATACCCGCCAAACTAGTCCCTTGTCAACCACCTTCTTAGCTCCCAAAAAGCTATGCCAAGCCCATGATGGGTTTGTCCCTCCTCTGTCTTTCAGAAAATCAAAATGAAGAAAGTATCTACTTTTAAAAAGTTGAAAGAAGAGTCTATTCCTTTCCACCTGAAGACATGAAGAAAGTATCTACTTTTAAAAAGTTGAAAGAAGAGTCTATTCCTTTCCACCTGAAGACTCCAAGGCTGTTTAGCTAATGATGCTAAATTAAACGCCTCCATGTCTCTAAGTCCCAGACCCCCTTTTGCCTTGACCTCAGTTAGCTTCTTCCATCCTATCCAATGAACCTTTTGTATGTCTATGCTTCCACTCCACCAAAAATTTACCAACAACCTCTTAATCAAATTGCATATAATATGAGGTAACTTGAAACAAGACATAATGAAAGTCGGGATAGCTTGAAGCACACTTTTTAATAACACCTCTCTAATGCCAGCAGACAAAAGTTCCCCTCTCCAGCTGTGCATCTTGGTGCCAGTTTGCTTTCAATAAATCTGAAAACCTCTTTTCTGGACCTTCCCACAACTGAGGGTAAACCTAAATATTTCTCATGCATGCCTTCCCGAGAAATTCCTTAAAATAATCTTATGGATTTTTTGGTATTTGAAGGTGTATTTTTCCTAAAAAAACAAAGCAGATTTATCTAAATAAATAGCATGCCCAGAAATTAGTTCATATTCTTTTAAAATAACCTTCAATCTGTTCACTTCCTCAACCTCAGGTTTACAGAATAACAAACTATCATCTATGAAGAAAAGCGAGAAATTGTTGGAACTCAATGAAAAATCTTCACCCTTGACAACTGACCCCTATCCAATGTTGATTTTAACATACTAGAGAGACCCTGTGCAAAAATGAGAAAAGGGTAAGGGGACAGGGGGTCCCTTGCCATAATCCTCTTGAAGGAGTGAACATACCACAAGGGATACCATTTAAGAGAGATGGGAAGCACATGTCTTCATAAGTTGCACCCAACCATTAGCAAAACCCATGCACTCCATGACCTTCAACAAATACCTTCATTCCACCTGATCGTAAGCCTGACTAATATCCAGTTTAAGAGCTACATATTGATCTTTCCCCCTCTTTTTAGTTTTAAGAAAATGTAAAATTTCACGGGCCACCAAAATACTATCGTAAATCAACCTTCTAGGCACAAAAGCGCTTTGAGTTTCATCAATAATCTTATCTTACAAATATTTTAGTCTATTGGCTAACATTGCAAAACGCAATAGGCCTAAACTGAGTAATCTTAGTAGGATTCTTCACTTTTGGAACTATAACCAAATTGGTGTGATTATGAGCTTTCAACAAATTCCCATTACTTAGTAAATCATAAAAAGGCTCAAGGAGATCAGCTTTAACTAAATTCCAGTACCTTTGCAAGAAAACTGGTAAAAAGCCATTTGGCCCAGGTGCTTTTAGTGGATCCATTGCAAACACAACTTTAACTCTTCAATTCCCAATCTCAAAAAATGCCTATCGTCATCTTCACTCACAACAGATTGAATATATGTGAAAACCCAACCAGAATCAGTCTGATGCTCTGAATGGAATAGCTCCTTGAAATAGCTCACAACAATGCCCTCAATTTGCGTTTCATCCTTACACCAACGATCCTCTGAATTTTCCAGCCAAAAAAATATCTTGCATTCTTGCCCCCCTCGCTGAGCCATTGCACTCATGATTTTTGCTTCCAATAGAGCCCTTTTTTTTGCCACAACATGTCCAATTTCAATTTAAGCTCCCTATGTCTGTTTGCATTAAACTCATGGTGCTCTTGAACTACCTTAAGCTCATTCTCAGTTTCTCGAATCATCCTATCTGCATTCCATTTTTTTTTAACCTCGAGTGTTTCAACTCCTCTTTACAGTGTTTGTGTCACGCCCCCAAATTTAAATACCAGAAACTCTCGTCTAGTACTTGAATTTGGTGCGAGACTTGAAAACAACATCCATCATAGCATAACCACTTCCAATATTTACATTACTACAAACAAAATATAATTATCCAGACCATCTATACCAAAAAATTACATCAAAGCCTCATCCCGCGTCATGGGTATCGACTATATACAACAAAAGTAATACTAGCCAAAAGGGTATACATGTAGATGGTCTCCATCTCTCTGTACCGTGCCTCCATTACCGGGCACCTAAAAATAAAATGGGGTGAGCTCACAAGCTCAACAAGAGAATCACTAAATACTATCATTGCTTAGAAAATTGATCTTGCCTTATATTCCTATATATATAAGAACTCGTACAACAATCATTTTAGATTCGCAATTTCTTATGATAATTAAACTCTAGTTAATCATCATATCCACAATCTCTTTCGCATAGAAACCATATTCTCAAAACAATTCTTTATTAAGCTAATCGTCTAGATTAACTTACATATTATTTATCTCACATGAGCCTCGGGCTCCCCTCGAATAGATGGCTTGCTCAGCCAACAAGTGGTGCGCACGCATAGTCCCGGACTATCAAAGATCGCACATGTGGCTGAGCTTGTACGTATATTCACCCAGATGGTCCCAGACCACGTGCACATAATAAGGGCACGCTCCGCCCAATGGCTATACCAAAAGGGTAGTGCACTCCCAATAGGTAGGTCCTTGACCATACCTAAAGAAATCCTCTATAGAGATAGTCCCAAACTACCTCTCCAATTAATCCAAACTTTTCATCTTTTATGATTTATTAAATACTTTTAATATTAATAAATTAAATGACCGACTTGTGTGTTCATTATGCACATTAAGGATTTTTTGGTTTTCATCACCAAGACCACATCTAAAGTCAATTAATCCTCATTAACCACTATACTCAAATCCACAATTTCTTATAAATTACGGATATTAAATGTTGGCCCAAGTTGATCTTTAAAGTCTAATGCTACCAGTACTTAAATATTATCTCAAAATCTATTCTACAAAACCCAAACACACCACTAAACAAGACCCATAATCTAGTTTCCACAACCAGTCCACTGTACCACTAAAAATCCATCCCCATTAACTTATAATCATGCCAATTTTCATAAATATTCCAATGCCAAGCATATATAGAACACATATAAAGCAAAGCTTAATTTCCTTGCACAACAACAAGCATAAAAAGAAAATCTTGCTCCAAGATCATGTTAGGCTAGGCTACAACTACAATACCCAAACAACTAGGCAACATACATACATACATATATATGTATGTGTGTATATATATATATATATGTAAAAATTTGCACTAACAGAACTAATCTCACATGTTCAGCCAAATCCATATACCTATAATCAATAACAATCGTGCAACCCTAAATGCATGACTAATCACTAACCATTATATACATTAATACGCATATATACATATAAATGCACCCTCCTGCTAGATCCTTTGATTAACTCTAATTATTCACCAATTGTTCACTAAATCACACAATAAACAATCCAACATACAACTAACTTAAGTCAAGATATAGTCTAGATACTAAATTGATTCATGCCCTTAATCATACAAATTATATCCACATATATATACTACACCTAAACACATGTAGTTACACATAGAACCCAGCTTATAAACCAAATTTATAACAAACACTAGAACAAAGTATTCAATCTCTACCACTCAGTTTTCCACTAATCTCTTCATATATTTATAATAGACCCTTTAGGTGCAAACAAGATCCTATGCTTGACTCTTCATTAATTTAAAGTTTAATAACCAACTAACCACATAAATATATAGAAAATATAGAGACAAGAGTCAACTTGCCTTAAAAGAATGAATTCCTTGAATCCTTCTTCCTATTCTTTTTTTTGTTTTGTTTTTGGTTGCTCCTTCTCTTCTCTTCTCTCTTTTCTGCCAAAACCACACTCTTTGTTCCTCGTCTTTTTTTTTTTTTTTCATTCCCTTATGTTACCACATAAGAAAGTAGGTCAAAGCAAAGCTTAGAAGAATTTGTGGTCTCTAACACTTGTTACTCATGCAATAACTACAGCTGCCACCTGTTTCTATTTTCCTATACCACATACTATATACATGCACTAGTTGACCAAGGTCAAGACCTTACACATGGCCTTATTCCACCCACTTGCACCATGCTGGGAGACACATGTCCATATACATGTGACATGTGTTTTTTTTTGTTTTTTTTATTTCCATACTTTTCATAATTACTTTCCTACCCCCACAAGACCCGGAAATCTACATTTAGATCCTTACAAATTGAAGACAAAATCTTATTCAAAATCAGGATATTATAGTTTGAACTTCAATTCCACCGTGAATATAGAGGCCACTTGGACTGCAGATTCCCAAGCCTTCTTTGCTGTATTGTGACACTCTTCATCATCCAGCCATATAGCATCAAATTTAAAAGAAAGACATTGAGTTTTCCTTCAACCCTCTGTATCAAATATTAACGGCGTATGATCTGAACCGATGACTTGCAGATGTTTGCCTTCAGAAACAACCTGAGCCATTTCTTCTCATTAAGCACCCTGTCAAGACGTTCATGAACATTGGCACCTCCTTCCTGTTGATTATTCCAAGTATATGGGTATCCTCTAAACCCAACTTCTAAGAGCTTGCAATCTGTAATGAATTGATTGAAAGCCCGAAAAGTCCATTGAGGACAAATCCTCCCCCCAACTTTTCATCACCTGACCAAATGTCATTAAAATCACCAATAAGGAGATTATAGTGAGAGCTTCGAGCTAAGAAGAACGGACACTTCTATGAAGTGCCATGTCCGTGTCCGACACTGACATTTCCTGGACACGTCTCTAACACTTCATGACCGTTCATAATTTAAAATTAATTTTTATTATTTTAGACACTTGACTGACAGATCTTGAAAACTTGCCCGACACATCTCTGACACTTCCACACATTTCGGACACATGACCAAAACATCCCACACCCTTTTGTCTTTATAAAACAAACACATGACAATCTTAGAAACAACATTATGCATATACATCAAAGTGTCCAACCTCCATTTCCTTAAAAAAATGACATTAAACACATGTGAAAGTAGGTAATGAAAAAAATTTAACTATAATGATAAGATAGGATAGTATTATCATATATAATATAATATATTCTTCTTGATATTCGAATAGCTTCAATTTAACTTAAGCATCATATAATCATCATCGTCATTCTTGAATTTATCTAATTTTAGCATATAAATCATAAATTAATTAATGTTCTATAATTGTCTTATTCAATAGATATATAAATGAAAATTTATAGTTATATTAGCCGTGTCCACCGCCGTATCTGTGTCCTACTTTTTAGAGTTTGACATGTCGGCGTATCCATGTCGTATCGTGTCCGTGTCCATGCTTCTTAGGCTCCGAGCCAATTCCATCACATAAGCACTCCCATTGATTTTTCCTGATCCCATCATCCGCTGCAGCGTAGACACCACAAAAATTCCAAGCATAGTTACTCTGATTGTCCCGAAAAAAAGCAGAAATATGAAACTGATCTTAATTTCCTAAATCAACCTCAATTTTCTCCTTCAACATCAAAGATAATTCTCCCACCAATCCCAGAGGATTAACATATATCTTGAAATCAAAACCTGACCCTGAATATTCTCCATGAAATCCTGCCGTTAATTCTATATGATACCATAACTATCGACTGGGGGTCCAATTTAAGAATGACACAAGCCGCAATATGGAGGAGACCAAGGTCGTTATAACTACCAATGAAGTGACAAAATTTGGTGGGAGAATTTTAAGAAGGGTCAGTAACTACCAACAAGGTGATCAACGGTTGAAAATGGATTTGATGCCTCCAACCAATCAAATTGTTTCATGATGTGTACATGGTTAGAAGTCAGTAAAAGAAATTCTAAAAGGACACGTGGCAGCATTGGAAGAAAAGTGTATCTGGAGTGTTTATTGGCAGTTATTGCTAGTAGTAACCGCAAACTTGAAGCAACTATAAATAGAAGATTTGGAAGAAAATGGACTCTCTCTCACACACACATCAACAACTTGTCCTTTATGTTTCTGTAATTTATATTCAGTAGTGTAATTTCTTTTCAGCATTTAGTTTGTACTACCAAGTTTAGTTCAATTTAGTTTCACTTAGTTTCATTTTAATCTAGACTTTTATTCTAGTATTTAGTTAATGAAATTTATCTTTTAAAGTATTCCTTCTTCCAATTACCTCAATTTCAAAGTCCTTTTTACAATGACAAACGAACCTAAAGAGATTGGTCATTCCCAACTCTCAACAATCACCTGATAGGATTGCCATTCATGGCCAGTTCCTGTGAATTGTTGTTTTGCATCATCCCATTGAGTTCTCGACAAACTCTGGCACACCCACATACTATGTTAAATGGAATCTTCAAAAGTAGGTGAAGTGTCGAACATAAAATACTCGGATATGGGTAATGGGATATATGGCCGACGCTTTTGATTGGACATGCACCTAAAAAGTTTATCCAATTATTTAATTTTATCATATTATTGCTTCAAAAACGAGTCAAATGTCTATATTAAACACTATGTAAAAGGGCTAGTTTAGTGCACGAAGCTCCTGCTATTGCGGGGTATAGAAAGGGTTTGATGTATGCAGCCTTACCTCCATATGCAGAGAGCTATTTCTTGATTTGAACCGGTGACCTCCAGGTCACAATAGAGCAACCTTACCGTTGCGCCAAGGCCCACCCTCAAATAAATTATTTTACGCTATAAAATAAAATAGAAATATTAGACAATATGAATATTTAACAGTGTCCATGTGCCCTTCGGTTTGGGAATTTATATGTCTGACACTTGGATATGTACTGGCACCCAACACACGTAGACGAGTCCAGGTAACATAGCGTGCATATCTTGGCCAAAGGAAGACAAGTAAATTTTCTGCCAGTCAGTAGGGTGTTTTTTTTATTACTTTTTATGTCTATAGATAAATCATTACAATAACTTTTCGAACATAAAGTATAGCATTTTCTTGGAATTAGCATGTTAACAACAGATATATGTTCATACCAGCAAGCATAGGAGGGATTCCATCTCCACCTAGGATACCTTGGTCCCAACCTTTAATAACCTATGACATGCATAAAAAAGATTGATCATCATCTTGGTTGGTTAGTTGTGAAGGTTATATTAAGAACCACAATAAATAAATAAATAAATAAAATAAAACAACCCCAGGTAACAACTTTGGAATGTGAGGTAATGGAGTTTGGAATGCAATATGTTGTCAATTTAGATCACAAAAGTTGCTGTTTTAGGGAGTGGAAGATATCTGGAATTCAATGCAATCATGCAGTTGAATGCATTGCACACAATAGACTTGACATTGCAAGGTTCTATGACAGCTATTTCTCAAAGGAAATGATCTAAGAGCCTATGACGTTGCATCCTATTCATCATGAAAGTAAGTTGGGTGAAGTGAATGGGAACTCAGTGCTGCTTCTAAAACCTGTAAGGGGGTGCTGGTAGACCTAAGAAGGCAAAGAGAAGGGAAATTGACAAACCAAAACATGGGAAAATCTCATGCATTGACTAATGTAGCATATGCAAGGGTATGGGGCATAACAGGAGAAGCTGACAGAGAGCACCAGTTAAGTCCAGAGGAGGTTCAACTGCAGCTAGTGGTTCAGGAAGAGGTTCAGGAGAAAGTGAGCAGGAAGAGGTTCATGAATAGGCAGTGGCTATGGAACCAATGTAAGATTTGTAACATGTTACTGCCCATTTTGTTTTACATAACAGCTGCAACTGTAAGTTGTTAACAGGAAGAGGGGAATTGTTCCATCAACTTCTCAGCACACTGGTGGTAACAATGTAAGAGGTTAAAATGGAAGTCATTTTTGTAGGAAGTGTCTCATCTTTTACATATCTAATATGTTATGGTTGTCATTTTTGTTGGCCTCATTTTGAAGCATTTTTCCTTTCCTACACAAAAATAGTAGGAGCTAAAATTTAATACTATCTAACTTGGGGTGGGGGGGAATTCAACCAACATAACAAATATAGATTGTTCAAATCAAAAGGCAAACAAGAAAAAATGATCATATTTTGAAAGTGATGCATAATAGTCTTATTATCTAACTTTTTGATTTGAACAATCTATATTTTTTTTGATTGAAGAAGAGGAATGTAACATTTTTTTTTTAAGAGAATCAAAGGAATTTGTAGAATAAAAGAGAAAAGAATGAAAAAGAAATTGAAAATTTTAGGAGGGCAGAATGTAGAATTTATGATATATATGTACATATATAATAAAAAAATTTATGCATATATATATATGAGCGAGGCCGGGCCAGGGGAGCATGTGCCCCCCTTGAGCCTTAGCTGGCTCTGCCCCTGCTCATGGACACACTTAATAGAAGGAAAATTAAATAGCATGTTTACAAGAAACTAAATGGAAAGGGGAAAAGGCAAGAGAGATTGGGGAAGGATACAAACTCTATTAGGCAAAGATAATCATAGGAATGGAGTGGGTATAGTAGTATACCGGCAAATGAGAGAAAAAGTCATAGAAGTTAAAAGAAAAGTGATAGGCTTATGTTGACTACTAGTGGTGACGGTGTTCAAACAAGGTTTGAACACAAGACCTTATCTGCTCTGATACTATGTTGACTACCATCTACTATAAAAGCTTCAATTGTTAGAGAGAGTGTAACTTTAATATTTAAATCTTTCAACAGCTTATAACCATTAAACTAGTGCTAGACACAATGATACTAAATATTAGAAGTGCTTACGCACCTAAAGGAGCACTAGATGACAATACAAAGAAGATATCTTGGGATTCTTTAGATGAAATAATACAAAATATACCAAACCAAAAAAGTATAGTTATAGGAGGTGATTTCAACAGATGTGTAGGGGAAAAGAATACGGGATACAAATGAGTCCATGGGGGCAGGGTTTTGGAGAAAGGAATGAGGACGGGGAAACACTTTTGGAATTTGCAAGGGCATATGATTTAGCTATAGCAAATATTCTTTTAAGAAACAAAAAGAACATTTAATCACTTATAAGAGTGGAACAAATAAAACACAAATCGACTATTGCTTATATAGAAGAGGAGAATGGGGTACACGTAAAGATTGTAAAGTAATCCCGGGATAGAGTTTGACAAACTAATATAGACTAGACCTCTTGATCAAAGAATCAAAAAGTCAAAAAATAAATAAAAGGACATCAACACATAAAGTGGAAATATTTGAAAGGTAATAAAGGGATAACTTTTAGAGAAAAAATAGTACAAGAAACACATTGGGATTGGAAGGAAAATATAAATAACTTGTGGTCCAAAATGGCGGGTTGTATTAGGAATGTAGCAAAAGAAACTTTAGGTGAAACTAAGAGAAAGAAGTTTGTTAAAAAAGAGATATGGTGGTGGAATGATGAAATATAACAAGCAATAAGAAATAAAAGAATGAGTTTTAAAGAATGGCAAAAAAGTAAGAAACAAGAGGATTTAGAAAAATACAAAAAAATGAAATATGAAGCTAAAAAGATGGTATCCAAAGCTAAACAAAATGCATTAAATAACACATATAAAAAATTAGGAACAAAAGAGGGTAAAATAACTATTTACAAATTAGCAAAAAATAGGGAGAGGTTGACAAGAGACATGGATCAAGTTAGGTGTATTAAGGATATAGATCAAACAATATTAGTTAAAGAGAAGGACATATTAGAAAGATGGAAAAACTACTTTCAACAATTACTAGATGAGGAGTACACTAGAGAAGAATTCACATGTCTCGGAATTTTTCTCAATTTTAATGATGTTTTAAATTGAGTTTAAGCATGACTTAATTAAATTTTGCATGCTAGGTGATTTTGAGGGTTCTTTGGAGTTTTCATGTACGGGTACGGGATTGGTAGGGTTCCAGGTAAACCGAAAGGTGACTACGGGCCCTAAGGAGTGGCTTAAGGGTATAAGTGAACTTTAAGGGACTTGAGTGAAGTCTTGGAAAATGAGGGAGTGCCATTTTGCGATTAAATGGAAGTACAAAAGGGTAGAGGAGCAAAACTTGAAAGTTAAGGGACCAACTTGCAAAGTCTTACATAAATATCTAATGTATAGATATACAAGTATATGTTTGGCTAAAAATATGATTTTTCTCTTCTCTCTCCCTTTCTTTGGCCAACCCCAGCTCTCTCCCTCCCGCCATTTTCATCTTCTTCCTTATTTCTTCATTTTGGAAAGCTTAGGGCTTGATTCGGGTCTTGGACCGAGGAGTAAAGTTATTCTACGTCGTATCCTCGACATTCTAAATGTGGAAAGTTCCGATTTGATGAAGTTTGAAGCTTTGGAATTCTAGGGATTGGTTTCTTTGGCTTGGATTTTGAGGTAGGGGTGTTCTCTCCCTCCCATAATCGATTCCCTAGGATATCATGTGGTTATTAGGTTGTTTAGCATGTTTAGGAGAGTTAGAAGACTTGTATCTTTGAGTATTACTTCTCTTCTTGAATGATTATATGCTAAATATGTTTTTCATATATTAAATATGATGATATTGAGGTGTATATGCATTGTATATGTGTATAGATGATTTAAGTTGTTTATAGTATGTGTAAGCATGATTTATACTTGTATATTGAGCACATACGTTGAGAATGATGTATGTGCGTGTTGAACACCACATGTTTGATAAAATGCATAAAGGACCTTTTCGTCAAAATTGCATTTGTATTGGATTCTTGGGAATAGAATGGCATTACATTGATATATGCATGAGATAACATGTTTTAGCATGGAATTAAGTGGCTTATGATGCACTTAAATAGAACTTGATATGTTCTAGAGATTTTATGTGTCATCATACATGAAACCTTTATGCTCGATTGATGGTTTTGGGAGGAGGACGGAAATAGCAAGAAGGGCTCGGTGCCCTTGGGTGCAAGGCCCTAAACTTGGCCAAGGTGGTTGCATCTAGACCCTCAGGTTAGTAACCCGTAAAGATAGAATTTGGATACTTGACCTAAAGGTACTTATCTGGTGGATCTACGAATACTCTCATATTTCTTGATTTCGAACTTACTTGACTTTGTGTTTAAGTATTGGTTGAATTGCGATATTCATTATTAATACTTTAATGTGATTTTTCCTATTGATTAAACATTCTTGAACTTGTGGTTATGCACGTTTTGCATTGTAGTTCATTGAAGTATAAGCATTGATAATATGCCATGTAGTGAATAAGAATGTCATTATTGCATTTCATGTAGGTTGCATCGAGTCGGTGCATAGGTTGGTTTGGGTATCTTTACTAGCCATGTTGTCGCTCACCTCCTCCCCACAAACATTTTTACAGATAAAGCACCAGCTTTGGAGGACATATAGGAGTGCTAAGGATGAAGCACTTGGAAGCTTTTGGAATTTTTGTCTATTTGTATTTTTGTGTGCCATGTTTGAGCATCTATGGAGAAGTTAGATTAATGATGCAGATCAAATGAACATTAGGACTAGGAACATATGTATTTTCTATTTTGGATATTGTTCCCCTCTAATCTCCTTTCTTTTGAACTCAATGTATATTTCTTGGGTATGTCTCCATTTACAATGATGTAATTATGGATTTGATGTTATTTATACATGCCATGAATGCTTTTGGATATGCATTGGATTATTAAGAATGCATGTATGCAAAGGATGAAAAATTGGACCTTAAAAAGGATAAGCACAGAACTTAAGGTTCATTTGCCAAACAAATCCGATAGATAGGATTCCAAACACGATAGATCGGACGATTAAGATAGATCGTAATCCCAAATCCGATAGATCTTATTTTTGGGCTATAGTAATAAAATTAGGGAATTACACTGACCTCCCCTATAAATAGGTGAAATAACAGATACCTCCCCTGTGTTTTCAAAAATAACACTGCACTCCCTGTCAGTGTTGTCGGATACCTAAAATGGTGAAATGACAAATCTACCCAGATACAATTTATTATTTTTTAATTAAAAAACTCTCTTTATGTAAACAGACCAAATTACCCTTATCACCTTAAATATGTGAGTGGCCTTATCGAAAGCTTCTATTGACATAAAAACACATAGATCTCCTTAGCGTCCGGTGGGTCGTTCTTGTCCCCGAACCTGCCTCAGCTCCACCACCACCTCTTTCGCATCTGGTCAGTCGTCCTTGTCTGTCGCCACACACTACCAGGAATGCGATTTTATTGCCAGGAACAGCACTAGCGGCGAGTCCATCTACGGCTTCTTTAAAAAGCACACCGGTCCAGGAATTCTCTCCATGTCCAACGTCGGTTCGGGGATTAACGGATCGCAATCTTCATCTGCACTGTGAAGATCCAAAAAGGTAACAATGAGGTTTGATGGGTTATGGGTTTGGGGTTGCAATTGGGTCTTACGACTAGGGTTTGGGTTTTGTGATTGGGTTGCCAGTGATGAACAAAGACAAAGGCTGGGTTAGGTTCAGATGGTTGTAAAGTAAGTTTTTTCAAACTTGATTATGGTTGGATTGTGGTGAATTGGGATAGATTGCACTAAATTGAGTTTGATAGCAGTTGATTTGAAATGTAGAAAATATAGAAATGTAGAAAATTGGGCATTGACCAATGCATGGCTATCGGCATCTCGAACCAGGATTCCAAGTACCCTTCCATGATTCCAGTTCAGCCCCTCTCACCGGCGGTGCTTCATCAACTACTCCTAAACCTCTCTCTCTCTCTCCAACCAATCACTCTGCCGACCACATAAATCTTGACCTTAGCCTCCGTCTATAATCCTTTCATCTATCTATCTTCTTCTTTAACTTTAACTTATGTATATAGACATATATGGAGTAGTAGTACTATTTATATATATTTGGATCTCTTAATTTGTGTGTTCATTTCTTTTCTTTGGGGTTTAGTTTTGTGGGTTTTGAACAGTACCCACCTTAATTATCAGATATACGCTACTAGTAGAAGAAATATTGAAAAGAATGGATGGTTTTAGTTATGCAGTGTTGTACGTCAAGGATATATATATATATATATATATGATGAGCTATATAAATAAATAGCTTTTTAGACAAAGAAAGTTGCTTTTGTGTATATATATATATATACTTATATATATAGTATGAGAGAGAGTATTATGTATAGATTGTTTAATCATTTTAGTCTTTTCTTACTTTTTAGGGGCATTTTGGGATTTGCAAGTCAAAAATACCATGACATTAGTCATTTTCGTACTTGCAAAGTTGATAGGGGAGGTCAGTGTTACAAAAGGTACACTGACAGGGGAGTGCAATGTTATTTTTGAAAACACAGAGGAGGTCCCCGTTATTTAGCCTATTTGCAGAGGAGGTTAGTGTAATTTACCCATAAAATTAAATTGATGAATTGGTTGAGCAATCCAGTAGCTTCCGATAGATCATATGATAGATCCCCGATGGATCGTAATATACAATAGATCGTATTGTCCCATTACGATAGATCGAATCCCATGATCCGATGTATCGTATTGCACTGTAGACCTGAGTGACTAATGGTTCTGGTTGTTGCATGCACGTACCCATTTAGGGGCCCGCTAGTATGAATTGCTGTATTTATATGCATACATATATAGAGATGCTTCCGCGTTTATAAGAGCTATGGATTGATCATTAGTAGGGTTGACGATTGACACACTCACCTCCGTTTACCACGTTCCTAATTGGGTGTCGGAAATCGGGGCATGACATCATATGTAATGAACCTTACATGGGAACAGTAAACGAGGTTCATAATAAGGAAGTAGAGGACACACTTAGGAAAATGGGCAAAACTAAGGTCGTTGGACCGGATAACATACCTATAGAGGGTTAGAGACTTTTAGAAAAAATAGGCATTGAATGGTTAACAAAGTTGTTTAACAAAATTCTGAGTGAAGAAAGAATGTCAAATGAGTGGAGGAAAAGCACAATAATACCAATTTATAAAAATAAGGAGGATATACAAAATTGTAGAAATTATAGAGGAATTAAATTAATGAGTCATATAATAAAACTATAAGAAAGAATAATTAAGCAAAGATTAAGGAAAGTCGGACAATCAATTCGGATTTATGCTAAGTAGATCTACTATAGAAGCCATATACCTAATAAGACAACTAATAAGAGAATATAGGAGTAAGCAAAAAAACTTGCATATGGATTTCATAGATATAGAGGAGGCGTATGATAGGGTGCCAAGTGACATAATTTTGGTGGGCCCTACAAAGAAAACAAGTACCTATAAAAAATATAAATCTTATTCAGGATATGTATAGCGAGACATTGACTAGAGTTAACACTACATGCGGGGAAACTAATGATTTTCCTATTCAAGTAGGACTACACCAAGGATTGGTGCTGAGTCCATATCTATTCACGATAGTATTAGACGAAATAACAAAAGATATACAAGAAAACATCTCGTGGTGTATGCTATTTGTGGAGGACATAGTACTAATAGATACGTCTGAGGAAGCCTTAGCAATAAAATTAGAAATATAGAGAAATGCATTAGAATCAAAAGGCTTAAAAGTTAATAAAACTAAGAGGAAATATATAAAATGTAAATTTGAGAAAGTAGAAAATGATGACAATATAAGTATTACAATTTAAGACCAAAGAGTTACTCAAAATAACTAATACCGTTATCTAGGATCGATATTACAAAAAGGTGGGGAGATGAGATGGTGATGTAGTAAGTAGGATTGGAGCAGGATGGGCAAAATGGAGGCAAGCTATTGGTACCCTGTGTGACAAACGAACACCAAATAAACTAAAAGAAAATTTTATAGATGGTTATTAGGCCAGCAATATTGTATGGAGCGGAGAGTTGGCCGTTGAAAAAAACGCAAGTGCAATGCATTCATGTAGGGAAAATGAGGATGCTACGTTGGATGGTAGGAGTAACAAGAAGAGATAAGATAAATATGAACGTGTGAGGGGAACACTAGGTATAACACCTATAGATGATAAAATTAGGGAAAGTAGACTTGAGTGGTATGGACATATCCAACGTAGAACCAACGATGCTCCGGTTAGAAGAGGAATAGTTGTTTGCTTAGAAGGTAAAAGACAGAGGCCGACCAAAACTTACGTAGGATGAAGTAATTAAAAATGATTTCAAAAAATTAAATTTAAGAGTATACATGGTGTATAATAGAAAAGAATGGAAAAAAAGAATTCATGTGACCGACTATATCCATATGGGATAAAGGCAAGGATGATGACGATGATGATATTAACTTTGAGTTGAAAAGGGCATAACCATTGTTTTCTGGTTATGTGGGTACTTGGGTGGGATTTAATTAATTAGTGGGATATAGTTCAAGCTCATTGGAGTTTTTTTGGTTATGTGGGCTATAATGTTAGGATGTAATTAAGTAGTTACAATCTTTTTAGGATGTAGTTATGTGGTGGGACTAAATAAGTAGTTAGAGTTACAATATTTGGGATGTAATTATGTAGGCTTTTGACATGGTAGGTAACTATGTGATGATTATACTGTGACTGACAATCTTAATTTTGGTACAAAGTTTCTAGTTTATATTTGCATTATGTGATGTATATGATGTGTTGGTATATAGAAATTCTCCTGGCTTGAGTTCGGACATGGGGCTGTCAAATTACAAGCATATTAGTTCAATTAGTTCGGATATGAGTTTAATAGGTGGCTTGAGTTAATTCACGTTGTAATTAGTTCTGATATGGGGCTGTCAAATTACAAGCATATCATAATTAGCTGAATCCTTAAACATTAGAGGCTGTCAAATTAGTTCAGCAAATTGTGAGAAAAGAATATAATGTGGCTGAACAAAACGAGCAATAGAAATGAGAAGCACAAATAAGACAAAACAAAGAAATTCCATTACATATTGATGATGGCACATAAAATAAATTCCATACAAGCACAGCCAAGCAAAATCCCAAAAGAAGAAGAAAAAGAAAATTCCCATTTCCCTTAAACAGGAACATTATGCACACAGTTAAGCACAGCCAAGCAAATTCCAACAAAAAAAAAAGATGGCTCCAACAGTTATATAGTCATGGGGAAGGCTTCTTATCCCAAAGGATATATTGGTCCATACAATTTGGGTATCATTGTAATTTTATGAATCTTAAAAGGCTACTAATGTCTTTTCAGTCAACCGAAAAGGCAAATTTGTCATCGTATCAAACTTTTCCAGCGGTCTAATGGCAACTTAATGCCAGGGGAGGGGAGTTGTGCAAACACGGGTGGAACCTCAAGGGAGTATAGTGTAATTATGTTCATTCCTACCACCATGTGTAAGAAAATAAAACCTCAGGTAATGTGAGTCTAATTTACCCAAACTTTTTTGGTTGTGTGTGCATGTAGTAATACTGTTATTGTAAATGTAAACCATTAATTATTCATGAATTTTAAATTATGTACCATAAAAGATTGGGTAATGTAGATGTTTACCTTTTTGATATATAAAATAATAGTAATTATCTTCAAAAGAAGGAAAAATATAAATTTCTGAAAATTCATTGAGGTACTAATAAATTATCAAAAAAAAAAAAGGTTAGAAAATTTAGATCATTATAGCTTGTAGCTAGATTGACAAATGCATGATAACCTGAGAAGAAAAGTGTATAATTATTCTGTCAACATGAAAGAACACCTTAAAGTAAGCTATTCCAGTTCGTTTAATCAAAGTAAAGTACGCAGCGAACAAATATTTACTTTTTTAGTACTCCGACTAAACAGTTTTCATAGCTTATCAGCAATTACTTTTTCTATAATCATTTATTAATAATCACTTGTAAATCCGCTTGACCTTCTGCCTTCAGATGATGAAGTCTTAAGTTGTATAAATGTTATAGATAAATATATGCAAAAATTAAAAAAGAAAATGCTACTTTTCTGTCTAGTTTAATTGAGAAATTGCAACAAGCAATCTACATCAAAGTTTCCCCATTCCAGGAGTATCGGTTTACTATATATGCAGAGAGAAAAAACAAAAGGATGGAACTACCTAACACCGCTCAATTAACACTTGCCCCAAACATGGGAATTGAATGATCAGTTGTTGGAAAATGTAAGAGAATCACGTACCTCACCAACACCAACACGAAATGTAAGAGGCTTGCCGCGGTTGTAGCTGCTGTCAAAGACCTTCCCATTTTCCAATTTCCCTATATAATGTGCCTTCGCAGAATGTATTCATCCATTAAAAAAATTAGGTACAAGTAGACAATACAATATTAACAATTATCACGTTAATTACTGGTAAATTACCTGATCAGACTACTGGAAGTGGAAGCATATAAATATAAAAACCATGTTGCTGTTGCAGGAGCCAATTATATATGAGTAATGCTACACGTCATGAAATTATTTCATGAATTTGTATCATGAATGATGCGACAGATAACGTGGAGAGTTAGTATTGATGGGATTCTCCCATACATAAAGTCTCATGATATTATCACCGAATCCCACCAATACTAACTCTCCACATTACCTGTCACATCATTCATGATAAAATTCATAAAATAATTTTATGACGTTCAGCATTTCTTATTTTATATATATATATATATATATATATATATTCGAGGTCAGTAAGAGCGCGTTGGTGATATATGATAGAATTACTCTTTAAGATAAATAAAGAGCCCATTGGGAGCCTATTAGCCTATACGAAATGCCGAGGTCTTGCACTTCTGTGAATGACAAATAGGCTTTTTGGCTCTGGCAGGTAAATAGGCTAGCTGTCCTGTGGCCATAAAACAAAAAAAAAAAAGCAGATAGACTGATCTTATTCCTCCCAAATTACTACTAGCAACTAACTAAATTACCTTAATCAGTTGTCCTTTGACAGCCTCTGGGCCAGACCCCACAACCTTATCACAAAATGAAAGGCCAGAAGGAGCCACCGTTAGCTCACACGCAGTGGCTTCTGCTGCTGCAGGTTGTGGCCGTAAAAAAACATCAAAAAGGCCGAGACCAATAGTATTAAAAATTCCTTCTCTTCTTTTCATGAGCAGAGCCTCATCAGTGGGTTTTGCACGATCATTTAGTTGTAATATTGATTGTACTACTACGACTGGGTGATGAGGGGAAGAGGAAGTTTTATTATAGTAGTTACTTGAGGTGCTCAATTTGATAGCTGGTGATATTGCTAATTGTGATGGCGGAGGCTTTAGATCGTTGCTGATCATGGGTAGTAGAAATGTGGTAGTATTGCTGGATGTGCTGCTGATCATGATGAACTTTCGGTTTCGATGGAGCGCAATAAGAAGACTCCCAAAGGGAATGGGAAAATAGCAATGACAGCAGTTACTTACTAAAAGTGGGTGGGGGAGGATTTAATAGAAATGTTATCCACAGTAGTCAGTAGCCATGTAAATAGCTGGGCCACCCCCAACTGGCTCTATTCGAGTATTTCCACACGACAAACCGAAAGTTGATTCATGCAATTAACGAAGTTGATATGGAAGCTCTAATTTGTGGTTGCATATATATTACTAATACTGGTGGATTACGAAGTTGATTCATGCAATTAACCCATCGTCGTTACCAAGGTGGTCGTGCCTCAGTGGATCTCACCGCGTGCCCAATACCTTTTCCCAAATTAAATATCAAGATAGCCCGCGCGCACACATATAAACTTGAACGCTACCAATCCGAATCTTCTCCTTACACTATGGAATTTAGTATGATCCTAATTTTCATCCTACATCAAGAATGTAACACTCATGCAACATTATATTGATTTCTAATACTATACCACCTTTACATCATTGTTGCACTCTTAGATTTATTATTGTTGATTGCATTAAATGTGCACCAAAAGGTGCTGATTCATTATAAGAGCTTTATCTAAAATGGTACCCCTTTCCTCCTCCTAAATGGACAGAAATTGGACTAACCGGTTGAAAGACAGAGACTCTTAACAGCTGGATTGCAACTCTTTTTTTGCTTGGAGCACTCCAACATTAACATTTACCTGATTAAAACATGTAAAAAGTAAGAAAATCATAGTGTGCCAACAGGAGTTGAACTATGGCACAAGGTCTGGAAGCCAGATTTCTCTGACCATTGTGTCTACAGCTCCTTTTTGTTAAACCGCACTCTCACTTGTTGCTTTTCTTCTATCTTTCTCCTATGTGCCCGTCAACCAAGATCAGTAAAACTTAACAACAAAGCAAATGCATGCTTCTTCTTCCCAAAGGAAGTTAGTATATCCCTTTTTACAACTAAAGCACCTGCCAGAGAAGCTTGGAGTTTAATTCACTGCATGTAGTTGCTGATAGTTCTGGCCGAAGTACAAGAGCCTCCACAAAGGGATGAAAATAGAAAATCTGTCTGCTAGCTAGCTAGCTGTTCCACTTCAGATGAAACTAGACCCTCTTGCCTTCTTCACGTTTCGGTTGACCATTAACTTCCTGATTCTTTCTGCGTCATCCCACTTATCACTCAAAATATACAAATCAGAAATGATAGTGTAAACCCCTCCATCATCACTCGGCTTTACCATCCTCAAAACCCGCTCAAACACTCTTTCGGCCATCTCAAACTGCTTGTGTACCTTACAAGCAGACAGGAAGGAGCTCCACACAACAACATTGGGTTCGAGGCTCATTGTCCTAATAATCTCATAAGCCTCCCCTAACAGCCCTGCCTTTCCAAACAAATCGACCATGCAACCGTAATGCTGAATTCTTGGCTTGAACCCATACTCTTCAATCATTTTAAAATATCTGCGGCCCTCCTCAACCAGCCCTGCTTGTGCACAACCGCTAAGTATCCCCGTGAACGTTAATTCATTGGGTCTAACACCCATTTCTTTCATTGTCTCAAATATAGTCAACGCTTTGTTGCCGTAGCCATGTTGGGCAGACCCACAAATCAATGCAGTCCAAGTCGTGACATTCCTGTCTTGCATCATATCAAAGACAAGGCAAGCATTCTTTAATAGTCCACACTTGGCGTACATGTCAACCAGAACGGTACCAAGTTCCTCGTTCAACACCCAACTGTTTTTCACAGTAAACCCGTGAATTGATTTTCCCAGCCGCAACCCAATTGAACCCATGTGAGCACATTTGGCTAAAATGGATCCGAGGGTCACTTGGTCAGGTCTTAACTGCTCAATAGCTATCATTTGGTGGAAATGTGTTAACCCTGAGGTCCAATGGCCATTGTTCATGTAAGCCGCAATCATGGCAGACCACGAAGCAAGATCCCTCAAAGGCATTTCCTGGAAGAGCGAACGCGCTCTCTCTAAATCTCCTGACTTTGAATAGCCAGTAATCATAATATTCCACGTAACAGTGTTTCTGTGAGGCATTTCATCAAACAGGACGCGAGCATCAACGAACGAGGCAACGACATATGCATGTAGAAGTGAAGACGAAACATAAACGTGAGAAAAGAAACCTAGTTTGAGAAGATGGGCATGGAGGTGGCGGATGAGGGAAAGGTTGTGCAAAGGAGTACAGGATTTGAGAGTGAAGAGTACGGAGAAAGTATCGAAGGGAAGGGATTGGCGATGCATTTGAGAGTAGAGGTGTAACGCTTTAGAAGGTGAAGCGGCATTTCTGATGGCTAAAGCCAGTGAGTTAAAGTCTCTAATACCTCTTCTTTTTCTGACAAAGCAAAAGCAAGCAGTAAGTTGATTGATTATGGAATCTGTGGGACGTTCCAGCATGTAATTACAAGAGAGAATCAATTTCCGTAGCTTTACTACTTCCATATCGAACAATATGTTAGTTAATTGTAACAATATGAAGGCAACTGATTACTTCCCTTCCCTTCGGCAGACATTGGCATAAGTGAAACACCTATTAATCAGACCTTTAGAAGAGAGAAAAAAAAAAAAAAAAGAAGTAAATTACTCGAAGATCTCCAAAAGTCTACCTTTATTACCCATAACATCTCCTAAACTTACCTTTATTTCCCATAAATTAAGTGCTATGTTTGTGGAGTTTTCTGAAGTCTCAAAAAGTCATTCCAGACATCAAAAGTGTCACGCCCCGATTACCGGTTCTTCCAGAATCCGAAGGTGAACAGTGTTATCACATCATCACCTCACAACAATTCCATACAAATGAGGAAGCTTAAATCTATCCCTACACATGGATATACATATCTCAACCTCAACCAACTGTTACGGGCCTAAACCATGCCACGCTTGCATATCCAACTATAGGTGGCCTGCAGCTTTTCGAACATGCGACCCTGTGTGAATGGAATCTAAATCTGAAATCTATGTCATTAGATAGATAATTAAAAAATACTCAATTTTAAAAAAAGAATCACTCAATTCAGATTTAAAACGAAGAAGGTATACCCCTTCGAAGTTGTGAAGTCAGGCAGGAGCACCCAGGAATCTCCAAGATTCCTTTGGTCGACTGATGGGTAGTTTCGGTCGACCAAAAGGGCACTTTCAGTTGACTGAAACCCTTTTCAGTCACCCAAAACAGGTTCTCACTTGTTCCAACTTTCGGGATCTCACACTTCCGGTCGACCGATGCAGAAGGCACTTGACCGAAAGTCCAAAAATGCCTCAAAACCTGATTTTTCAAGCCCAATGCACTACACCACCATACCAAATCATGATCAAACTTAAAATATGATCAAAACTACACAAAATCAATGAATTTGAGTCTCAAATAAGTAAAGTCCATGAACATCTCAAGTTTGCTTCAAAGTTACTTTATCCTTGAAATCAAAACAACCATAATTGATCTATAATGTTCATAGCAGGTAAGAATGCACAAATCTAGTCTCCAACATTCATTCTCTCAATATCACACGTAAGAACTCAAAAAATTCATCATTCATTCCATTCCCACAAAATAATACATAATGGAAGTCAAAACCACATCCTTCCATTCACACACCAAAAGTCACATGTAATCAATATATAATCATTACATATGAACAAAAACATACCAACATACTTAAAACATAAATACAATACTTTCCATTTAGTCCACATGCCACAAGTCGGCATGGACATCTGTATACTTATCAAAAGGTCAAAACTCAAAAGAACTTCAAGAGTCCACCTAGCCAATCATGCCTCATTTTCTATTGGTGCCTTGTCTAAAAAAAAATTATATATAGGGGGTGAGCTTTATCTTCTCACAGCTCAGTAGAAATGATCCACCCATCCCCACTCTAACCTGTCAGCCATGCATGAGTGCATATGAAATCGCTACATGTCTACATGACAAGTATACATGCTCTTTACCCATAAACAAACACATTTTTCAAATCATGCGTAATGCTTCACATCTTAATGCATTTACATACATATATATCAAATTGAGCAAGTCACAATTTATATATATAACTCACGCCACATAAATCTGAAAATCAATTCAAGGGGGCTATCAAATCACTCCAATAGTAAGGGTCTCAAGGGCACCCAAACTCTACTTATGCTTTATCGGGATACTATCCCGAAGGGAGCGCCTCCTCTTGGCCAAGTTTTGGGTCTTTCACCCCAGGGGCCATCCCCTCATCTTAATTCACACTCATGTCCCAAAATTGTCACATAGTGCACATAATCACAACACTGCACATATCCAAACAATGAATTCATTTTTATCAAATCAATGCATTTTACTCTCACCTCAAGATTGTCACAATGTTATCACACTCACATCATGCAAATCATCATGCTTATGCATTTTACAAGAAAAATCATATCCTTCATACACAAGTTTATTAAAACTCATATTTTCATATTTTCACCAAATGAACACATTTTTTGTAGAGACCGTGACCAATTTTGGCCGGTTTATCAGTTTTCATCATTTTCGCTATAAATGCGTTTTGAATGATGCTATGGATGTTTCGAGAGTGAAAAACATGTTTGAAAGGTTAATTTGAGGTTTTTGAAAGTTTCTGGAAGATTTGGAGAAGTTTGACTTTTTGGTCAAACCGGGGCCCGGGATGCAACTTAAGTGGGCCCGGGAATCCGAAAAATTCTCAAAAATAATTATTTTTGGGAATGACTTAGATGAAATGTTTAGAGAGTAGAGGAAGTGATTTTGAGGCCGTAGGAGTTTTCAGAATCGAAAACGGAGCCCGGGAAGGTACGTTAAGTGGCCCGAGGGGCATTTTGGTCTTTTTGCAGCCTAGGGGCTTTAAATATCAGTGGCTGGGATATTTCTGAAGATCTCACGCCTCTTTCTCTCTCTAAAAGACTCCATCTTCATAGCTCTACCTTCTCTCTACATTTTGGAGCCATTCGGGTGCGGTTCGGGTTTCGCCGAAGAAGGGAGATGCGTAGGGGACGGCTAGGCCTTCGGTTTGAACCGAACAAAGTCATGATCCGGCAAGGTGGACATTGCTGGGATTTTTGGAAAGTGCTTGGAAGGTCTTCATTTTCGAGGTAGGGGTTCTTCTTCTCTTCTAATTGTCGATTCTAGGGTTTCGGGTGAAGAGGAGAGGTGTAGGTTGTGTATTACATGTTTTAGGAGAGTGAGAGGGGTGGAAAGTCAGATTTTCTCCTTCTCTTGAGTCCTATCTTTGCACATTTGGTTTTCCTTGTGTTGGTTTTAACATGTGGGTTAAAGTGTGTGAAATGAAGAAATTGGGTATATAGGTTTTATGTGCTCAATTTGGGGTTTATGTGCAAATGCCTAACCTTGTGTCATATATGTGATTATATGTGGAATATGTGGTGGTTGAATGCATGTTAGTTCCATATGCTAAAATTATGCATTTAGTGTGGCATGAGTAAAGTATGCTAATTTTGAAGTTGTGTGCATATGAGAGGTTATATGTATGTGTTTACATATATGTGGTATATGTGGTTTTGTGGAAATGAAATGCATGCTATGTTTCTTTATGACTAGATAAAGCATTGTTAAGCATGAATATAAAATGCTTGATGTTTATATGTTCGAAATGCATATATTGGGGCCGTTGTGAGGAAACGGGGAAGTGTGGTTGAATTGCCTAGAGTAGGTCAATACTCGGAGAGGGCGTTGGAGTGGTTACGTCACCTTGGAGTAGGTAGATACTCGGTGACGGTGGTTTACTCACCTTGGAGTAGGTAAATACTCGGTAGAGATTCTAAAAAGGTTGCCCAATCGCCTTGGAGTAGGTAAATACTCGGTGATTGTGGTTGCTCACCTTGGAGTAGGTAAATACTCGGTGAGAATTCAAAGAAAGGGGGCCAAGTCACCTTGGAGTAGGTAAATACTCGGTGACGGTGGTCTATCCATCTAAGAGTAGTTAAATACTCGGTGGCGGAATTGGAATGGTGTGGAAAAGTGCCTCGGTTTCATGATTCGGTCAAGAATCATGTTAGGATGTCGGGTTGAGTCCGAGAGAGAAACAAGTGTATGATTATTGCCTTCGTTTGAATTATGAAGCATGAAATGTGTTTAATGCATCCCTATATATATATATGCATTATGAGTGGACATGGTATATGTTGGATGATACATGGTATGTAGTGACATACATTCATGTAGGTCGTGTCGGGTCGGCACTTAGAAGGGTTGGGGAAACCTCTACTGAGTCGCAGTGGTGCTCACCCCTTTATTCTAAACTATTTTACAGATAAGGTGCCAACGATGGATGGGATTGGAATGTCCAAGAAGAGTTCTAGCTATGTTTTGCTATGTTTTGGATATTTGTACATTTGGCTATCCATGTCGGCTTGTGGCATGTGGATTATGTTGGGTTATAGTTACATTCATGTTATATGTAACTTGTATGTTCGTTTGGACCTTGTATGTATAATAAATGATGTTAGTGTATGGATATGTGGTTTGAATGAATGATATGTACCTTTTGGGAAAAGTGTGTGTGTTGGAGATGTATGGTACCATAGACCATTTTTCCTCTTTAGCTATGATTTCTTATATGGTTAATCATGAGCAAATGGAGTATGGAAAGTATGTATGTATGAGTTGTTGAGTGAAGATGGTAAGAAAAATGGATGGAATTGCATTTCAAGTATAAAATGCATGTTATGTGAAATTACTTGATGGCCATTGAGGCATTAGAGTAGCCATTGGGGGGACACATGTCCAAAAGTGTCCCTTTTGAGTTCAAGGAGTGAATGGAATTTATGTATATAGTAAGAGAATTGTGTTAGCTCCATTTTGATAGGTCATGGACCTTGTTTGGATTTAAATTGAGGAGGATATGCATGTTTTGGTGCAAGGGTGGGTAATCTGACCCACAGTCACTAATTTGAGCATAACTTGAGCTGTGGTTGGTATTTTTGGATGATTCAAATTGGGTTAGAAACTATACATGTTAAGGATGACCCATGTCAAATTTCAAGTCAAACGGACTTACGGATTGTGAGATATTAGCATTTGAAGTCAGGTTGAGGAATGCTGTCAAAAACTCAGGCACAGGTACTTTCAGCCTGCTGAAAGTCCACTTTCAGCCTGCTGAAAGTGCACTTTCAGCCTGCTGAAAGTTCACTTTCAGGCGACTGAAAGTGCCAGTTTTGAGAATGCAAGCCCTCTGGAAGTTTCAGGCGACTCAAACTCAATTTTCAGGCGACTGAAAGTCCTGTAACCCTTAAAAATATGTTTTTTTGTGATTTTTCATGATCTAAGAGTAGAAATTGAATGTCGTGGATGCATAAATCGATGTGTGGCCCATTGGAATGGATAGTGATGAGTATACGCATAGATAATTACTTGCGTATGATTAGCTTCCGCGGTAATCGAGAAATCGGAGGAGGTTCATTGGGATTTAAATGAACAAGTTGACCTCCAATTTTCTGGGAGTCGAGAATTGGGGTGTGACAGGATGGTATCATAGCATGGTACCTTATAGAGGGTAAAAAAGGTCCATTGGGACTAATGGACGGGTTAACCTCCGGTTTCCCGGAGTCGGGGGAACCGGGGCGTTACATTTTTCATCAAAAGCATTCATAATCTCATTTGCACATACACAACATATATAAGTCCTAACTAACATGTTATACATTAATACATGCATAAATCACATTGATATACATATACATAACCCTAGGCTCAAGAATTCGAATCTATCTTTCATGTCACATAAAAGTGACCTATAAGATCAAAGTAAAGATGAGTCTAGCACCCCTACCTCAAATCTTAGGCTTTGAATCCCACTTTAAGAAATTCCAGCCGTCCCAACTTTACAAAACACGGACTTTGATCAGTTCAAATCGAAGCCTTTAACACCCTCTACACACTTTCCTTCTTCGGTTACCTCCAAATCACACCTTAAGCCTTCCAAATTCTAGAGAGAATGGAGAGAGATGAAGTGGGAGCTTTAGAGAGAGAGAAAGAAAATTTCATAAAAACGAATATCTCTGACCCCCAGATATTTATTCCACTCCTAGGGGCACGAAATGACCGTTTTGCACCCGGGCCACTTAACATACCCTCCCGACCTCCGTTTTTTATTTCAAAAACTCCATTTTTTATTTCAAAAACTTCATTGGACTCGAAATCACTTCCTTAACACTCTAAACATTTCGTTTAATCCATGGTTAAAAATAAAATTTTCCAGAATTTTTTCTGGAATTTTCGGACTCACTTAACCTCTTCCCGGGGCTCCTGTTGATCAAAAAGTCAAACTTTTTCAAAAGTTTTCAAAAGTTTTCAAAATCATATTCCAACCTTTAAAACATGTTCCCCGTATTCAAAATATGTTAAATATCATTTAAAATGCACTTAAAGTAATAAATGATGAAAAAAAATTGTCAAAATTGGGCACGGTCTCTACAACCTCCCACCCTTATAGGAATTTCATCCTCAAAATTGGAATGGTTTTAGTCCGAAGTACTTGCTCTCTAGTGTCCAAAATTTGAATCGGCCTCTCCTCGTATGATACGTCCTTTTTCAGCTCAAGTCTGCCCAATCAAGCACATGTGAAGGCTCCAGCTCATACTTCCTCAACATAGACACATGGAAAGTGTTGTGCACACTTGACAATTGCGGTGGCAATGCCAAGTGGTTCATGTGTGAGTGTGACTCAAAAAGTGTATCAATTAAAAATTACCACACTTCGCAATAGAACGAATTCTTTGCAGAATAGGGCTATCGAAAGGGGTGTCGAACCCCAGGGACTGTGGTTTGACTGAGTTGGATATAAGGAATTAATTCTAATTAAATTTAAAAGAAATAAATTCTGATTTTTAATTCTAAATTAACTAATGAAGCAATTGAACAAAAGCAAGAAAAACTAAGGAGTGTAGAGAATATAAGATAAGTCTAGGGTAATTGATTTTACCACTAACTTCACAATCAATGGTCAATTGAACTAACTATGGGGAATCATATCATGCATAAGTGGTGTCGGTGGCTACAAGCTCACCTTCATCCGTCAAGAAGATAACATATGATTAAGGCTAAGTCATGGACTATCTTCGATTGGCATGGGCCATCTGCCTAACTACTCTACTCTAGGGTGCAGTATGGTTCATCTTTTCTAGGCATAATCCATCAAAGCTTTTAATGATATATTCAGTGAAAACCATTGTGTAATAATCACTCTCATGATCACAGAAAACAAGAGGGACGAGTTCAATAACAGCAATCAAACATCTAAGACAAGATAAGAAATCATTGAAACTGAATTTATAAGACTTTTATTGCTCAATTCTATTATAAGAATCCTCTAAATTACACAATCTATGAATGAATACAAAAATCCCCAATAATTAGAACAATCAAACCAGTGATGTTTAGTTAGGGCTACATCAAAACCCTGGTGGCTAAACTAGTCGCTCATGATACGCCTTGTTCTCCAATGATTCTCCACTCCAAAAGCTCTTCAAAATCGACATAATTCTCGCGCGAGGTTGAACGAAATTTGATTCTGCACACTTTTGTATTTCACGAAAATTCCGTAAATCGTACTTCTAGTGGATCAAAAGTTGGTCCGAAGTCAGCAGGAAAAACCCACCTGATTAGTGCTGCGGGAAAACCTAATTAATTCCTAATTGGATTAGGACTTTGATGTATTCTCTTGGCTATTTAAAGTGACAAATTAGGGCTGTATTGGAAAGGCTTGGCAGCTGATTCGTGTGTGAGTGTGACTCAAAAAGTATACCAATTAAAATTTTCCACACTTCGCAATAGAACGAATTCTTTGCAGAATAGGGCTATCGAAAGGAATGGGTATCGTACCTCAGGGATTATGTTCTGACGAGTTGGAACACAGAACTAATTCTAATTAAATTTATAAGAAAAGAATTCTGATTTTTAACTAATTAAAAAGATAAAATAAAATAAATCAAAGGTAAACAGATAATGAAGATAATAAGAGAGAAACCTAGGGTGTTTGACTTCACCACTAACTCCACAATCAATGGTCAATTGAATCAACTATAGGGGAATTACATCATGCATAAGTGGTGTCGGTGGCTACAAGCACACCTTCATCCGTCAAGAAGATAACATATGATTAAGGCTAAGCCATGGACTATCTTCGATTGGCATGGGCCATCTGCCTAACTACTCTAATCTAGGGTGCAGTATGGTTCATCTTCTCTAGGCATAATCCATCAAAGCTCATAACAATATATTCAGTGATTACCATTGTGTAATAATCTCTCTCATGATCACAGAAAACAAAAGAGATTGAGTTCAATAACAACAACTAAATATCTAAGACAAGATAAGAAATCATTGAGATTGAATTTACAAGACTTTTATTGCTCAATTCATTAATAAGAATCCTCACAATTACACAATCTATGCATGTATATAAAGGTCCCCAATAATTAAAACAATCAAACCATTGATGCTTTGTTAGGGCTACATCAAAACCCTAGTGGATGAACTAGCCGCTCATGGTAGAAGAAGAAGCTTCAACTGTTGAGGAAGAAGACATCATCTTTCTGAATTACGCGTATGACTTCGTTCTCCAATGGCTCTGCAATATGTTTCTGTTCTCTTCAGCCCTCTCAGACTCTCCAATCTCTGTGTCTAAGCTCCCTCTCTTCAGCCTCCAAGTCTTCCTTTTATTCCCCAAGAGAATTCACCAAAGTCCTAATCCAATTAGGAATTAATTAGGGTTTCCCGCAGCACTAATCAGGTGGGTTTTTCCTGCTGACTTCGGCCCAACTTTTGACCCACTAGAAGTCCGATTTACGGAATTTTCGTGAAATACAAAAGTGTGCAGAATCAAATTTCGTTCAACCCCACGCGGAAATAATGTCGATTTGAGGCTCGGAAATAAGACTTCTGGTCCGTTTTCCAAAACGGGATTAAGACTGCATTATGCGCAGATTTGGGCTTCAGGCCCGAAACCTTCTTAAACAGTTGTAATTCTCTTGGACCTCTTTCTTGGGCTGATTTGAGTTGAAATAAATGGTTGAGTGAATCTCCTTGATGTAGGCTTCATCTCACCATCTTGGATGTCATCTTTAAAAGCCCAAAATCACGGTTTTAACTGAAATAATCATTAAGGCCCTGAAAATACAGAAAACACTAAAACAAAGTAAAATAACAAAATAATCTATCACTAAGAGAATAAAATACATAAGTTAAGAGGCTAGAATGCGTAACATTCAACGCCTATCACACCCCCAAACTTACATATTGCTAGTCCCTTAGCAATAGAATAAAACAAAACTAAAATAAAGAAACTAACAAATACTAACTAAACTACCAAACTCCACTTTCGTGGGAGAAACGATTGCATTTAGCATATGCAACAAGCCTTTAAACCCCTAGGTTCCCCCTAGTGGACGAGTATAGTCTCGTGAGGGTTTCCAGAAATGTTACCCACAAACATTAAAAATTCTGTTTCAACATTAATTCAATAAGAAGATTACAATACATAGTTACAAACTTGCATTCAAGAATAATTTCAAACTTTCAAATTCCACAATTCAAATCAATGGTTCCCATGCATAATTCACATCAACATATATCAAAGTAATCAACTCTAGCTCCCTCGTGTAAAGTGAACTAGCAGTCCTCTCATGTAGCATAACCAAGTTCTGAATCTATTAAGGCACATACCCCTTCAACTCACTAGCTCCCCTTATTGAAATCGTACTTCCCAACATGCATACATGACTTTTTCATTTTTTTTTTCATCATTCTTTTTTTTCCATTGCTTTATTGGTTGTGCAATGTCTTGATCTATTAAGCTTTCTGAAAGATCCATGTAGCAAGCTTTCAGTCAGTGACTCCCAAACCAGATGGCTTTAGGGCACTAGGCTTTAAGATACCCTGAAGACCTAATTACTCGAATCAGTCAGGCTACAAATCAAGACAACCAATGCTCCTCTTTTCTCACCCTTTCACTTTTGACGCGAACACTCCGTGCTTCCTGAGGCATAGAGGCCCGGTTACTCATGAAAAGGATCAAATTGATTTGCTTATTCATCACATTCTTTTTTTTTCTTTTTTCTTTTTTTTTTCTTTTTCATTGAAGTCAAGTAACACATTATCGGTACTCATTCTCAAGAGATACTAATTAATATCAAGCATATGTAACTCAATAACTCAAAACCAAAGTCTATACCCCATAAGACTATGCTAGTGTGTTTGTGCATGTAAGGAAACTAAAATTAATCACTTCAAAACATGTTATTGCAAACCATGATTCAAACCACTTAATTTAAATCACAGTTTTCAAAAATTTCAAACATACTCAAAAATTGCAAGTTAAGCACCTACATAAGGTATTAATCCTTTGAATCATGTCAAAACATTCTATCTAAAAACAAAACAAAATAAAATAAAATAAACAAACTACGAAAATAAAATAAAATCCTAATACAAAAAGAATTTCACACAAATTTCCCCCCATATTCCAATAAAGCACACAAATAGGCATCGCCTTACCCCCAAACTTAAACTGTACATTGTCCTCAATGTACTACCCAATTAAAGCATAGAGAAGAGTAAGAACAATGGTACCAGGACCAAGGAGTAGTGGCAAGAAAATAGAGCACATCACTAGCATGAAGGCAAGGCAAGCACACCCCCAAACTTGGATGATTCAACCTGTCAAAACAAACCACTATACCCCAAAGATCAAGTGAAAATAGTATGGGTGAAAATAAATATGAAAGAGAAAAATCCTAAAAAAAAATAATAAAATTTTTTCATTTTTCAAATTTTATTTTTTTTTTTATTTTTTTTTTTTTATAAACATCTAACTAAAAAAACTAAACAGAAAAACTAAAAATAAAATAATATACAAAAGATGGTTACCTTCCTGTCAAGGATGTGGTGGTGACTGAGCATCCGGGTCTAAGTTTGCTTGGCGCATCAGTGCACGCATCATCCTCCGCATCTCTAGTTGCTCTTGGCGAGTGTCACGAAAGTGATCCGCCATCTCTGCTCTCATTGCACCAAACTGTGCGGAGACCTCTGTCTGTAAGGTGCCAAACTGAGCTGTCAGCCCAGCAATCTGCCCTTCTAAGTATTGATAATCATGGCCACCAGTCTGTGCATGCACTTCCTCTTCCTCTGCCTCCATCTCCTCTGGATCATCTACCGGTGGTGGCACATCTACATGCTCTCCTCCTTGGGCCACCCGAGATACCTCACCAGGCGCTGCTATGACTCTCTGGTGCATATGAGATCGACTCAAGTTCCAGTCATGCGTGCCATAATGAAGATCATGTGGAAAGGCAAGCTCGTCCTCGTGGACTGCATACCCCTGTGTTACAAGCAACTGGTGAATAATAGTGGGGAATGGAAACTCCCAGTCACTTGCACTGTCTGGTACTTTGGCCACAACCTTGGAATAGAATTTCTCCATCTGGCCCCAGACAATCTGTGGGAATGACAGCCAATGCCCAAAATGTATGGCATATAAGGCTCTGAGGAACTCTTGACGTCTTTCGGTTTTATGTCCAATTGGACATACATTCTTGAGTAGCACAGCGTCAAGGAACCATAAATGATTTGGCATTGAAGACTTTGAAGCTGCATTCCTTTTCGGCCCGGAGAATTGGTTGGCACACAATCGTGCAACCACATTGCCCACCGACAACTCGTCGGGTAAAGGAGTGTAGATATGAGATAAATCAGCTGGGCATTCATGAGGACAACCCATGGCAATGGCAATGGATGACATGTCAACTCGAACTATTGTTCCATCTATGGAAGAAGTAAGCACATCCCGCTCATCAGGTTTTGGTATTAAGTTTTGATAAAATACCTTGACAAGCCTCGGGTAAATAGTAGATGAGAGTGGAACAAAAATGGATGCAGACCGACGACGACGGATGTCGGAAACCCCCCATCGTGTCTCGGGAAACATACCATAAAGTTCGGCTATGTCAAACGTTGTTTCATAGTTCAACGCCCTTGGATGCCATCTCTCTTGAATACCGTCTCGGCGAGATCGTGAAGAACCTGTGGTCGGATCATTCCTCGCTCGGCGAGGATTACGTGAACTTGAAGCATCTTGGTGACTTGCTCTCTTTGGTGCCATAGAAGTAGAAAAAGTGTAGTTGAGGAATTAAATCGAACACTTGGTGTGCACAATTCTTTTGTAACCTTCAACCTCCTTTTTCCGGCAATTTTTTCACCCAAATCGAACAAGTAATTGCACCAAATTGATCCCCCAAACTTGGTCTTCAAAAGCCCTCAAAAAGATTTGAACAATTTCTTCAAGGAAAAACTTCACTTACTTTGATGTTGAACTTGAAAAAGTGTGAGCTTCCTTTGAGAACTAGTGATTTTTGATCTTCTTTGATGTTGAAGTTGATGTTGATCAATGTTGAATCCTTGTATAATAATCACTAATTGAAGAAATTAGTTTTCCGGATGATGTAGGACTTGAATTGGAGTTCAAAGAGGCTTAGGATGCATGTAGGAGCAATATAGGAGGAGTGGGTGTCCATATATAAGGAGGACTCTCGGCCAGCCCATGTTTTGGGCTTGGGCGATCGATCCCCCCTAGGATGGGCGATCGATCGCCCACCTGCTGGTGGGTGATTTCTTGAAAAACAATGGGGCGATCGATCCCCCTTAAATGGGGCGATCGATCCCCCTTCTGATGCCCTGTTGGACCCTCCATCGCCCAAGGTCGACCGAGACTTGATATTTTTGAGTCTCCATCGCCCAAGGTCGACCGAGAGCACGATTTTTCACCCGTCTTGAGTCCGAATACCTCGGTACACCTCTTGGCATCCTCCGGAAGCAACTTATACATCAAAAACTCAAAGAAAAAACATTAAAACACAACTAGAATTGAAGAAAAACCTAAGAAAACTAGAATCAAAAATTAAAATTAAAGAAAACTAAACGAAATAAAGTATAGAAATACATACAAAACCTACTATTTAACGTCCGTAGGAGACGATTGACTCTCCGAAGGGATTAAGTCGGATAGATGGGATCCGTCAAGTCGACGGACTCCACGTCTCTTCTTGGCACACATCCTTCCACACAATGCTTCAACCTTTGGCCATTGACTTTCATCAAAGTATTATCTCTAAAGCTTCGAATTTCCACGGCACCATGAGGAAAAACCGAAATCACTTGGAATGGTCCATCCCACCTTGAACGCAATTTTCCGGGGAACAACCGAAGCTTGGAATTGAAGAGCCACACTTTATCACCTGGAGAGAAGGACTTTCGTGAGATGTGTCGATCATGAAATGCTTTCGTCCTCTCCTTGTAAATTCGTGAACTTTCATAAGCATCACGTCTAAACTCTTCTAATTCATTCAATTGCAACTTCCTCTCTTCCCCAGCTCTTTTTGCATCGAAATTGAATTTTCGAATTGCCCAAAGTGCCTTGTGCTCAATCTCGACTGGAAGATGACATGCTTTCCCATACACTAACCGATATGGTGACATACCGATAGGGGTCTTGTAAGCAGTCCGATACGCCCATAGTGCTTCGCTCAGTCGTAACGACCAATCTCTTCTATCTGGTCTCACTGTCTTCTCGAGAACATGCTTAATTTCTCGATTGGACAGCTCTACTTGCCCACTTGTTTGGGGATGATAAGGCGTTGCCACCTTATGTGTCACTGAATATTTAGCAAGCAAACCTCTCAAGAATTTATTGCAAAAGTGAGTACCACCATCACTGATCAAGGCTCGAGGAATTCCAAATCGACTCAGAATATTCTCATGCATGAATTTGATTACCACCTTGTGATCATTGGTTCGAGTTGCAATGGCCTCCACCCACTTGGAGACATAATCCACTCCAACCAGAATATATTCGTAGCCAAAAGAAGGTGGAAAGGGTCCCATAAAATCAATTCCCCAAACATCAAAAATCTCCACCACCAGAATGGGGCTCATTGGCATCATATCACGTCTTGACATTGAACCCAATCTTTGACAACGATCACAAGTCTTACAGAAAACATATGCATCGTGAAATAGAGAAGGCCAAAAGAATCCGCATTGAAGTACTTTTGCCGCTGTTTTCCTTGCACTGAAGTGGCCTCCACATGCCAATGAGTGGCAGAACTTGAGAATATCTTGAAACTCATGGTCTGGGACACATCGCCGAATGATCTGATCTGGACAATATTTAAATAACTCTGGATCCTCCCAAAAGTAATGATGCACTTTAGAGAAAAATCGATCACGTTCTCGCTTGGTCCAGTCTTTTGGCACCTTTCCCGTGGCTAAATAGTTCACAATATCAGCATACCATGGTGTGGAGTTGTCGGACACTCCAAACAATTGCTCCCTCTGCAGTGTTTTGGAAAGTGTAGTGCATACAGAAGTTACCACCATGGTAGAAATTTGATCTTCAAACACCTTCTTCTCCTTCTGTTTTTCTTGCACTCTTACTTCATCTACAGATTCAATCACCTCTTCAGAGTCCATGAAGAAAACATCAGTCTGGTCTGGAGGATTCTCAACAGCATTGAAAATATTAAGTTTAACCTTCATGTTGCCAAAGGAAATATCCATGATCCCTGACCTACAATTTATGCAAGCATCAGCAGTAGCTAAGAAAGGTCGACCAAGGATCACAGGAATGTGCCTCTTCGGATTGTGAACCGGCTCAGTGTCAAGTACAATGAAATCAACAGGAAAGTAGAACTTGTCCACTTTAATGAGCACATCTTCTATGATTCCTCGGGGTTGCTTTGTTGATCTGTCTGCAAATTGTAATACCACCGAGGTAGGCTTCAATTCTCCCAAGCCTAATTGTAAGTAAACTGAATAGGGTAGCAAATTCACACTTGCACCCAAATCAAGAAGAGCTTTATCCACATGGTGCTCCCCAATAATGCATGAGATAGTTGGAGCACCAGGATCTTTGTACTTGGGAGGAGTACACTGCTGAATTATTGAACTTACTTGTTGTGGCAGCATTACTTTCTTTGGCACATGGCTTTTAGAACGCCTTTTCTGAGTGCACAAGTCCTTCAAAAATTTTGCATAAGGAGGAATTTGCTTGATGGCATCAAGGAGTGGCAAATTAATCTTCACTTGGCGAAACACCTCCATCATGTCATGCAGCTTGTCCCCTTGCTTCCCCAATTTAGATGCTTCAAGAAAACGTTGTGGGAAAGGAGCCTTGGGCTCATAAGGAATTTCAGCACTTGGACTTGTGATCACTTTTTCTTCTTCTTTCTTCTCACCCACCTTATTGTCAATTATTTTCCCACTTCTCAAAGTGGTAATGGCTTGAACTTGCTCATGGTGTGGGTTGCTTGTGGAAGCTTGCATCCCTCTTGGATTAGCAATTGGTTGACTAGGGAGCTTCCCTTCTTCTCTTCTACTCAATGAAGTAGCAAGCTGTCCAAACTGAGATTCCAATTTGGCAATGGATTGAGAATGCGAGTGCACTAGCTGAACTGTAGATTGTACTGTTGCTGCAGTAGCTTGCACTGTTTCTATAAGAGAATCAAGCTTGTCAAATTTAGACAAGGTAAGAGTCAGCTTGTCTTCAATAGCAGAAATTCTTTGGGCCATAGGACTTTGTGTTTGATATTGTTGTTGAGGCACAAAAGTCCTAGGTTGATATGATGGTTGCATTGCTGCCCCTTGGTTACTGTAAGAAAAACCAGGATGATTCCTCCATGTGGGATTGTAAGTATTACCTCGTGGAGGATTCATTGGTCCAGTGAAAGTAGCTTGAACTTGCTCATGTTGAATATCAGAAAATTGCCCCATTGAAGGACAATTGCTCACATTATGCATAGGACTAGAGCAGAATTCACAAGGGCCTAGCAATGAAGAATTTGAAGCAGAAGGAGTTTGATTGGCAGCCATAATTGCTGCTACCTTCTGTGCAATTAAATCAATATCAGTTGGCATAGCTTCTGAAGCACCAACCTCAAAAATCCCATCAGTCTTCCTGGTAGTGGCAGGTCTGCTAGAACGAGTAGAGGACACATGTTGTAGAGAGTTGTCACTAAGATTTTCAAATAAGGTCCATGCCTCTTCTTCACTCTTCAACATAAAAGTACCTCCACATGACGCATCAACCATCTGTCTGTTGGCTTCTGTGAGCCCTTCATGAAAACTCTGCACTAGTTGCCACTTAGGAACTTGATGATGGGGACACTTCCTAAGAAGGTCCTTGAATCTTTCCCATGTCTCATAAAATTGTTCCCCCTCATGTTGGGAGAAACCAGTGATAGCACGTCTGAACTGATTGGTCTTCCCTATCGGAAAATACTTCTTGAGAAACTCATGTTGCATCTGAGTCCAAGTCGTGATAGAACCAGCCGGTAGGGAGTTGAACCAATACTTTGCTTTGTCTTTCAAAGAGAATGGAAAAAGTCTCATTCTGAAAGCATCTTCAGAGAAGTTGTGAATTTTTGTAGTTGAGCACACTTCAATGAAGTCATCCAGATGCTTGTAAGGGTCTTCTTGAGTCAGCCCAAAATAAGATGGTAGCATCTGAATAATGCTGGACTTGATCTCATAATTCTGTGCTGTGACATTGGGCAGTTGAAAACCTGCTGGCGAGGTATATGTCTCAGGAACATAGTAGTCCCTAAGCAATCTAGCTCTTTCTCCATCAGCATTAGGAACAAGGTTATTATTCCTCTCTTCTGCCATGTCTTCAATTATTTCTTCCTCTTGCACACTGGTGTCAACAGGGATGTTCCTCTGTTGTCTAAGAGTACGTTCAGGCTCAGGATCAAGAGGTATCAAAGGATCAGCCACAGAACGACGACCTTGCATATATTACCAAAAGCACCTGAAAAGAAAACAAAAACAAGAATAAAAATAAAATATAAAAATTTCCTAAACTAAAAATCCAATTAAAACTAATTCTGTAAAATCCAATCAATCAAATAGATAATCCCCGGCAACGGCGCCAAAAATTGATTCGTGTGTGAGTGTGACTCAAAAAGTATACCAATTAAAATTTTCCACACTTCGCAATAGAACGAATTCTTTGCAGAATAGGGCTATCGAAAGGAATGGGTATCGTACCTCAGGGATTATGTTCTGACGAGTTGGAACACAGAACTAATTCTAATTAAATTTATAAGAAAAGAATTCTGATTTTTAACTAATTAAAAAGATAAAATAAAATAAATCAAAGGTAAACAGATAATGAAGATAATAAGAGAGAAACCTAGGGTGTTTGACTTCACCACTAACTCCACAATCAATGGTCAATTGAATCAACTATAGGGGAATTACATCATGCATAAGTGGTGTCGGTGGCTACAAGCACACCTTCATCCGTCAAGAAGATAACATATGATTAAGGCTAAGCCATGGACTATCTTCGATTGGCATGGGCCATCTGCCTAACTACTCTAATCTAGGGTGCAGTATGGTTCATCTTCTCTAGGCATAATCCATCAAAGCTCATAACAATATATTCAGTGATTACCATTGTGTAATAATCTCTCTCATGATCACAGAAAACAAAAGAGATTGAGTTCAATAACAACAACTAAATATCTAAGACAAGATAAGAAATCATTGAGATTGAATTTACAAGACTTTTATTGCTCAATTCATTAATAAGAATCCTCACAATTACACAATCTATGCATGTATATAAAGGTCCCCAATAATTAAAACAATCAAACCATTGATGCTTTGTTAGGGCTACATCAAAACCCTAGTGGATGAACTAGCCGCTCATGGTAGAAGAAGAAGCTTCAACTGTTGAGGAAGAAGACATCATCTTTCTGAATTACGCGTATGACTTCGTTCTCCAATGGCTCTGCAATATGTTTCTGTTCTCTTCAGCCCTCTCAGACTCTCCAATCTCTGTGTCTAAGCTCCCTCTCTTCAGCCTCCAAGTCTTCCTTTTATTCCCCAAGAGAATTCACCAAAGTCCTAATCCAATTAGGAATTAATTAGGGTTTCCCGCAGCACTAATCAGGTGGGTTTTTCCTGCTGACTTCGGCCCAACTTTTGACCCACTAGAAGTCCGATTTACGGAATTTTCGTGAAATACAAAAGTGTGCAGAATCAAATTTCGTTCAACCCCACGCGGAAATAATGTCGATTTGAGGCTCGGAAATAAGACTTCTGGTCCGTTTTCCAAAACGGGATTAAGACTGCATTATGCGCAGATTTGGGCTTCAGGCCCGAAACCTTCTTAAACAGTTGTAATTCTCTTGGACCTCTTTCTTGGGCTGATTTGAGTTGAAATAAATGGTTGAGTGAATCTCCTTGATGTAGGCTTCATCTCACCATCTTGGATGTCATCTTTAAAAGCCCAAAATCACGGTTTTAACTGAAATAATCATTAAGGCCCTGAAAATACAGAAAACACTAAAACAAAGTAAAATAACAAAATAATCTATCACTAAGAGAATAAAATACATAAGTTAAGAGGCTAGAATGCGTAACATTCAACGCCTATCAGCAGCAGCTTTGAAGAGCTTTCGGAATAGAGAATCATTGGAGAACAAGGCGTATCATGAGCGGCTAGTTCAGCCACCAGGGTTTTGATGTAGCCCTAACTAAACATCACTGGTTTGATTGTTCTAATTATTGGGGATTTTTGTATTCATTCATAGATTGTGTAATTTAGAGGATTCTTCTTATAGAATTGAGCAATAAAAGTCTTATAAATTCAATTTCAATGATTTCTTATCTTGTCTTAGATACTTGATTGTTGTTATTGAACTCGTCCCTCTTATTTTCTGTGATCATGAGAGTGATTATTACACAATAGTTTTCATTGAATATATCATTAAAAGCTTTGATGGATTATGCCTAGAGAAGATGAACCATACTGCACCCTAGAGTAAAGTAGTTAGGCAGATGGCCCATGCCAATCGAAGATAGTCCATGACTTAGCCTTAATCATATATTATCTTCTTGACGGATGGAGGTGCGCTTGTAGCCACCGACACCACTTATGCATGATATGATTCCCCATAGTTAGTTCAATTGACCATTGATTGTGAAGTTAGTGGTGAAATCAATTACCCTAGACTTATCTTATATTCTCTACACTCCTTAGTTTTTCTTGCTTTTGTTCAATTGCTTCATTAGTTAATTTAGAATTAAAAATCAGAATTTATTTCTTTTAAATTTAATTAGAATTAATTCCTTATATCCAACTCAGTCAGACCATAGTCCTTGAGGTTCGACACCCCTTCCTTTCGATAGCCCTATTCTGCAAGGAATTTGTTCTATTGCGAAGTGTGGTAATTTTTAATTGATATACTTTTTGAGTCACACTCACACACGAATCAATTTTTGGCGCCGTTGCCGGGGACTGTCTATTTGATTGTTTGGATTTTTAGAATTAGTTCTAATTAGATTTTTAGTTTAGGAAATTTTTTTTATTTTTCTTTTATTTATTTTATTTTATTAATTTTTTTTTTGTTTTCTTTTTAGTTACTAATTAGTTTTATTTTATTATTATTATTTTTTTTTTATTTTTTTTTTGCTACTAACCTAATTTTTTTTTTTTTCTTTTCTTTTCTTTTCCGGTACTTCAATCACCATACCATTGAGCAAGAGGAAGAGATTATTGACATCATGGATGGTGTGCGTGGTAATAATGAGGACAACAATATTGTGCCTAATGCTGTTGTGGATAGGGCGAGACTTCTTAGAGATTACTATGTTCCAGAGACATACAATTCGCCAGCTGAATTTCAATTGCCTAATGTCACTGCCCAGAACTATGAGATCAAGCCCAGTATCATTCATATGTTGCCATCTTATTTTGGGTTGACTCATGAGGATCCGTACAAGCACTTGGATGAATTTATAGAAGTTTGCTCATTAACAAAAATTCATAACTTCTCAGAAGATGCTTTTCGGATGCGACTCTTTCCATTCTCTTTGAAGGAGAAGGCCAAGTATTGGTTCAGATCTCTACCAGTGAGTTCTATCACTACATGGACTCAAATGCAAAGTGAGTTCTTGAAGAAATATTTTCCAATAGGGAGGACCAATCAATTCAGACAAGCTATCACTGGTTTCTCTCAATTTGAGGGAGAACAATTTTATGAGACATGGGAGAGATTCAAGGACCTTCTTCGGAAGTGTCCTCATCATCAAGTTCCAATGTGGCAGTTAGTGCAATGTTTCTATGAAGGGCTAACTGAAGGTAACAGACAGATGGTTGATGCGTCGTGTAGAGGTACTTTTATGTTGAAGAGTGAAGAAGAGTAAGGCAACAAGTTGACACTCGCACCCAAGTCAAGCAAAGCTTGCTCAATTTTTTGATCACCTATGGTACATGAAATTGTAGGACATCCAGGATCCTTAAATTTAGGTGGAGTGCGATGTTGGATGATTGAGCTAACTTGCTCAGTTAGGAAGGCTTTCTTGTGCACATTCAAGCCACGTTTGATCGTACACAAGTCTTTCAAGAATTTTGCATAAGAGGGGATCTGTTGAATTGCATCGAGAAATGGAATATTAATTTTGACTTGTTTAAACACTTCCATAATCTCATTATAGTGATTCCCCTTCTTAGGCTTTTGAAGTCTTTGAGGATATGGTGCAGTAGGAACAAAGTTTCTAACTGGTGGACTTATTGGAGATGGTGGGTCAAGACTAGGGACTTGAATTTCTGACTCAACTTCAGATGTAGTTTTGTCCTCTCTTCCTAAATCGCTAACATGGTCCTCTTCAATTTTCTCATTATGTATAGGCATTTGGACTCCATTATCAACTTGTTTACCTGATCTTAGAGTTGTGATAGAGTGAACCTGCTCATGTGAACCAGAAGTAGACGGATCACTAATATGAGACTGACCCTTTGGGTTAGGCACAGGTTGACTAGGAAACTTTCCCTTCTCCCTCTCTCCTACAACAGTGGCTAATTGACCTATTTGAGTTTCTAACTTAGAAATTGACTGACTGGTCTGTTGCATGAACTGTTGGAGAGTATCCTCTAAAGTTGGTCTTTGTTGAGGTGGGGGAACATACGGAGGGGCATTTTGGGACATGAAAGGATATGAAAATTGTGGTTGCCCTTGGGGTTGTGTAGGTTGCACCCCTTGGTTGTTCCGAGGTTGGTCTTGCCTCCAAGAAAAATTAGGGTGGTTCCTCCAATTAGGATTGTATGTGTCAGAATAGGGGCTGCCAAATGGTTTCTTATATGAATTAAGTGCATTGGCTTGTTCGGCTATACACTCATGAAAAGATGCAATAGATGGACAAGTTTGTGCCGTATGAGAAGAACTTCCACACAATTGACACATCTCATTAACTGCACGAACAGAAGAATTACTTCCTTTACTCATCTCTATAGCCTCTACTTTCCTAGTTAGACTAGCTATCCTCGCACTCAAATCGGTCTCCTCTCGGAACTCGTAAATTCCTCCCTTTTTGGGTTCTGAGAGCACTGATAGACCACTCCTTTCAACCCTCCCTGAGTACTCCCATTGTTGAGAGTTCTCTGACAACGTATCAAGAAATTTCCATGCTTCATCCTCATTCTTAGACATGAATTCTACCCCACCTCGTGACTCAATTAGTTGACGATTATAGGGTGACAATCCCTCATAAAAGAATTGAACTAATTGCCACTTGGCAAAACCATGATGTGGACACTTAAGGAGAATATCATTAAATTTCTCCCAACATATGTAAAACTCTTCACCCTCTTTTTGAGTAAATTGCATGATATTTCGACGAAGGGAGTTAGTTTTGTGCATGGGAAAGAACTTGGTAAGGAATTTAGTGCATAACCCATCCCATGAATTGACAGACGCGGGTTCGAGTGAGTATAACCAAGATTTTGCTTTCTCTTTCAAAGAGAATGGAAATAACCGCAATTTAATTGACTCCTCAGAAATATTTTGAAATTGTAGTGTGGAGCAAATCTCTAAAAATTCTTTGACATGGAGGTATGGATCACCAGAGTTAAGACCTCTAAAAGTGGGCAGTAAATTAATTACCGCCGCCCGTATCTCAAAATGTCCCTGTTGGGTAGCAGGTAACACAATGCAAGATGGGTTTGTAATATGCACGGGAGTGTAATAGTCCTTAAGGGATTTAGTTTCAACAGGATCTGCCATCTTGGGCAAAGAAGGATCTCTAACACTAGAATTTTTCACACCCTTTTGAAAGGTTCTCTCAATCTCAAGACCTAATGGAAACAACTCTGGATTCAGTGATCGACAACCTAACATACACTAAAATGACTCACAAAAATACCAACCAAATAAACAAGCAAATTTTTTTTTTTTTTTTTTTTTTCAAATTTAATTCAAGGTTAGTGATTTCTATTTTAATATATATATATATATTTTTTTTATTTTTTTTTATTTTCCTAAAGAATTATCTGAATTAGCTCCAAAATAATTCTTACCTAGTTAGACAGCTTCTACTCCCTTTCAGAGGAACTAGAGGATTACCAGTTAAGCCCCACCAACAATACAACCAGGAAAGTTTCTAAGATAGATTGGAGGGGTCACAAACGGTCCCACTTAAAAACCAATCTCCTCAGAACTTTCCTAGACATTGTGAAGTTGGAAGGTGCTCACTGGAGTTACCAAAAGTTAACTCTGTCCAAGAGGGTCCTATAAGCTATGTGAATTCCTATGGCCAATGTCTACTTGATTTTAAATTTAAACTAAATTTGGCTTGGGATAGACAAATGCAAGGAGATTTTTAACCTAGTTGGGCAAGGAATTGGTGATGAAATCCAATCCTTATCTTGTTGGGGGTTTGTGCCCTTACTAAAATTTTAATGCAAGAATGCTAAAATAAAATGCACAAACAAAACACACCATAAAAAATATAAAATAAAAGTGAGTGAGTGTGTGGTCTTTCTTCTCTTTTTTTTTTCTTTAAATAGAGAAAAAAATTAAAAATAAAATAAAAAATAAACTTGAAGAAAGTGTGACCCTAGGGTTATTTCTAAGTTATTCTATCCTAGAGTTCTCATGCACAAGTTATCAACCTAAAACAAAAATCTATGTTTTCCTAATCTAAGAAAAGAAAAGAAAATAAAAATAAAAATAAACGGAAGGAAAAAAATTGTACTTACTTGGATTCCAAAGTAGTGCCCAAGAACATGCGAAAAAGACAATTTTCAACAATACCACCTATAGAATTCAAGAAGTATCAGGTAAAACAATAACAATAAAATAAAAAAAAAACAAAACCTAGAACAAATAATTAAAATTGGAAAGATTTTTTTTTTCTTTTTGATAATAATAAAACAAAAGAAAGAAAAAAAAAACTAAATTATAACTAGTAGAAGAATTAAATCAATTGAAATTTGATTAGTTTTCTTGTTCGCAATTCCCCGGCAACGGCGCCAAAAACTTGATGTTGTTTTAAAATTGTTAAATAACTCGCAAGTGTACGAATCTATTAAAGTATAGTTCGGCAAGAACGAGGTCGAACCCAAGGGAATGCTTTGAGAAGAAAAACTAATACAAATTTAAATTAATTTAAAACTAATCTAGTTTAAACACAAGTTTAGTTGATTTGAGAGAAATTAAACTAACATGAAAATAAAATAACACTATTGAAATCAAATAAAGAAAATAACTAAGGTTTTGGATTCCACCACCATTAAATCCATGAAGTCTCTAATATTCATTTATTAATTCCCAAAGTTAGAGTAGCAATCAAGAAATCAATCTATTGCTTACTCAAGATTTAACAATAAAGCACTATGAAAAATATATTAAAAGGTAGATTTTCCTTCGCTTCACTTGTGTAAAATTCTAAGCATCCTATGTATCCAATTTAATGAAAAACATAAGATCAAAGATTATCACTTTTAAGAAATACAAACCCAAGCTTAGATTAATTATAATACTTTCTAACTACCACATATACATGATATAGATGGTGAAAGAATTATAAAATAATTAATCACAAGAAGCAAAAATCATAAGCAATTAAATCACACACATGAGAATTAATTAATGAACAAAAGAACTTCACTTCATTAATGGAGGTTTCCTCCTCAACCCTAGTTGAGGAGTTTAGTTACACATGATAGAAGAAGAAGATAACAAAATAATAAAAGACATAATGAATGAATAAAACCCGGATTGTCTCTGTCTTCTCTGCCTTGGCCTCCACTTCTTTTCTCCTCAAAACAGCCTCCAATTCACCTCTTTATACCCCAAGAGAATACATAAAGTCCTAATCCAATTAGGAGATAAAGTCCTAATCCAATTAGGAGAAAATTAGGGTTTTCCCGCAGCCCAAAATAGGTATATTTTTCTGCTGACATTCGGCCCAAGTTTTGACCCAGTAGAAGTCCGATTCATGAAATTTACGTGAAATACAAAAGTGTGCAGAATCGAATTTCGTTCAACCCACGCGGGAATTAAGTCGAATTTATACTCGAAAATAAGCTTTTCAGTCCACTTTCCAAAACGGGATTAAAACTGGATTCAGTGTAGAATTGGGCTTTAGGCCCGTAATCCTCTTAAACAGTTGTAATTCTCTTGAACCTCTTCCTTGGGCTGATTTTAGTTGAAATATGGAGTTGAATGGACCCATTAGATGTAGGCTTCATATAACTTTCTTGGATATCATCTTTAAAAGCCCAAAATCATTGTCTTATCTGAAATAATCATTAAGGCCCTGAGAAAGACAGAAAACACAAAAACAAAGTAAAATCACATATAAATTATCAGTAAGAGAATAAAATATGTAAATTAAGAGGCTAGAATGCGTAACATTCAACGCCGATCAATAGAGTCAAGCTTGTCAAGTTTGTCAAGTTTTGCTAGGGCAAGCATCATCTTATCTTCAAGAGCTGAACTCTTTGGTGGCATAGGAACTTGTGCTTCATATGGTTATGGAGGCACATAGTTTTGAGGCCGAAAAGTAGGCTGAATTATTGAAGATGGATTAGAAACTTGACCAGTTGCCATGAGTTGCACCATTCTTTGTGCCACAACATCCACAATACTAGACATAACATCTGTAGAATCAATATCAAAAATATCAGCTATCCTCCTTGTATTGGATGGTCTGCTCGAACGAGATGAAGACACACGTTGTAAAGAATTGTCACTAAGGTTCTCGAATAAAGTCCATGCTTCATCTTCGCTTTTTACACATGAAAGTACCCCCACATGATGCATCCACCATCTGTCTGTTACTCTCTGTTAGCTCCTCATAGAAACACTGCACTAACTGCCACTTTAGAACTTGGTGATGAGGACACTTCCTAAGAAGGTCCTTGAATCTCTCACATGTCTCATAAAACTGTTTCCCCTCAAATTGAGAGAAACCAGTGATAACACGTCTGAATTGATTGGTCCTCCCTATCGAAAAATATTTCTTCAAGAACTCACTTTGCATTTGAGTCCATGTAGTGATAGAGCATGCCGGTAGAGATCTGAACCAATACTTCGCCTTCTCCTTTAGAGAGAATGGAAAGAGTCGCATCCTGAAAGCATCTTCAGAGAAGTTATGAATTTTTGTTGTTGAGCAAACTTCCATAAAATCATCTAAGTGCTTGTACGGATCTTCATCAGTCATCCCGAAGTAGGATGGTAACATCTGAATGATACTGGGCTTGATCTCATAGCTCTATGCAGTCACATTAGGCAGTTGAAATTCAGCTGACGAATTGTATGTCTCTGGGACATAGTAATCTCTGAGTAAACGCGCCCTCTCCACAACAGCATTAGGCACAATATTGTTGTCCTCATTGTTACCACGCACACCAGCCATGACATCAATAATTTCTTCCTCTTGCTCAATGGTATGGTGATTGAAGTCCCTCAAAAGAAAACAAAAATAAAATAATACAAATTAGTAACAAATATAAAAATTATAAAAAAAATAAAATAAAAATAAAACAAGTTAGTATCTAAAAATAAAACAAAAACAAAATTAAAAGAAAAATATAAAAATTAAAAAAAAATTCCTAAACTAAAAATTCAATTAAAATTAATTCTGTACAATCCAATCAATCAAATAGATAATCCCCGGCAACGGCGCCAAAAATTGATTCGTGTGTGAGTGTGACTCAAAAAGTATATCAATTAAAAATTTCCACACTTCGCAATAGAACGAATTCCTTGCAGAATAGGGCTATCGAAAGGGGTATCGTACCTCAGGGATTATGGTCTGATGAGTTGGAATACGGAATTAATTCTAATTAAATTTAGAAGAAAAGAATTCTGATTTTTAAACTAAATTAATGAAAAAGAAAAATAAAATAAATCAAAGTAAACAAGATAGTGAAGATAATATGAGAGAAATCTAGGGTGTTTGACTTCACCACTAACTCCACAATCAATGATCAATTGAATCAACTATAGGGGAATTACATCATGCATAAGTGGTGTTGGTGGCTACAAGCTCACCTTCATCCGTCAAGAAGTTAACATATGATTAAGGCTAAGCCATGGACTATCTTCGATTGGCATGGGCCATCTGCCTAACTACTCTAATCTAGGGTGCAGTATGGTTCATCTTCTCTAGGCATAATCCATCAAAGCTCATAACAATATATTCAGTGATTACCATTGTGTAATAATCTCTCTCATGATCACAGAAAATAAGAGAGATTGAGTTCAATAACAACAACTAAATATCTAAGACAAGATAAGAAATCATTGAGATTGAATTTACAAGACTTTTATTGCTCAATTCTATAATAAGAATCCTCTGAATTACACAATCTATGCATGTATATAAAAGTCCCCAATAATTAAAACAATCAAACCATTGATGCTTTGTTAGGGCTACATCAAAACCCTAGTGGATGAATTAGCCGCTCATGGTAGAAGAAGAAGCTTCAACTGTTGAGGAAGAAAACATCATCTTTCCGAATTCTGCGTATGACTTTGTTCTCCAATGGCTCTGCAAATATGTTTTTGTTCTCTTCAGCCCTCTCAGACTCTCCAAGCTCTGTTCTCTCTGTAAGCTCTAATCTCCTCGTAAGCTCCCTCAACTCAGCCTCTAAGTCTTCACTTTATTCCCCAAGAGAATACACCAAAGTCCTAATCCAATTAGGAATAAATTAGAGTTTCCCGCAGCACTAATCAGGTGGGTTTTTCCTGCTGACTTCGGCCTAACTTTTGACCCACTAGAAGTCCGATTTACGGAATTTTCGTGAAACACAAAAGTGTGCAGAATCAAATTTCGTTCAACCCCACTCGATAATTATGTCGATTTGAGGCTCGAAAATAAGACTTCTGGTCCGTTTTCCAAAACGGAATTAAGACTGTATTATGCGCAGATTTGGGCTTCAGGCCCGAAACCTTCTTAAGCAGTTGTAATTCTCTTGGACCTCTTTCTTGGGCTGAATTGAGTTGAAATAAATGGTTGAGTGAATCTCCTTGATGTAGGCTTCATCTCACCATCTTGGATGTCTTCTTTAAAAGCCCAAAAGCTTGGTTTTAACTGAAATAATCCTTAAGGCCGTGAAAATACAGAAAACACTAAAACAAAGTAAAATCACAAAATAATCTATCACTAAGAGAATAAAATACATAAGTTAAGAGGCTAGAATGCGTAACATTCAACGTCTATCAGAAGATTTCTAGGATTTTGGCTAGAAAAGCTTCAATCTTGAGGTAGGGGTGTTTCTTCTCTCTTAGTAATTGATTTATAGGTTATTGGTGAGTTTTGGAGAATTTGGATGAGCTTAGCATGCTTAGGAGGGTGGTATGGTTGTGTATGATTTTTCCCTTTTCCTTTAGATGAAATAGATGTTATAGATGTTCACATCTTGTGATATGTATTGGAGTGAGTATATACACGTTGAATGTATGAAATGAGAGCATATTTGTATATATGATGAATTGTATGCATATGTGAACTATACACATGATTGTGAACATATATATGGTTATTTGTGGTATGTGAGAGTAGGATGTATGCTAGTGTTGTTACAAAGTATGAGCATATGTAGAAAAGCGTAATAAAAGTGCTATATATGATATGTTGTCTTATATGCATATATATATCAAAGTTTTGTCCAAGTAAGGCATACATGTGGTTCAGAGATGTCCAACCATGTTATAGAAGTGGTGATATATTCACTATGGTGTGACCATCAAGAGTAGCCCCATCATACAGAGGCTAATACCTAGAAATCGGAGTAGTCCAAAATCTTGTGACCGTTGGAGTTGTCCAATCATAATGGCAAGTCCAAAATTGCCAAGAATGTATGATCGTCGGGGTCGTCCAATCATACAAGTGTCGGCGGATTTGTCCAACACAACATGATCATCGGAGATAACCAATCATGTATAAGTATCGGATTATGACTGAAAAAGATATAAATCTATTGATGTTTATATGTTTAACTGTTAAGTATGATGAATGTATTAAATGCATATATGAATTACATTGAATTTGTTTGACATTCAAGCTTTGAACATGTCATGTAGAGTAGCGATATCATGATTGCATATCATGTAGGTCGGTATCGGGTCGATAGTTAGGTGGGTTGGGACATTCCTACTGAGTTAGTTGTTTGCTCATCCCTCTCTCCCAAACATTTTTATAGATAAGGCACCAGCGGTGGATGACACTTAAGTAGCTTGTGAGGAGCACTTTGATGTATTTTTGGGCCATTTTTGAAATTGTATATATTGCCATCCATGTAGCCTTGTGGCATGTTGATACACTTGGAAATGTGTAATTGTGGATGGAAACTTTATATATATATATATATGTATGTGGAGTTGTATGTGTATAATGTAATCTTGAGATGTTGAGATTGAGGAATATATGTTGAAGGGTTAGATTTTTGGAATCAATAGATGATGTATATTGTAAGGACTGTGACCACTTTTGGTCGATTTTCTTTTTATTTTCATTTATTGTCGAATAAATGTTTTAAATGATTATATATGTGTTATAAATGTGAAATACATATTTAGAGACTCTTATATAAGTTTGGGAAAGTTTTGGAAACGTTTGGTGAAATTTGAGCTTTTCGGGTTGAGCGGGCCTGGGACACGGGTCTTGTGAACCTATAAAATATGAAAGTGTCGGAATGATACCAAATTTGGAGAGTAACTTAAATAAAATATTCGATGCGCTACAAAATCGATTTCGAGTCAATAGGAGTTACCGAAAGTGAAAATGGAATCTGGAAAGGTTTAGTGAAAGGCTAGTTACCTTTTTCTAAATAATGGAGCTAGATCTATAAATAGCAAATTAGAGAATGCTGAATTCATTTCTCATTCTCAATAGCTGCATAGAGAGAGAGCGCGTAATATATATCTATATATGGCAATATCATCTTCTTCCATTTTTCATTGATTTTGAGAGGCTTGGGGCGATAATTGGAAGGCGCTGAAGAAAATGAAGTTGGTCTACACATTGACAACTTGAGATTGGTCCGAACAAATTTGAATTCAGGCAAAGTTGATATTGGTGAGAAATTGGCTTGAAATTGAGGTAGGGGTGTTCTCTCCACCTTATCATCGATTCCTTAGGAATTAATGTGATTTGAGTTGATTAACATGTTTAGGAATGCTAGATAATGGGTCTTGCATCTTTAATTGGGCTAGTTCTCGTTAATTGATAATATTGTAGAATTCAAAATGTATTTGAATGTGTATCAAAGTGTATTTTGATGTGAATTGTGTATACATGTCTATGTGTTAGAAATTGTAGATAAATGTTGCCTAATAACAAGAATTATAGTTTTGGATACTATGTTGTACATATGCATTCTACATGTTTGATAGAATACATCAAAATGATCTTTTCTATAAATATTGCATTGTTATATACATGGAAATACATGTTTTAGCATGAAAAATAAGTGGCTTATGATGCGCTTGGATGTGGAATTGTTGCATTGTTATATGCATAGAAAGAACATATTTTAGCATGAAAAATAAATAGTTTATGATGCACTTGGAATTGTATGTGTTGCCATACTTGAACCCTATGTGAATGCTTGTTGATTTTGGGAGGAGATCGGAAAGCAATGAGGGTGTAGATCCCTAGGGTGCAAAACTCGAAACTTGGTCAAAGTGGTTCCTTCTAGACCCTCGGGTTAGTAGCCCGTAAAGTTGGATATGGTTCCTTCTAGACCCTCGAGTTGATCACCCGTAAAGTTGGATCTCTTGGATAATTGGCTCTATGAGCGGTTATCCGGTGGTTCTACAAATACTCCACATTTTGTACGATTTCAAACTTATGTATTATTTGTTGATTTTGGAATCTATATGGCTTGGCGTTTAAGTCTTGTTGTTGAATTGTGATATTCATATTGATGCTTGTATGGTCTTCTACTTCGATTGAGCATTGTTGAGCATGTATTCTATTTAAGCATTGAGTTAAGATCCATTGAGCATATGCATTGGGAGTATGCCATGTAGTATATAGGAATGTCATGATTACATTTCATGTAGGTCGCGTCAAGTTAATACAGAAGTTGGTTTGGGTATCACTACTGGGCATGTTGATGTTCACCCCCCTTCCACAAACATTTTTTAGATAAGGCACTGGTCGTTGATGGAGATTGAGGTGCTCGGATTACAGAATCTTTCATTTATGTTATGTTTCATATGCCATGTTTAGGCCTTTATCGAACTTGTAATTTGGATTTAATATGTATGATCCATGTTGGGCACTTGAAACCATTTGAAGACAAGATATGGGATTTATGTTCAAGTTAAAATGTTTTCCTTTACATAGTACAATTATGGTTCTATTGTCCATTTACACATGTATAAACTTGTGAGAATGGTTATGTTGATAAATTGGTGAAAATAAGTGTATGCATGCTAAGAATGGGGACCAAAGTGTATGAATGGACATTTAGCAAATTATGTAGAGTATTAGTTTTGAGGGATTTTGATCAATCAAAATACCTCGATCTTGCGAACCTAATATCGAAATTCTCGATGGAAGATGAATTAAATTCCAGTAGGGTTTTGCAAGCATTTCGATACAAGCTCGATCATGCGAAACCATCATTTTGATTGATTGAGATGCACTTCGCACAATCGAAATGTGCATTTCGATCATGCAAAATTTGTGCTCACTGTGTGTTTTAAAAAAGGATTCATGTATGTTTGTTGTCAATAAAAGGGACAAGTAAAGGACTAGAATTGTTTACGAATACACGTACATTGTATTAATGGTATAAAGAATGCTTCCGCTAGACTTTGAGGTAATAACTTAGATTATTGATCATTGTAACATATCATGTAAGAGATTAATGTATTGATAATGATAAGGCTTCCGCGATAGGTCATGACCTGGCATTCGGGTGTGACAGCTTGGTATCAGATCATGATAATCGAGGCATATAATTTTTGAGGAATGTCGATATTCAACATAATCACCCTCGATTTTCGGGAGTTAGAAATCGGGGTATAACATATATGGGTATGATTTCATATGGGTTGCAAATGTATGGTTTTATTAAGTCTTATACATGTTTCAAAGTTGTATAGGAAGGTATAAAGTTATGGAGTGCTTGTGTGGGACTTAGACAAATTAAAAAACTGAAACTATTAGGTTCAGGGCATTGTTGGTCAGCTAATAGACCTTCCAGCCAACCGATACTCTCAAAGTCCCGAGAATTTGCAAAATGGAACCTGTAGGGTACTTATTTTGGTTGACCGGATAAAGGTTTCAACCGACCAAAAGAGGGCTTTCAGCCGACTGAAACTACCTGCCAATCGACTAACTGAATTAGAATTAGATTCTAGTGTGTTTGGCATTTTGGGATCAGCTGAACCCAAGTTTCAACTGATTGAAGAGAATTTTCAGTCGACTGAAACTAGGCAGACTTGGATTCAAATTATTTTTGGATTGGGAATGGATGTGGATGGATGCATAGACTTTAGTGGGGCCCATTGGGATGAATAATGGTGAGTATACGTGTATGTAAACATGTGTGTATGATAATGCTTTAGTGGTTGTAAAGGTTTTAGTCATTCATTGGGATCGAAGGGTTCAAGAGTGTGGACTGGCTGAGGTTTAACCCAGTCATCCCCATTTTCCATGCCCTTTCGGGTGTTAGAAATCGGGGTGTGACATACAGGATTTCCAGTTTCAGCCACAACTTTGATGTCGTGTCTTCCTCAATGACTTAATGCAACACTTATTAGCTAGCTGTAGTAGAATGGTATTGTAAGCCTTATCATCAAGCTTTTATTTGTCTTCATTGGACATCGTTATAAGCAACTTATCATTTCCAAAAAGTACATTATTTAAACCTTGCTGATTTAGCAGGGCTTGTATCTTAATATGCCAAAGATTGAAACTGATTTTACTATCAAATTTCTTAATCTTATACTTTCGAAAGACTAAAATTGATCTTACCATTAAATTTATTGATATCGTACTTCATCGTTATCTCAAAAACTCCCTAGCGTCTCTTCATTGGTGTGAACCTCATAGGCTTGTGCACGCTCCATCACATTCCAGTTAGGGATTGGATTTGATACCACGTGTCAGGACTCGACTTATGATGGGCAGATATTGTCATTTGTGCACGCTCTTTCCTATTTCAGTTGGGGATTTGATTCGATATCATCTGTTAGGACCCAACTCATGATGTGCAAATATTGTTTGTTTTGCACCCTTTTGGTGCTCACGATTTTTAAAACGCGTTTACACAGGTAATATGCATCCCTTTTTATAAGTTCTAACAACTTCTTATCCACTCACAATTTTTTAAAATGTGTCTACATAGGAAGTAAACATTCCCCTCTATAAATTTTAGCATTTTTTCTCCCATGCAATGTGGGATGTTACAATCATCCCCTTATAAAACCCAAACGTCCTTGCTGGCTGGCCCATATGGTATTGTGTACAGTCGCACCATTTTCAGCTGGGGATTTGGTTTGATACCATCTGTTAAGACCTGGCTCACTACGTACTAATATTGTCTGCTTTGCACCTTTTTGGCGTTAGCGGTTTTCAAAACGCATCTACATATGTAAAAGTCTTCTCCCTTGTAAGTTTCAACAATCTATTCCCCCAGGCGATGTAAGACATATGAGAGGATCCTTATCAGTGTTACAGATGTTGTAATGGAGCAGAGAGCATTTTTGTCTCACTTGTGAATCAGAGTGGCAATTCATGTTGGCAGGTCATAATCATTTCGTATCAACTTATGAATATTCTGCTAAACATGCCAACTTGAACACACCCATTTAATGATCGTGTCAGAAATCCTCAACACGAACACAACTAGTTTATTAAATGAACAATACAACGCGACCCGTGTAACCCATTTGTTTAAACATGTCATGTAATGAGACTCATTTGATGACATGTTTAACTTAAATGAATCTTGCAACTTGTTTATTAACCAAGTCTAAAATACAAATATAATGAAAAAATTGACATAATGGATGACTAAATTCATGAAAACAAAAATAATTAGTACAATGCTATGAAGCACAGACACAGATACGGGATACGGATACGACACGATACGGCAAATCTCAAAAAAATAGGATACGGGTACGACGGGATACGACAAATATATATATATATATATATATATATATATATAATACAAAAAAATTAATAGAACAAAAATTAAGTTTTAAGTTTTAACTAAAAGATCTTATTTTTTTCAACATTAAAGATCTTTTGATTTATTGCAAATTAAGCCCCACATTTTAACGAAGCTTTTTAAATTTTAATATTACAATATGGCTACCATCTTTTAAAAAAAAAAAAAAATTCAAACGTATCCGAGAAGTATCCACCACGTATCTTGCCTATCCGAAAATAAAAAAATTATTAAAAAAAAATAGATACTTTTCGAAAGTATCCGATACGTGTCTGGCCGTATCCTGACTGTATCCGTATCGGATACGTATCCGATACTGTTATGACGCCTCCGGAAAGTATCTGTGCTTCATAAGTACAATACAATTAAAAAAAGGTCAAATATAATATCTATATTGGATTTATATTGAAATAATAAAAATATGCACAATAATTAGATTAAAAAATACTGCGGATTACTTGAGTTGACATGACATGATTAATTAAATTTTGTTACCCCGCCTTGTGATGGTTTTATAATTTGCCATTAGCCCGAACAAGCTTGGGTCGGACTGACGCGCTAGCTAGTTGGGTGGGGCCGTTTCAGGTGGGGGTACCGACCGTTTTCTCAGAATGTGCTGCCTTCCATCCACCGCCTTGCCTTGATTCAGTTGGTTCCTTCATCTATGTTTTATTGTAGGCCCTAGTACTAAAAAATTATAATCGGTAGTGGTACAAAGCTACAAAAGCTTCTTGCGGACTGGGTTCAGTTGTTTGTATGTTTATCTAACATCCATCTCCCTCCAAAGATGCCACAAGGTTCTCTTTCCCTCTCTCTTTAGTTTGTCCGCGTATACATGATAGATACACTGTTTTGATGTCAGTCAGGGGTATTCTTACGACTATTATTATTATTATTATTGCTTTTGTATTTGCTTTGATTTGTTACTAATACTACTAAATAACTCATGTCTTCCCCGGCAGATATTCCGGGTTTCTATTATGATGCGGAGAAGAACAGGTATTTCCCCATCAAAGGCCCAATCCCTGGCTCTTCTCGCAACTCTGCTTCTTTGCCTACTGCTCAAACGACAATGTCAAAACCAAACCGGGTAATTTCCTTTGCCACTTACTCCAGTTTACACTTGAATAATCTCTATCACTATATACCCAGAAGTGAAAGGGGGAATAAAAATGAAATTATGGAAGCATTCGTTTAAAATCTTTTGTTCTGTTCAATTCTTCGAGGACACAATTCTAAGACTTTATTTTTAGTTTGCCAAAGGTCGTCTGATGTGTTCTCATGTCATCGCATTTTATAATGGTAATGCCATGAACTACGTTTTGGGTACTCTGTGTTCTAATATGGGGCAATTATTCAGATAAAGTACATTGAGGTGTGTTGTTGGTGCAAGTAGTATGTGCAAGTGTGTTTGACTTTATATTGCGAAAACTGTACAATCCTCCAAACCAATAAGACTGCTCCCAAGATATTGTGCTAGGTGCCTATCAAGTTGTTTGGTATATTGTGAGGCAACAAAGAACAGCTCTCAGAGAGAAATAATGAATTTTGAAAAAGGAAGAAACTACTGCAATGTGAATTGGAACAACCGAATATATTTCAAGAGCAAGAAAGAGACCCTTCGACAAGGATGAAAAAGCCCTATAGTTGGATGGTACCTTGAATATGTGCTGGTATCATATGAGAGATAAGAATTATTCTTTGCGAAGATGTTCAACAAGTTTATCCCATTTGAAAGAGGGAATTGTAGAATTATGGTGAAAGAGTCATTCGATTACAAAGTTATTTTACAGGATATTGAATCATCAGTCAAACTGAGGTTGACTTCAATTGAGAAAATTTCTAGAGAACCTTCAACTCAGCATCTTCTGAAAATATGGCCACTGCCAATTTGATTGTGGAGTCTGACAAAGGGCTACAATCTGATAGTGTTTTCTTTCAGTATTTGTCTTTCTTATGACTATGCATTTGGCTGATTATCAAGCTGTGTTTGTTCTTTGGGATCCTAGCAGATTGATCATGGTTTTGTCTTTGGTTCAAGTTCAGGTCTGATTAGTTGTCTGAGAGTTTGATCTCTAGATCTTCTGCATCAGGTTGGTTTCCTTGTAAAAGGCTTCATTACAAGCTTTCTTTTCTTGTTGTTTCTGTTCTTTCTCTGGTAGTTCCCCTCTTTGAGAGGTCCTAGATAATGCTGTAGTCGGTTTCTGTTTCGCTTTGTAAGCTTTCTTGTACGCTTGTTTTCCTTTAATAAAATTTTAATTTACCAAAAAAAAAAAAAAGGAAAAAAGAAAAAGATGTTCAACAAGTTCGTTAAGATAACGAAGTGTCCAGCTGAATGATAGGAAACACTGGGAAAGCTATGTTTAATAATTATAAAGCCACTTGTGGAACTTGGTTTTTAAGATTGATTTCCTGTATATGCTTTTTGGGTTCTACAAAAGAAGCAATAGGTTTGTTTTGGAAGCAAAGAAGGTTTCAGGTTTAAAGTAGCCGTCAGCAGCATATTCCAATTGATTCAGGTAAAATGTTCGGGCCAAGTCTGGAATTGTGTAGGGGTCGAGGTAAGTTTCTGGCTGGTTGAAGTGACACCAGCACATGGTCGGCTGATTAAGGCAGTGATCAATTGATTGAGCCCTCTCTAGTAAGTTTCGAACCGATCATAGGTTCTGTCCAACTGGTTGATTTCGTTTGAGGCAGAGATCTTGTTTCCGATTCCTAAGTGTGTCCTTTGGTTATAAAAAACCTTGCAAAGCGTGGATTCATGGAATATGTGAGAAGAGAGATAAGACAGAGTTAAGGAATTTGTGATAAAGTAGAGATCGGTGACTTAAATTATTGATTATCTTGTAACACCTTTTGATTGTTGATAGTGGATTTTTGGTCCTCTCTCCTCCATGGAAGTAGGGGCACTGCTAAATCACCTAATTTTTTTTGTTCTTTGTTCATTTGTGTTATTGTTTAATTGTGTTTGATTCTTTACAGCTTTTGTATGATTATGCACTTGTCGTTACCCATGCAACACTTGACAAAGTGTGATTTGTAAAAAACAAGCATGAAACAATGTATAGAATTAGGTCCGCCTCTTGTTGTGGAGGCTAAATATGGTAGGTATTTTTCATGCAATTGATGGAGAAGAGAAGTTAGCCCTCTTTTTGATGTTATCAGCTTAAAAAAAAATTTGATAGGATCTAAAAAAAAAATTTCATGTTCGATTTAGGATGTAACTCGTAGATTTATAAGTAACATAGACACGGGGCATGGGGCAAAAATGAGTAGGTGGAGAACAAAACTCAAATTATCATAAATGTCATTGTATCATATATACTAAGGGGTGTGTTCATCTTGTTTCCAATAGTGGTGGATAAGGATCTTATTAAGGTGTGTTTTGTGCTATGTAACATTTGTTGGGAGTACCTGAGATGCCAGCCTTTGAAATAATGGAATTTATTGAATCTTGGACACATTAACAAGATGTCAGACAAGTGTCTAGGAGTGTTGCAAAGTGTCTGTATCTGATGTGTTTGACACATACATGACACCTTCCTAGAAGTGACCGTGCTTCCTAGAATAATTGACATGGTGAAGGCCAAGGAGGCATTTATGACTGAGTTGGTGGATATGCAACTGAGGTTTCAAGCTTAAATGGTTTACACCGAGGGTTGTCATTGTGCCTTTATATTAATTAAAAAAAAAATACTATATTTAACTACTTTAAATATCCACTTAAGTGGTCACATGCTTGTGTATTTAGTGACTTGGCACTAGGACTTGATACTCCATTTTGACACACAAGATGAGGGAAATTAATACCTAATCTTAAATTTATCTATATCTATATATATAATATTATCTCTTTGGTGGATTGGTTGGAGAATTCAAAGAACTTTGTGGTGGCTACCCTCCCCCTCCCTCTCTCTCGTTCTTCACTTCCTTTTTTTTTCTCTTTAATCTTCTTGTTCTTCATCTTCTTCTGCTACCCGTTGTCTTTCTTTGAGTTGGGTTGTTTAGAACCTTGGGCATTTCTCCAAACAGCTTGTTGCTCATTCTTAGGCTTATGCAAGCCTGCATTGTTGCTCAGTCCTTTATTATTTTTTCTTAAATTCATCTTCTAATAATTTCCTAGTCCTCTTTCACGAGAACTTAGTTTCTTTTTTTTATTTGCAAGTTTACTTTTTCTTGTTAATATACTTATCATCACATGTAACGATTGTTTAACAAGTTTTTAAAATTGTGGGTTGATTTAAGTTTTCATTTATAGAAGTTAGCCTCCAGAAATATTTTAGGTTGTTAAGCTGAAGGATTTGGTTATCATATGACGAGCTGGTATTCATTTGACAAATTGGTGTGTTGTTCATCTTGATCTGACAGGGAGTCATACTTGCTTTGTTGATTTCTTTAAAGCACTAGAATGTCGTAAAATCTATCAAACTTCTGTTTATTTCAAATCATTTGCATTTATGAAGTCCTGCGTTGGCGAAGCTTTTGCAAGAAACAATTGCTTTCTATTTGTGGTTTTTATATACACAGCAAGTTTAGGTGCACTACTACTACTACTACTACTTTGGGGGCAGAAAGTTTACGTAAGGAAGCAGTTTCTGATATGAAAAGTTCATAAATTGTTTATCTTAGATCTGATGGGAGTTGTCCTTGTTTTTTGATCTTTTTACAGGACTAAAAACATTGTAAAATATTTTACTACTCCTTTGTAATGTGGCCCGAGCTGGTGTTCATAAGAAAAATGGATGAGTTGGTTCTTTGATTTGATTGCATACTGTCCTTGTTTTGTTGATTTCTTTCAAGCAATAACATTGTAAAGTCTAATAGATCCTACACTGGCACATGCTGCTTCTGCATGAAGCCTTCACTTCTTAATTTTGAGCATTATTTTTGTTATAACTTCAAATGAATTACTACTTCTTTCATGGAAAACTAAAAGAGCAGAAGAAAGGAAAATGGTGTACTACCTTTCATGATTCTGAGCCATTAATCTGACCACTGTGTTATATTAACGTGATTCTTTCAATTCAATTAGAGGTGTTATTGTTTCTCCCATTTCTGAAAATTAATTTTGCAAATTTCTGAAGTTGATATCATGGAGGGCATTATACATTTTTTTAATGTAAATTGTAAATGAATTTTAATTTCTTATTGTATTTACCTATTATCGTGGTTGCTTACACTTGTTGCATTTGCAGGCAAACAACCTAAATAGGAGAATGGTTAACAAAACTGCGAAACTGCTTCAGGCGAGGGAGTTGTATGGTAGTGTGATTACTTCCAGAAAAGGGAAGTGCAACTTTCAGGAGGAATACCAAAAGATACTAGCATCTCACCCAACGGTATATTGTTGGAGATAAGAGTTGATATCTTAAATATATTTAATCGGACATTTCTCGTATTTTATGTCTCTATCCTTATTGTACCTAATTATAGCTACTTGTGCAATGTGCTATAATGGCACTAGTCCATATTTTGGCAAGTGCTTTGTTTAAAATAAGGTTTTCATGATTTCTTGAAGTCCATAGTGTTAAATTACAAGTTTACCCCTCTATGCAAAATTAGGATATTGGACAAATAATAAGCCATCAATCCTCTAATTTATCCTCCATTATGACATCTTGATTAAATCCATTTGATCACACGAAAAGTTTTTCCTTTGTGAAAATAATATATTTAATAAATAAATATATAATAAAACATTTCAACAAAACTACCGGTACCAGATTTGAGTGATTAAACTTAATAATGTTAATAATAAATAAACCTGCATAGTTGCTGTATTGAAAGTACATGTTCCTATGTCTATAATTAATGATTACCCAAAATACCTAGATTTTAGACCCTGGGGTCCATTGAAATAAATCAAAGTAATCCCTAATTAAGACACAAGTCCATTACTCTCTTAGACTTGAGAGTAATTTGCTATAACACCTGAAAAGGAGAAGTTACTATGACGATGATCGTAATTTCTACAACTTATCCTCGATCCTGTCCAATGTGTCGGTTACATCCTTACAGACAGATTGACCAACTCTATCATGAATGCGAACTAATTTTATGAAGATGTATTATCCATGATTTATATCTCCTATGCATATCCTCTATTGCAGCATGCACATAAATCATACTACATAATCAATGGTACCATGACTCAAATCCGGAGTCAACCAATACAAAACATTCACGGTAAATACATATGTAAAACATGTAGAATAAAATAAAATAATCAGATTTCATTAATAATAGAATGTTAAATACAGTGATAGATTGGCTTGAAGGGCACAATCAATCCCAACAAAAACCCTAAGAGATTCATCCAAAACTCATGTTTAGTCTGACCTAAACTTATATTTATAGAAGGAAGGTATCCAAAATGTTTTTTTTTTCCCTGAATGTAGTAGTTAAAACCCTTTAAAACACGTTTTTGAAAAGTCCAGTGTGAAAGAGGATTCAGACACTTCGATCTATTGAAGCTTCCTTGATCAATCGGTGTGGTTTTCCTTGAATTCAGAACTCTCCGGATACTTTCCTATCGCAAGGTCGATGTATCGATAATCAGTTTCGATCGATCGATGCTTATTGTCGATCTTAGATCGATGAATGTCCAGAATGCTCAATATTGGCCATTGCATGTACCGATCTATCCACGCTTGGACTGATCGATCCATAAAGTTCCAGTACGCCTAATATTGAAAGTTTTGAACACTTACAAATATTTTAACTTTGTTTTTCAAAATCATGCATTATAAAAACAAAATTTATCCCAACCCATAAATAAAGTAGGCTAACCTAAAGTCAAACTAAGTTCATTAACTGTAACCTATTCAAGTGATTGAATATGCATCATTTCTGCCTTCAGTGTCTTCCATGGGACCATGTCTCCATCTGAAATTCTCTGATCAACTCAGGGACACACTGACACTGTTACAAATATGTTTTGATGAAGGATATGCTGACGCATGACTCAATTTCCTAACACAAAGGTTGATTTGGACTTCAATTGATTGATGTGAAAAGATTAATTTTAGTGTGAAATTGAAATGATAACCTTGCTGAAGTTTTTGAACAGCAAGCAATAACCAACGGGTTTAAGGGCTACAGTGGAGGGGGTCCAGGCTTAGGTTTTAGGATCTAAGATAAAGGGTTTTGGGGATAAAAAGGGCTGATCAAATGGTGGTTTTTAACCATGCACGAACAGGTGAATAATAAAAGAAAAAGAATTTGGATCTTAGGATCTTTCTGAGGCTTTCTGTGCACAGACGTAACCTTTTGTTTTATTTACACGAAGTGACTATCATTGGACTCAAACCTAATTAATTGTCATGCCTGGCAGCATGACTTTTTACGACAGCAACTTTGAGAAAATTAGCAAAACGATGTTAACATGTAATTTTTTGTTTTCTGCATGTCATCATCTTTCATTTTCTTGATTTCACATTGAAGGTGTCCTTTCTCTAGTGCCATTTGTACAATTTTTAATTTTAAGGTCTCAGTAGTTTATTTAAATAAATTTCACTTAAATTTATTTACCATTTATTATTTTCTTAATAGTTGCTTATTTTATATAATTTTTATTTAAATTTATTTACTATATACTTATTTGCATTGTTAGCTTGCAACTTATGAGATATCATAATTGTTACTTTATGTAATTGTATGTTATGCATCACAGATTTGGAAGTATCATGAAACAGAGAGGATTGGCGATGGTGGTTTGGAACAGATACATGTTGATGTAGACATGCCAAATGGTCTAATTGGAGCAGATATCGTATTAGCAGGCGGTGTGAGTGGCTCCTTGAGGTATGTTTATGGATGCAGATTTGAAGCTTTTATGTTCGTCGTCTTCTTCTAAATGTATGGACCCTTAAATAGTTATCTGTAGCTGAATGCATGCAACAATTTACAGTTGGTTAAGAATTATGCTGCACTGCTTTTAATACTCAAGGGAATTGGAACAATTATGAATTCTTGGCAGAATCTATATACTATGTTTTCATGACTATTGCGTCACTGAAAGGGACAAATGAGGTTGGATGGTACTTGTATTATTATGCTGATGTCCACAGGATATCACTATAAGTCTATAACAAATTGTAATGAACCATATGATATGAGTGTGATGTGTGTAGCATCATATGTAAAGCGTTTCCACCAAATATAAACAGGAAGTGATTTTCCTTCATATTGGTGAATTGTGATACTGGTTGAACAAGGCATTTGTTTTTCTGCACTCCACTATTGAAGTAGAAGGTTCTTTAGAATTCTTCTCTCAAGTTTGTGATTATAAATGCACTCTTATTTTTATTTTTTATTTTTTTCTGAAAGGTAATGCACACACTTTTTTTTTTGGGTGTAATGCACTCTTAATTTCAATATTGCAAGTATTTCTCCAAAACTGTCTGCATGCTTCATTCATTTCTTGGTGCTTGGTGTTCATTAGCAAGGAACTTCTTTTTATAAGGTTTTGGCTGTTCACTTTTCTATTTACTTTGACTTTCACTTATGCTGGTACTTGACAGAATAGTTGAGTTGTCTGGATTAAGACTGTAACCTGGTGCCCTTACTAAATCATGCTTGCAGTATTTTTTTTGGAGATTGGTTCAGATCTTAACATTATGCTGAAAAACAAAATTTTATCTTAATGACATGCAGTGTTAGCGTCTCTTGTGAAATCATGTCTAAGATGATATTTTTTGGAAATTAGTTCAAGTCTTATTGACATGCTAGGAAACAATATTAAGAATCTTATATGATTTCTTTAGCATATACGATTCATGTAACAATTTAATTACATATCCTCAATTGATCTCTGTGTAATTCTCTTTCATTGTATCATTGAGTCCATCACACTTTTCATTGCTTTTAAGTATGTCTGATTACGATGGAGTTTGTAAGCTTTGTCTAATTATATGTGACATTTTCCCTCATTGGCCTCTTGGTTCAATTCTATTTTCATTGCTCGATTTTGTAGGAGATTGTTGGATCAAGTCTTCTCAGACTCTTTTATTGCAACTAATTTCACCTTGTTTGTTTGGGGTCATTGCCAAGTGCAAACATCAAAGCTTGGACTAACAACCATGAAGTCTCATGTTTGAGTCTGGGAGCAGCCACTTTGTGTAAAATAATGTTAAAGATTAGGTTTGTCTCCAGTCTTCCGCTCTTAGTTGTAGCATCCCTGCATAGGTGGGATATATACCGGGTAATGCGCTTTTGAAGTTTCACCTTGTTTTTATGGAACTCTGGGTATGTTTTTTGCTGCCTAGGGAGACATATTCTTCTTTAGTAATCATAGTTACTAGTATTATGACTACTACTACCAGTCTACAATTAAATTTCTATGTTTTATTTGTATTATTGGTCAGTTTCTAATTGTTTCTATGATGATAATATTGTTGCTATTAGTAGTCCTATGCAGATGTTTGCATCAACTATCACGTACTTGTACTTTTTTTTATTTAATATTTTCTTTTCCTTGTTGGTGATACTGGGAAGCTCATAGATCACATTATCTACTGTCTTAATCCTTTACAAGTCATTGGTTTTTGAGGTCTGGTGCTTTTGCAGTCTTTACGAAATTGGAAACGTGGGACAACAATTTTATTACGGGGTAAACTGCAATCCAGATCGTATATGGCCTCTTAATATTGAAAACCAAGGACGGTCCATGGAAGTACCTGGACATCTTTGGAGACCTACAGGAGCTTCAATGCAAATGCCATCAATTATATCTTGTGTAAAGATGTTTGGGAAACATTCTACTCATACAGTTGATGCTTCATCCATGCAGCGTATTTTGTATCCTCACGAGATTTTAGATATTCATGAGCACTAGTTTCATTATTTGTTATGGAAAATGTCTTATTGCTTACTTGATCAGTAAGTACATGTAAGTAGAAACTTTTTTACTTTCTTGTGTGTTGATCATTCCATTTCTAGTGATTGAATGATCCCCAACCCAGTGATATTTGCAAGCAAGATAGAGAATTAGTCAACCCCTTGTTGTTTCTTTACTTCAGCAGTTCTTTTCTGTTTTCCTTTTCCATATTGTATTAGGGAAATCCCTCGTGTTTTTATTTATTTATTTTAGGCCTTGCATTGGATTTTCTTAAGTTTTAATGTTTTATATGATTCTTGGTGCATACTCATTGTGTTTTATGTTTATAATTAGACAAGTTTTATTACTTATCTAAAATATAGTTTTGTTGTCAGATTTGAAAGACCTTAACGTAAGAACAGGATAACTACTCTGGGATCAGAAACATCGGGTGGATCTGTCTATGTTTTGAACCTTAGTGAACCATTAGATTATAATCCAAGTATTCCCATAATAAGGAGAAGAATGTATGAGGTTGCTTCATTCAGTTGTACAGTTTGGACTGCAGATTGCAATTCTAGTAGGAGTCAAGCTGTGATTGGCAAGTTATTTTTCAATGTTTTATCTGATTATTTAATATAATTTATTATAACGTTCTTTAGTAATTCCTTCTATTAGTGTGAAATTTGCTAATTCTCTAAAGCTGATACCAATTCCCCATATCTAAGATATTGTGTTGACATTACGATAAATACACATGCTGGACAGAGGTTCCAAGTCGATGGAACAGGGGAATTTTCTATTAGCTAAGCTTGTTAGTGCTCAGTCCTAACTTATTGACTTTAGCTTGAGCTTTGTTCATCACAATTGTTGAAGGATTTAAATATTAAAGTTACACCCTCTCCAATAGCTTAAGCTTTTAGGGCAGTTCGAAGGCTTTAAATATTAAAGTTACATCTCTAATAGCTTAAGCTTTTAGAGTAGATCATGATTAACAACAAATAACACTTTATGCTTGAACAAAGTCTCATGTTTCTAATTTTATCTTTATTCTTTTAAACTCAATTTTTGCGCAAATTATCATGTCTATATCATGAGCTGTCATACTTATCTGCAAACTATGCGCTAAAGTGACTGTTAAAAACTATATTATTTTTTTTTCTCAGGCACTTGTCTTAGTTATTACTTTTGCTTGGTATAGGCACTAATCTTGGAGCTGCCTTGGTGAATTTGGAAACTGGAAGGCCCTCATGGGTGTGTCATTGTAAAAGCGACATTTTGTCCCTACAACTTGATCATTCGGTAATCGTTAACATTATTGAAGGTTCCTAGAGATATTTCTGAATTTCTTTTTTAATCATGTCCATCTTCTCATGTATTGAATTAATAGTGGATAATTTATTTTGTTGCATATTGTAAATTATTGTGAAATTACAAAACGATATTTTAAGGATTTAAGCCCACAGTGACGTTTACAATTTGCCTTCTAATTTATGAGTAAACCTGCCTCCTCATGAATGATATATAACTTTTGTGGTTAGTGATGCAATTAATGTAATGTTGGCCTTATCTTTGAATGTTAAATTGTTGATTTGTTAAACTTTGATAAATTAGTAATATTATGAAGGGGTTCATTTTCATAGCTTGAGTTAGTAATTTCTTGAGCCAAAAAACTTTACAATTATGGCTTTCTGGGAAAAAAAACGTATCATGAGGAGGAAACAAATGTACCGAAGGGAAGAATGCATCATGAGAAGAATGTAGATGTAGAAGTAAAATAATGATAGTAATGATTCTAAGAGAGTACATAGTAAGCTCCCTCAGAGTGCTGCATGGTACTTAGATCACCTTTTTACCAGGAAATGGAGTCAGAATTTCCAGATACAGTAATCTAGAGATTGATCAATCCATGACTGTAGTTAGGGATGAAATAGAGACCTTGATTGGAAAAATGAACAACAGATGGGCTAAGTGTGACTAAGACATTATTCTCACACTACAGCAAAGAATAAATCTTGTTACCTCACCTCGAAATGCTTAGTCACCTCCCTAAATTTAGCGTCGCATCGAACATTCCTTCTATAGCTTTAATAACTTCTGGGAATATTGTCTGGAATTGATAGTTTATATAGATGTTTATAGGCTGATTGTCTCCCAAAACCTAAGGGCCTGCTTGGTTCAGTTCTCAAAAACTCAGAAAATAGAAAACTGTTTTTAGAGAACTATAAAAGACGGTTCTATGAAAGCAATCCTTTTTCAGAAATTGTCAATCAAGCAGTTATTTTTATAGTTTTCTGATTTTCAGTTCTCAAAAAAAAAAAAACTGTTCTAAAAAATGAAGGGTAAAATGCTCTCACACCCCCTTAGGTTTGGGTTTATTGCTCATAGATGAAACTTAATGTAAAAACTGCTCCGACACCCCCTTAGGTTTAATTTATCTAACCCTAACACCCCTTGTTGCCAAAAATACCCTTCTCCTTTTTTTTTTCTCTCTTCCTTCATCTCTCTCAAATGTTGACTCTCTCTCTCACTCACTCTCCCTCTCGGCTTTCTCTCAACTTCCAACTTCATCTCTATCTCTCTCTATCTACTCTCTCTTCTTTTTCTTTTCTTGGTAGCGGTCCGTCAATGGAGGAAACAGAAACCCATTTCGGTGGGTCTTCATGGAGGTCCGACCATGGTGGGTCTTCCTTGGTGGAGGTAGTTGACGATGGTGGCCTGAGATGATGGTGGAGGTGGCTTGGTGGCGGTGGTTGAAGATGGTCGGTCGTGGTGGTGGTGCTCGGCGAAATTGGTCTCGGTTGGAATTGACCGGTGATGGCAGTGGAGGACGGTGGTTTGTTTGTGGTGCTTCAATGGAGGTCCGGCCATGGTGAGTCTTCCTTGGTGGGAGTTAGTTAACGATGGTGGCCGGAGATGATGGTGGAGGTGGTTGAAGATGGTCGGCCGTGGCTCGGCGAAACTGGTATCGGCTGGAAGTGACCGATGATGGCAGTGGAGGACAGTGGTTATTTTGTGGTGCTTCAATGGAGGTCCGGCCATGGTGGGTCTTCCTTGGTGGAGGTGGTTGACCGTGGCGGCTGGAGATGATGGTGATGGTGGGCTGTTCATGGCCGCAATTGATGGATCTTTGCTGACGGATATGGTTTCGCCTAGAAGTGACCGGTGATGGCAGTGGAGGATGTTGGTTTGTTTGTGGTGCTTCAATGGAGGTCTGGCCATGGTGGGTCTTCCTTGGTGGAGGTGGTTGACGATGGTGGTCGAAGATGATGGTGGAGGTGGAGTGCTCGGCTGTTGAGAGAGAGACGGAGGATAAAGTGAACATTTGAGAGAGATGGAGGAAGAGAGAAAAAAAAAAGAAGGGTATTTTTGGTAACAAGGGGTGTTAGGGTTAGATAAATCAAACCTGAGGGGGTGTGAGAGTAGTTTTTACACTAAGTTTCATCTATAAGCAATAAACCCAAACCTGAGGGGGTGTGAGAGCATTTTACCCAAAAATAAACCAAGCAGATCCTAAATTTTTTACGATCTTGTACTTATTTAAGGTCACAAGTAGAGGCCAATTAACAAAAATCATCCACTGACAAAAGTAAAATTCATGGGCTACCATTATTGTAATATTGTAGTAGGGCCCAGGCCTATAAATTATAAAATATGAAAATCCAAATACTCAACTCAATAAATAATTTTAAAAAACATAAAAAAACCATTCAGTTGCTTACTAACTTCCAAAAACATGAAATAGAACTACTCAAACCAAAACTTTCTTGTTAACATGCTTTGGATCACCTATCACTTGCTCTTGCCATTAATATCTACTAATATTGTGGAAAGGGATACAAATGACGCTGATAAATATGTTAATTTGGTATTTCTTTTTTTTTTTCAATCTCTTTTGTATTTTCATAAGATTTTCATTTTCATGAGGTTATGTTTTATATACATATATGTGATGCTGTGACCCGAATTTTGTTCCGGCCTGGTCTCGTTACGACCCAAAAAATGAAAAAAAAATTGACCCGTTTTTTGCTTGCGGGTCCTGGATCTTGTTTAGGACTTTCTTGTAGCCCAATATATAAGGGCACTTAGGGGTTGGAGTGAAAAGAAGAGAGAATGCTGAAAATTGCAGGAAAGAGAGAGAGAGAGAGCAAGAGTTAGTGATTCAGTCATAAAATCCCTAATTTTATGGCATCACTTTATAATTTTTAGAAAATTTCCATATTCTGAATTTTCCTAATTTTATGTAATTTTCTAATTTTCAAGAACTTTCCTATTTTAGTTTTAATTTATATTTGTTAGTTGTCCAATTTATGGCATAGATTAGGGAGGAAGAAACTCTATATAAAGCCATGTAATTGCTAGGGTTTGAATAGTTTTTTTATTTTATATTATCAATATATTCAATTTGCTATCACAGCTTTCTACCTCTCCCTTTCTTTTGGGATTGAGTTGTGGGTGTTTAAGCTAATTCTCTAGCTTGATCTATCTCTCTGTTTTCCCTTCTTATTGATTTCAGTCTTTCTTTCATAGCTGATTGCATTAGTTGGTATCAGAGCAAGTTCTCGTCCAGTAGTTTTGTGTTAGGTTATCAGATCTCTCTCTTAAGTTTTGCAACATACCACCAAGGAGAAGAAATCCACCTCGCAGATCAGCCGTTCGGCTTGATCAGGACACAATAGTTGATCAACAACAAGTGCTTGCTGTGATAGAAGATCTAAGAAGGCAGATTGAAGCTTTAGCCTAGCGCGTTGTGCAAACCCTAGCCCCTTCTCAAGATGGCGTTGAATATGAGGAGGAGGACGATCTAGAAGAGGATTTTGTTAATCCTTTTCGTAAAGATCTTAGTATAGACAAAGAACAACCACAACAAGAGGAGCCTATTTATGGTGATGATGATGACGACGACTACGAGGAGGAGTTCGATGAGAAAATTATTGGCAATCCTGAGCATCCATGGTTAGAGAAATTCTATTATGATTTAGAGACTGATTCAACAAATGATGAGTCATGGTCGTTCATGCAATCAACTACTATAAAATCATTCGTTGACTGGAGTAAGCCTCCAATTTTTGATGAAGAATCACACATTGAATCATACGAGTCAAAATTGTCTACGAATTGAGATCAGTTAGCGATATTTGATGAGGAAGCTATAAAACAAGACTCTCAAAGTGAAGAAAGCTATGAGAATGTGGTGGTAGCACTAGTCATGGAGATGAAAAATAATCGATTTTATTTTTATGATATGATTTGGGATGAATTCTTGGAGCGCACAACATCTGCTATGCGTTTGTTGGAACAAAAATTAAAGTTGATTAAATTTTTAGTTCATGATACGCGTTCCACAAAGTTATGCGAATCTATCCAAGTTCAAAGGAAATCTATCAAAATCCATGGTTATTATGCAAATGAATTCTTTGTTACTATAAAAAGATTATTATATTTGATTCGAGTTCGGAAAAGAAGAAAGAAGGGATGGAAAGCGATGTTCGGATTTTTGATTGATTGTGGCAATTTACTTCAAACTCGTGGGCGAGTTCCTTCCAACCTGGAGGGACTGATGTAGTCATAGAATCCCTAATTTTATGGCATCACTTTATAATTTTTAGAAAATTTTCATATTCTGAATTTTCCTGATTTTATGTAATTTTCTGATTTTCAACAACTTTCCTATTTTAGTTTTAATTTATATTTGGTAGTTGTTCAATTTATAACATAGATTAGGGAGGAAGAAACTCTATATAAAGTCATGTAATTGCTTGGGTTTGATAGTTTTTTTTTTGATATTATCAATATATTCAGTCTGCTATCGCAACTTTCTACCTCTCCCTTTCTTTTGGGATTGAGTTGTGGGTGTTTAAGCTAATTCTCTAGCTTGATCTAGCTCTCTGTTTTCACTTCTTATAGATTTCAGCCTTTCTTTCATAGCTGATTGCATTAGTTAGGGTTTGGGAGCTGAAACTTGTAATCTCCTGATATTTGCATAGTGAAATCTTTTGCCGGATCTTCGCCATGGACGTAGGCTTGATTTAAGCCGAACCACATTAATTCTTGTGTTCTGTGTGTGGTGTGTGTTTATTTTTCTATCATGTTTCGTGATTGTTTATTGATTCACAGTTGTGTGTCTTAACAATATATATTTATTTATGTTTCCTTTATGCATCTGCCAAATAAAGTATATACCACCAACTATTATCTTGAGTGGTAGTAGTGTAATAGAGGTGCATGGTTCAGTATGATCCGTTAATTTTTATTTATCAGTGTTCTTAAACCTTTTAAGACTTATAGGGAAGTTCTATAATAGTTATTATTAGGCCAGCCATATTTTATGGAACAAAGTGATGGACAACTAAGAAATAACATATGCATAAAATGAGTGTGGCGGAAAAGTGAATGTTGAGATGGATATGTGGTAAGACAAGAAAAGATAAAATTAGAAATGAATACATTCGTGAGATGGTTAAAGTAGCCCCATTGGAGATAAAAAAAGAGAGAATCAATTAGATGGTTTGGACGTGTGCAAAGAAGCTCACTAAGTGCATCGGTTAGGAACATTGACATGGTCCACAGTAAAGGTAATGCTAGGGGAAAGGGAAAAGAGAAGACCACAATTAACATGGTTAGAGTTATAAAGATATAATAACATGTGGTTTGTCTGAAGCTATGATTGTAGATAGAGCAGAATGGAAAAATAGAATTCATGTAGTTGGGAAAAGGTTTTGTTGAATTGAGTTGAGTGTATATATATTTGATTGTCTCAACCAGTTTTTACGGTTTTGTATGGTTAGACGCTGCCAATTTGTTGTGAAGTATGGAAAAAAAAATGGCATGTTGTTTGTCTTCTCTTTGCTTGTAGTCACATATGCTTGCAACTTAATAAATTAATTTCTTGTTTCAGGGTAACATTGTTTTATGTGGTCTAAGAAATGGAGCTATTGTGACGGTTGATGCTCGCCAGAAACCAGAAGATCTTTCTGCTAGACTTGCAAGGCATCGAATTTCTTACCCTTCTTGTGGAACCAGTGAGCCTTCAAGAAGTGATCGAAGATTTTCTAGACAGTGGTTTGAGGTAAGTTTTTCTGGTGTCCTTATTCGTTTTCCTTTTAATATTTCTTATATCTGGGGGAAGAATTATTTTTAAAAAAATATTCTTTTATTACTTGTTAAAAAAATATATATTGTTGCCCAGACAAGAACCCTAGAGGGGGGTGAATAGGGTCTTTTGGCAAGCAATTAGAAATATTCGGCTAAATGCAGTAGCTTAAGGTGATGAAATGCAGGATAATGTAGCAAGTGAATAATATGCAATGAACAACAATAATAAAGGATAAGTAAAAAGGGTAGAGAAAAGGCAAACTCAAGGACACAGAGATTTTTGCGTGGTTCGACACAACCCTTTGGCCTATGTCCATGGATCAAGAACCCTTCTTGAGACTTCCACTATTTTGCCTCTCTTCGGGTGAGTTGCAGACCTTTACAGTTGCTCAATAAATGCTTCCACAAGACTTCTGCTCAAAAGCCACGCCTGAGACACTTCTGCTCAAGGACCACGTCCAAGAGATTTTTACTCGAATAACACACCAAAGAGACTTCTTCTACTTACACACTAAGGCCGTAAGCAAACCTTTACAATTGATACGAAGAATCACCATCAAGAATGTTTTGTCTCGCAACCTAAAGTAATAGATGAAGCACTTGATAATCAAAGCTCAACTAAGACTAGACTATTGTAGAGACAGGTAGGATCTGTAGGAAGGTCTCTCAACCTAAAGCAGTAGCTAAGGCAAAAGCTCAACTATTAGCTAGACTGTTGAAGAGATGATGAAGGAGAACAAATCTGGATTTAATGTGAAAGACAGAGGAAAACTGTGAGAGGTTTCTTGTTTTTCAAAGTTCTCAAAAAATTCTCAGGTAGAGTGACTTCTATTTATAGGCAAACATAAGAATTTATCCATTGGAGAGGGAAAAGGGTAATGGGATCATTCTACAGGTACTTAAAGAAGTAAGGCTTCCAACTCTGATGGCAAGAGCGTCTATCCTTTTGGTTAAATACTCAGAAACGTGCCTATCAGTTTTAAGAAAAACGGAAGTAGGCCTCTTGGATAAGGAGGCTAGGCGTCTTCCTATGAAGTGTATCACATTATTTGGATACAACGGTTAGCTCGCGAAGTGAGGTCTGATTTTTCAAGGACAGATGCTGTAGTGGGGTAGGTGAGAGGTACAAAAGGCTGGACGCTCCTTATTAAATGCAAGGTGACCTTACCAAACAACAAGGATAACAAGGAGCCATTTGGAATATCTCTTCAAGACAAAAGGAATGGTTGGCCATCACCTTTTAGGTAAGAGGTCAAGTCTCACATTGTGGTTAAAGGTATGGTCCAGGGGTTCCTAATTCAAACTTAGATAAAGTTGAGCTCTGGAATCAAGGACAATCATGAATTACTGTACATCATATCTATCACACAGCCTGTACTACCCATGGTCTTGAAAACTGCTCCTTAGCATTTTGAATTTCTCTGACCGAGAGCATTGACTTCATGGCTTGGCAATGGATATTTATTGTACATGTAACCATTGAATTAACTGCTTCAGTGGCTTTAAGTCTTCAGCTGAGAGCTTGATCAAGTATGAGATGGATGATATCAAACGGTCCATAATGTGAGATGAATGGAACCTGAAATGCATCACACTCACAAGGCAATTAAATGCACACATTAATAGATTATGATCATCAAAACACTTAGAGATTCTTTGATTGAAGCTTCTAGGCTCACACACTGTTGCCTGTTGGGTTGGGTCAAATTTCTATTGTAATTAGGTTTCTATTAGAGAGTTGTATCTTATTAGGTAATTTTTTAGTAGGCAAGTCTTGGTTTCAAGGAAGGAAAGTTCTTGTTAGGCAAGTCTTGGGTTCTAAGGAATTGTAATCCTTGTCCAACCAAGGAATTGAGTTTTGGACTCTATAAATAGTTACTTATGTTAGGTTGAGACTTATGAGAAGAAAAGAGGCAATACTCTCTTTGGAATTTAGAGGTCACTTTCATTGTTTTGAGAGGGCACTTAGAGAGAGAATTCTTGTTTAGAATTTGTGAATTTCTTTTGAGTGAGATTGGGTGTATAAGGGTTAAGGGTTGAGAGTTGAGCGTACTTTTGATACAATCTTTCAACTTGTACTGTTACAATCTGTATAGTGAAATCGGGCTCTCCGTGGACGTAGGCTTGTTTAGCCGAACCACGTATAATTTTTGGTGGGCTCTTTCAAATTGCTTCGTGCTTGTTTACTTATCGTCACATCATAATATTTGGTGGTACGTGATTGGAAGCTTTTTTCTCAACACACACACACATATATATATTCTTTTATAACTAAAACGTGATTTTACAACAATAGTTAGATTTAAGGGAATTTTTTGCTATGAGCCCTTAAATATGTTTTTTTAACTTAGAATCAAGTTCTACCCTTGGCTCTTGAATTGTTTTACAATAGTTATAATTTTCAAATTGCCCAAACAGCACTCTTCTTCTGCTTAGTTAGTTCTCTCTTTATCTTCATGATTGATGATGAGCTAACTCTTGGAACTTCAAGACACAACAGTGTTGCAAATTACATCAAACATCTAATAAAATTTTGCACAAAACCATGTTATTTCATGAATATTCTGTACTCCTGAATTTTCAATGGGCACTTAGTAAGAATTTCTCTGTGCAATGAATGTCTGCTTATTGCTGATGGGTCAGAGTCTCGTTTGTGCAGCTGAAAGGGAACATATATCACACTTGTAACATTTTTATGCCTTCATCTATTTCCTGGTTAGTAAGCCTTTATAACATTTATTAAGCTTGTTTTTTATTCATTTATTTTACATATTGCAGCTCTTACTTTGATTCTGAAATTGTAGTTTGGTCTCACTTCAGTTGTATGACCAGTACTTCCTTGCGAGCTCCATGGATGGATCGGTTAGTTTTCATTTTTCTTTTTGACACATCATGAAAATTCAGATACTAAAACATGTTCCTGTGCAGTAGAAATTATTATCTGAGCTCTAGCATGGTGGCACTTATCTTTCCTAAATTTATTGTGAAATGGGTGTGCAATGCACATGGCTTAAATGAAACTTATAACTTTAACTAAAAATTAGTTACACAATACTAAACCCTTATATCCGTGCTATGCAACTTTCTAATGAAGAATTCATCTCTCCCATCTAAGCTTTGTGACTTGTAACTAAAATTCAGGCATTGAGAGTTATTTCATATAACTTGTGAAAAGTGATAAGAGCATGTTTTGACATTCAATTGTCACAATAAAGAGCAACTCTTCAAGGGGTACTATTGTCGTTGGATAAGGTCTTTGCATGTACTTGTAGTAGTATTGAAGTATTTATGAGATGTATGCAATGAAGAAAAACAACCTATCTCTCAAAAGCAGCTATATTAATGAATGAAGCCTCTGTTACAACAATATATGATCGGTGATACATTCTTTTAAAACAATTTCCAGAATATAGCTCAATAAATAGTCATGAAAAACTTGAATTTAGCTTTTGATTTTACACACCAAATGGGAATGCATTTAAAGAAAGAAAAGATGACAAATTGGGGGCGTTTACTGCCATTAAATTTTTGCCGATCTTTTTTATTGCCACTTTAGCCAAGTAAAGAAAATAAATACATCAAGTTTTTTTTTTTGAAATGTATCAATACATCAAGTTGTTAGAATCTGAAATATAAGCAGAGAAATAAATAAATCTAATTAACAATGCTCATAGGAGAGGCAACCACATTGGGAGGATTATAGTTGACGGGGAAGTGCTTTGCAGGGAGGAGGAGGTGTGTAGGGGGATCGCCTCTTTTTTCAAGAGATTGTATACGGAGGAGTTTAGTTGGAGACCTCTTCTCGGGGAGGTTGCAGTTTGACTCTGTTTCGAATGAGGGCAGAGGTGGATTGGAGAGACCGTTTAGTGAGGAGGAAGTTCTTATGGCGTTGTAGAGTTGCAACGGGGATAAGGCGCCAGAGCCGGATGGTTTTACCTCGAGATTCCTTTTGGAAAATTAGGAGACGGTTAAGGAGGAGGTGATGGGCACTTTTCATGCATTTAATTTTCAGGGCCACTTTGAGAAATGTTTGAAAGTTACCTTTATTGCTCTTGTCCCCAAAAGGGGGGAGCGTTTGATGTGAGGGATTTTAGACCTATTAGTTTGGTGGGGTGCATCTACAAACTTATTTCTAAGGCCCTTGCCTCAAGATTGAAGGATGTTATGGATGGAATTATTAGGAATCCCAAAATCCCTTTGTTGGTGGACGCCGGATTTTGGATTCAGCCCTCATTGCCAGCGAGTGTGTTGATTCTAGATTGTGTAGTGGAGTTCCAGGGGTTCTTTGCAAACTCGATATTGAGAAAGCCTATGATCATGTGAATTGGAGCTTCCTTCTTTATATGATGGAGAGGATGGGATTTGGAGAGAGGTGGAGGAGATGGATAGAGTTTTGCATCTCTTCATTGCGTTTTTCAGTCATGTTCAGCAGTTCTCGTAGATTGAGGAAGGGGACCCGCTCTCTTCTTTTTTGTTCATTATTGTGATGAAGGCGCTTAGTAGGCTTATGAGGAAAGTAGTGGAGTTGAGGTTCATCAGAGGATTCACAGTTGGTAGGAATTCTTCTAATCAGGTGGAGATATCTCATTTATTATCTGCCGATGATACTCTTGTTTTCTATGATGCAGAGGAGTCTCAGATGAGATGTTTGAGATGTGTGTTGATTTGTTTTCAGACAATCTCAAGCTTAAAAATAAATGTGGCTAAGAGTGTGCTAGTTCCAGTGGGTGATGTTGTAGAGATCTCTGATTTGGCTGATACTCTTGGCTGTGGCGTCGGAGCTTTTCACATCTCTTATTTGGGTTTGCCGTTGGGGGCGCCTACGAGGAGTACGAGTGGGTGGGATCATATGGTTGAGAGATTTGAGAGGCGACTAACAAGTTGAAAAAAGCAGTATCTTTCCCCTGATGGAGAGTATGTTGTCGAGCCTTCCTACTTATTTTCTTTCCCTCTTCAGATTCCCATCTTAGTGGCTAAAAGGATTGAGAAGCTTCAATGTAACTTCCTATGGGGTGGTAGGGGTGAGGAGTTCAAATATCATCTTGTTTACTGGGAGCAGGTGTGTAGGCCGATTCAGGTAGGTGGTTTGGGTATAAGGAGATTGGTGCCTTTTAACAAGGCTTTGTTGGGTAAGTAGTTGTGGAGATTTGGGAAGGAGAGGCAAAGACAGTGGAGGAGGGATGTTTCATGCAGATTTGGGGAAGGGTGTGGAGGTTGGAGCACTTTGGAGGTGAGGGCTCCTGGCCCCGGTTGGTGTTTGAAAGTTTATTCGGAAGGGCTGGGATGAATTTTCTAAACACATTCGATTCAAGGTCGGAGATGGGAGGAGTACTCGGTTTTGGGAGGATTCTTGGTGTGGTGACTGTACGCTGGTTGCTTCGTTTCTCTCGTTATTTCGGATCACTCGGGATCGTCATGCCCTTGTTGCCGATTGCTATCGGCTTGATAGCGGAAGGATGATTTGGGATGTGTGTTTTTTGAGACATTTTTAGGATTGGGAGATGTAGGATGTTGTGAGCTATTTAGAGTTTATCTATCGCTAGGAGATGGATAGCGGCAAGGTCATCTCTTTAGTGTGGGTGCCTTCCTCTCAGGGGAGGTTTGATGTTTGATCTTTTTATAGGACTTTTTTGGATGCTTCGGGGCCTGCTTTCCGTGGAAGGCTATATGGTGCACTAAAGCCCCCTTAAGGTGGCCTTCTTTGGTTGGACAACTGTTTTGGGAAAAATTCTGACTCAGGACAATTTATGAAAAAGGAGCCACATTATTGCGAACTGGTGTTGTATGTGCAAAAGCGATGTAGAGACAGTTGACCACCTTCTGTTGCATTGTCCAGTGGCTCAGGATTGTTGGGCTATGATTTTGGGGTTATTTGGGATTCAGTGGGTTATGCCTCGATCCTTTAGAGGTTTGATTGAGGCTTGGAGTGGCTGTACAGTGGGTTCCTAAGCCCGTATCTTTTGGAGGGTGATACCCTTGTGTGTTTGGTGGTGCTTGTGGAGGGAGCGGAATAGGAGATATTTTGATGACAAGAAGACTCCTATTGGGACAATGAAATTTTCTATTATTAGCTCCCTCTTTTGTTGGGTCTTGGGGAGAAATTGTAAATCCATAGGGGAGATAGTTGATTTTTTTGGACAGTCCGAGTGTTTAGGGGCCCCATTAGGTCCTTGTGTAGCTTTTGCGGGTTGCGTTCCCCGTTTGAACGCTTTCTATTATAATCTTACTTATCAAAAAAGAAAAATCCAACTCTTTGAATATCAACATGAATCACGGTGGTCTACTCAAGTTCATACACCTTTACTTATGTATGCGATTAAAGTTGATCTAGACCATTAAATATGCTCACCATGCTATCTTCATGCCATCGTCATTAATCATTCTTAATCTTCGAGACACTAGCAAGGAAAGGAATCATCTCGGCCAAAGACGAAAATAATAATAATAATAACTCAAATACATAAAATCAGGTAATAACTTACAATAATAATTTGTTTATGAAAATTACAAACATAGAATAACTCAATTTCCATACATGTGCTTCAAAATCAAATGGCGTCTAGCCCAATGGTAGAACCTCCCCACCCTCAAAGAGGTGGGGAGGGGTTCGATGTCACGGCCCAAAATCTGGACTGCTAGGACCGGGGGAGTTCTAGCCCGAATTCCGAGTAGTGAGGTGTCATGATCGCCTGATCGTCACTTCATGACCCGAACAACCATGGCAAACTACCATTATCACCCTCGGTTCTCACCCGGGCCACCGAAATCATTACATACAGCGGAAGTCTTTACATTCATCAATACATCTATCCTTCACTGCATACGTCATAATGGTCAACAATCTAAGTTGTGACCTCAAAATTAGCGGAAGCATTCTTTATACCATTAATACAAAATGTACATGCATCCGTAAGGAATTCTAGTTCATTACACGTGTTCTTTATTGAAAACAAGCATACATAAGCCCCTTTAACACACATAGTGAGTACACATTTCGCTTAATCGAAATGCACTTTTCTATTGTGCGAAGTTCATTTCGATTATTCGAGATGATGGCTTCGCATGATCGAAATTTTACGCATGATCGAGCTTGTATCGAAGAAATTGTGAAACCTACTGGAATTGGACCTACTTCCATCGAAAATTTCGCAACAAGGTTCGTAGAATCGAAGGCATTTCAATTGATCGAAATAGGAGTTTCAATTGATCAAAATCCCTCGAACCCTGTTTTTCTGCAGAAAATTATAAGTGTCAATTTTCACACTTTGATCCTCATTTTCATCATACATACTCTTCATTTTATCAATACATCAATACAACCAATCTCACAAGTTTATACATGTAGAAATAAACATAAATGAAGGATCATCATTTAAATCCTCTAACATTCTAGCATACTCAATACCATACTTATAATATATGACATCATAGGATAAACAAAATATGTTCTTGAAACATAAATGGTCTTTATATGTTCATCACATGCATATAGTCCACAATCCGGACATGCATTCAAATAAAGTAATGTAAGTCTTTAAATGAAATTGATACCGCTCCATGCCAACTTTACCGTTGGGGAGACTTCATCACCTCCTTTCTATTTCTTGAAAAGAGTTAATACTCATGGGATGAGCTACAACACGTTCAGTAAGAATGTCTAAAACACAATTCCGCAAGTTCCGTGAATACCGTAAACATATATTTGCATTTAATCATGTCAAGCAGATATCTGTACATCACAACCATATCACAAGTAATGTATAATGCAACGTGACATGCATAACTCCCTCATACTCTCCACACAACTATTGGGTTCCGGTTTTATGAGCTGCCTAATCCCACCTAACGAGGCTCCTTGACCGGATCACCTCATCGTAGGACTCCATTTTAGGGAGTATCCTCTTTCATCTAGTTGGAGCTCCTTTACCGGATCACTCCACGAGGGTTACCTTTACAGGACTACCTCGCCATTTGTCAAGAGGACTTTACCGCCCAATTGAACTCACCACCCTCACCATATGCTTCCCAATGAATGATGATGGGTTCCAAATGCTCATACTAGACGTGCACGTACAATTCAAGTTAATGTAGCATTTAATTGTCATGCTTGCACAATTTCCAAATAAACATCACATGCATGCTCATTGAACATATTTCACATCTTCCACATTTCATATCATTTATATTAACAACTAATCATGCTTTACACTTAAACATGTTTTTTAGACAATTTTTCAAACACACAAGTGCCACCTTCACATATGCACAATCAATACCATAATTCTTTCACATTTCAACTCACACATGCTTCATAATCATCTAAGACAATTATAGACATGTAATCATCATACTTAACATAAAGAATTCATTAAATGACATAATTTAACATGCTTTAATATTGAAAGACATCTAATTACATCCACATAAACAATTGGTTGCCATAAAAAACCAATATACTCACAAAAACTCCGGATTCCATAGGTTAGGCATCCCTACCTCGATTTGGAGTGAAAACTCCAAAATCTCCAATTGTGAAAAATACCACAATCGATAACCAACTCCGTAGGAATTCAAATTTTCTGCCCAAACAAAACAAAATTTTCAGCAGATACATACTTTCTTTAAAAATTCACTAAAAATAGTATACTAATCCAAATCACATGAATCTAAGGCCATGTGAAAGTTAACTTACTCTACTATCATCTCAAATAATCAAAAGAGCACGTATGTCAACCCATAAGTTCAGTTTTAATAAAAAAAACGTAGCTAAAATTCTATTTGAACAGTTTCTCACAGCATACTACTCACAAATTCACCATAAATCACATGCTCAACCTTTTACTCTGAAATTCTCTAGACTCATTCTACAACAAGTCTATGTTCAAACCCAATTTGAATTAACTCAAAATTTCACTCATAAGTTGAGTTATTACCAAAACAGTCCAAGTGTGACAGATTCTGCACAGTCGTGAGAAACATTAAATAACTCACTCATTTCTTATCCAAATGAGGCATATGATACATCAAAATAAAGCTAAGACATAGATCTATATCTTTGTAAAATTTCGTAGCATTTGGATTACTATAGCATCTGAAAACTAAAACGTTTTCAAGGTAGTAGATTACTGCCCAGTTTGCTCTTAACATAAAGTGTGATTTTTTTAATATTAAATCACATACAATACTTTTAGAGTAAAGAACAAGAGAGTCAAACATCCTTACCTTAGTTTAGATGAGCTTCTAAACAAATTCCCCAAATTTCCAAATCCCAGCAAAATCAACGTTGTCCGAATTCGACTTCGAATAGATCAAACTCGAGCTCTCAATGCATAGACCAATTATCTCTTCTTTAGCGCCTTCTAATTATCGCCTTAAGCCTCTCAAATTCAATGGAGAAGGGAAGAAGATGATGTAGAGATATATGTATATCCATATTGCTCTCTCATGGTTGATGAAGAATGAGAGAAATGAATTCAGCAATTCTCCTCTTTGCTATTTATAGATCTAGCTCATCTATTTACAAAAATGTCACTAGTCACTCACTAAACCTTCCCGGGCTTCGTTTTCACTTTCAGTAACTCCTACGGTCCCGAAATCGATTCCGTAACGTATCAAATATTTTATTTAAGCTACTTTCCAAATTTAGTGTCATTCTGACACTTTCGGATTTTTCGGACTCGCGTCCCGGGCGCACTTGACTTGAAAAACTTAACTGTTGCCAAACGCTCCCAAAATTTTCTCATACATGTATAAAGGTTTCCTAACATGTATTTCACATTTAAAACACATATAATCATTTAAATCATTTATATGCCTTTAAATCAAACAAAAAGAAAATCGGCCAAAAATGGTCACGTTTCTTACATTCGAGCCCCGGCATGGGCAAATTGTGTGTGAGTACTTACCTGATCAAAAATTAGTTTGCAATACATTGGAAATACTGTCTATTTGATAACTTAAATCATGCTCATAAAATTACATGCTTAAGCATTATTTTCCATTAACAAATGAACTAAAAAATAAAAACAACACATAACGAACAAATTCATGAACGAAAGCAAGAATAGTTGCATTATAACAATTCATTGAACACACTGAAGGAGTAACTTACATGTCATACATGATCACTTAACCCTCAAGTGTCGTGGTTCTTCTACGATTGCAATCACCAGTGGAACCCAATTCAGTTACTATGCTCAGTTCAGAATTCAGATCATTTGGTGTAGTGTTTGTAGTTTCCAAGATATTTTCCTCCAAAAAATTAGCAACAAAATAAAAGATATAAATATAGTCAGGTGACAACATCTATAGTGTGATTGTTCATAACTGATGGAACCCTAATAAATTTTTTCTTAAAACAAAGGAAGATGATGAGAACATTTATTCTGCGATTGCTAATGACTGACGGAACCCATCTTGGATTACCAAAACCCTATTGGATTTTACCGAATGCAGTGGGTACTTTTATACCAAAAATCAGGACCAGGATGATTGCCAACTTGAAGAGGACCTGAACGTGGTTGAATGAAACACTCATTCTAATTAAAGGATTAATACACAATATATACGTGTCAGGAAAAAGAAAAAAATCATTCATGAATTAATTCGAGAGTAGCTACATTATAAGAATTCATAAAAATATATATTGCAATAAAAGAGAAATACCAATCAATTCATAAATTTCTATAAAAGTCCTATTCGGTATCCTACAGTATTAGGTGTATTTCAACGATTAATCGTTAGTGAGAAGCTTACTTGCGAATGAAGAGCTAAAGGCTTGAAGGACTTCCATTACCTCATCAGTGTTGAGGAATGTTCGGAGGGTGAACTTCAGTCTGTTTTTATGATCTGCATAGTGGAAGCTTCAAACAGGAGAAGAAAATTCAAGACAAAGCAAAAATATTAATTACTAAAAGTGATAGAGAGAGGGACAATGTAACTGTTGGGTAATTTTAAGAGGTGAAATAATGTAATTATTAGACAATAATGATAAATGTTAAGATATTCAGCTTCTTGTATTACATTGTAATTTTAAGAGTAGGGGCGGGTTTGGCGGGCCAAGGGGTCAGCCCACACCAAACCCAAGGTTCTAATACCTTAGCCTGCGCCAAGCCCAAGTCTTGAGAAACCCATCGCATCTCAATTTGTGCCATACCGCATGGGTTTCATGGGTATTTCGGGTCTTTCCAAATTTTGAATAACTTATTAATAAATAAACATTACAAAAAAATAAATGTTAAACTATATAATTACATACACATGAGATGAAATAAAATCACTCATATCACGTGACAAAAATCAACCAAACTATGTGTAATATGATCTTATGGCAATAATTTATAGCTTGTAATAAAAAATATATCACTCATTTGATGTTTCAAGACTGATAATATGTTACAAAAAGTTCACATAATAAAAACTATAAAACAAGCGTGTCAAAGTTACATTACTACCCATAATACTATATATCATCTAATTTTAAGTTTATTTTACATAAACAATGTATAACTTTAAATATATGAAAATTATAATCTTTGCTTGTATTTTGGGTTGCTCGGGTTAGAAAAACCTTTATTCAAATCCTGCTCAAAATAAATTTGGGCTCTAAAATTTAAACCCAATCCCAATCCCATGGTCACAAATACCTTGCCCATGCTCGTAAAATTTGCGGGCGGGATTCGGGTTGCTTGGGTTAGGCCCGCCCAAGTCCCACCCCTATTTGAGAGGCGAAATAATGTAATTATTATACAATAATGAAAAATGTTAGGCTATTTAACTTCTCGTATTAAAAAACAAAAAATAATAATTTGATTAAAAAATGTATAGAAATAATAAAAAATGCTTACACTTTTATAATATTATTATTATATAGATAATTTCTGTAAAATTCTGGAAAGTCATTCTATACAGTTTCTTGAAGGTTTGGCATGAGACATAAGGTTTGGTAAAATTTTAGGATAATTCTACGCAGGTCTGCAAATGACTTGCATAATTAGTTATTGTTATCCCAAATTTGCAAATAACACCATAGGTAAAGGGTTTTTATAGTTTGCACCCCCCTCCCCCCACCCAAACACCTCTCTTGTAGATACAGCCTAGGACCAACGCACATCAGAAGTGAGGAATTCCAAGGGCATTGGTGGCCACAAGTTAGTTTGTTCTTATATTAGTTTTTAGGTGGCGATGGTGTTAAGAGTCATATTTTTTGATTCAGTAGCTGTTTTATCATTTCTTTCCGGTGAGGAGCTGTCATATTTTACACTAGTTGGAGGGGCATGTTGGAACTAATGAGAATTCAGAAATTATAATGGGTATTATTAGAGTTGCGGATTTTAATTAGGCTGTGTTTGGTTTGCAAGGATGGGCCAAATTTAGGTTTGTGGCTTGAGTAACCTAGTAACCCAAATTGTTTTTCATTAATATATAGTACACCGAAAATGGAATGAATATAAACATTGGAAATTAAATGATACTAGGAATCTCATTACTAGGTAACCCCTTCCTGGTGATAGAATTTCATTTATGAGCTTCCATTCCTATCATCCAAATGACATCTTACTTAGGGTAGAATGGTGGAGAATGATTCTTGTTCTTAACCCCAAATGGCGAGGTTCTGGTGGCATGGACAAGGTGGTGGTAACATGTTAAATCCATACGATATAACAAATTGGAAAATGTCATTATGAATTAAAGTAGAAATTCCTTTTTATTATTCTATTTTAAGCCTTTTGGGTCATCTTATACTCTCTGTATGGGCCCTTGCCCTTGTTTTTCTTGATAAGATTTATTACTTTTTGAAACAAAAAGAAAAAAAAATTATGCATTGGTTGTAATCCATAAATCTAGGCCATTGCTTGGTGTAGTGATAATTTTTTTGATGATAGTGCAAAAATGATGTCAAGAACTAGGTCTTTCTCTGGTCTTCTTCTCTCAACACCCTGGTTGTAATCTTTATGTATTTTGTACTTGGTTGTAAACTTGTCTGGTACTTGTTTTTCGCCCAAAGTCCCTTTCGAGATATTAAAATGGTAAATCATTCATGTTGATGCAGATTAAGCTTTATGATCATCGTCTCATCCAGAGGGGAGCTGTACAATCATATGATGGGAATGTGAATTCCCATTCTCGTATACAGCTTGGAGTTGACCCATCCGAGAAATTTTTTATGTCAGGTGCATACCTTTATAGTTTACTAAGTTCTAAATACTTCTTAGAATTTTGAGCATATGTACCAAAATATTTGGCCCTAGGTGGAGAAGACTGCTATATACGGCTTTGGAGTATCAAGTCTGGCAAACTGCTCTTTGAGGATAAATTTATGAACTCTGTCCCCTCAACTGTGTGCTGGCCAAGGACTGAAGGTAATGTCTACCACTCACACTTGCATTCTATTGAATAAAATGCTTTTATTTAAGTTCCTTTTTCCATTTAAAAGTTTATATTCTTTACATTTTGACAGGGCTTCTGGGAGTGCAGGATGAAAGGCAAAACTACAGAGATTACCTATATGGCCAAAACCATACCTCAGGGGCATGGCTTGGATCTCTGGAAGGACTCTTTTACATGCGTTGGTCATGACTTAAGATTGATTACAAAGTCTAAAATTAGTGTTAGGTATGTGATTCTATTTATCTTTTTAGTGGTGGAAGAATTGTTGCTATTGAGTTTTAAAAAGAAAAGGTTCCGTTTGGTAATATTTTTCTTTCGTGTTTACTGTTGTCAAAATCCAAAAAAAAAAAAAGTAATTTTTGGGCCACCGTACCTGTTTTTTGACTCCTGCAAGGTAACATGTAATTGGTTTTTTATAGCTTGTTACTTCCATAGCCAGACGAAGAGGAAACCTCACTCATTCTTGCATTCTCGCCATTATTAACAGTCTCTGATATCTTTCACGGTCAACAACAATCTCCTTCATAGTTTAATCGAGTCAACCTCTCTTACAGTTTAGCTGACTTTCGGAGACATCATTTTGTTATACGTAAATGAAATTTGCTAAATGTTTGTGTCTTCATTGAGATCTAACCTACCGGGAAATTTTATTTTTATTAAAACCCCCTTTCTCTAAGCTCATAGAGTAATCTTAGTAATTTACCCACACAAAAAAGAAAAAGAAAAAGAAAAAGAAGTAATCTTAATTTACCATTTAGACATTTTATTTATTTATTTATTTTTGTATGCAGTTAAGAATTGTAATGTTGCTTGTCTGTGGTCCCTGGATGATGTAGTTAGTAATTGGCCATACGGGTGAAATTTCCGCGGGTTGGAGGTAGCGCTCGGGTTGAATTTGATATATGAAACGTTTAATTTGAATCCAACTTTCAACCCAAGCTAACCACCAATTCTAATTTAATCCATCCTTAAATTTTTTAGTTCGAGTTAAATTCGGGCTTGCAACTTGGGCTGAGATTTTAGGTTAGAATTCGGGTTATCACTTTAATTTTATCATTTACTATATTGACTTTATGAAATTTATAGATTGCTTTCTCATTTTTTTACGTGTTTGGAATGCACATCATCTACCACTAAACATAATTATTGTAAAGATTAAAAAGAATAACCATAACTAATTCACAATTGAAAAAAATTAAAGATATTGCCCGTACATCCTATAACATAATAATCAATGGATCACTAACTAGACTAACATAATCATAATTTGAAATAATTAGGGCCTATTTAAAATAAAAACATATAAAAAATAAAATTACAATTCAGATGTGGTTGATGGAAATATACGTTAATGCGCTGCCTTGACTCAACTTCTTAAAGTGTTATTTTAATCCTTAGAAAATATTATTTCTTTTTAATTTGTATTGTTTAAACCTATGTTGTATCTGTTTTTATTTATTTTTAATTTGTATTGTTTAAACCTATGTTGTATTTATTTTAAATTTGTATTGTTTAAACTTATGTTATATTTGTTGAAATAGAGCCATTTAAAATATAGACATTGTGAAAAAGAAAAAAACAATTAAATTAAATGTTTAAAAAATATATATTAAAATATTATTATTTTTTTGCTAGCAAAAATCTGGAAAGACCTAATGTGAAGCAAAAATCGGAGATCTGAAAACACAGATGTGGCTATGTGAAAATGTGACATGACTCTGAAAAAAATTGAGATGACAAATTTGGAGAGTCAAAATGTGGAGAGGCCAATATAGATGCTCTTAGTGTGGTATTTTTATAACCTACTTTATTTCTATACTCTACTATCCCCTCATTCATATACTCTTACGTGAATTATATGTGTACATACAGTTTTTCAGAAGATACTCTTATTTGTGTCAGTTCTCAAAAATATGATAAAATACGCATATATCCCAACCTTTCCTTTTCTTTAGAATTCTAATTCCCTTTTTTCTTTCCCTTTGCAATTTTAATTCTATATTTTTCTCAAACAAAAATTCTGAAGACGTAACATCTTGACAAACCTACTGAGAATATGTTGATCGCCAAGAAAATTAGGAGGATTATTTTTAGAGGCAACAAATGCCAGTTCTAATGATACTTTGGTAGGTTCTATATTTTGAGCAATTTTTTTTATTCTTTTTTAGATAAATATAGTTGATTATTTGATTAAAAATTTAGGCTCTAAATTTAGAACAAACTTTTATTTTTTAGATAAACATAGTTGCTTATTTGAATTAAGAATTTTTTTATTAATTTTGTGATGATGACATGGTTATTGATTAATTGTCTTTAGTTAGTTTATTTTTTCAGTAGTTATTGTGACAATTTTATAATTAATTAATTTATTTCTTCTACGGTTATTGCGACAATGTCAATTATGAAATAAAGTTTTATTTTATTATTTGTTATATTTTCTTTTATTGTTTTTATGAAACTGTAATATATATAAGAAAAGAGAGCTGATAAACATCTCCAAACAAATTCTAGATGTGCATCACGAAAATTAATTTACTTTAACCCACCCATCTCTCACGCTCTCTCTCCCCACCTCTCTCAATTAAGCATATCAAAACTAACATGAAGAGCCTTGCATTGACTTTTCTTACTAATTTTTTAGATGAAATTGTCCATACACCTACGTTATATCTTGAAAATGAAATGCAACACAGAAAATAAAAGAAACTTTAAATCATTACTAGAAAATGTGAAATGAACTAGAAATTAGAAAACCTTATATATCAGATAATGAGAATTCATCCATCAAATCGTGCGAGCTTTTAAAAGGAATATTGCCTCTTAAAGAAATATTTTGGCAGTACAGTTAGATACAATTAAGAATTGTGTCCATTACTAGAAATTTGATAGTTTATTTTACCAGGAAAGTGCCTAATCAAATGGGTTTTAGGATGCTGGACCATTAACTTTGTAACAACTGGTTTGGGGTCTTTTGAGTCCTGAGTAAAGACAAAAGTGGGTAGAGAAAGAATAAGGGGGGGGGGGGGGGGGGGGGGGGGGGGGGGGGGGGGGGGGACATATGTAATAATGATTAAATGAATAGTGACATTAGTTAGTCTAACAACCTATAGAGGTTTGCATTACATATTAGGCAAATGAAACCTCGTATTAACAAGAGTTCTTGCTACAAGTAAGATGCATGTGTTGATATCCAAAAATGGACAATACATTATAGTAAGGCATGATAATTTGTTAATAAAGTGCTACAAAATTTCTAAAGTTGTCATTCATTTAACATGTAGTAAAATAATCAGTGCAGATTTTTAAAAAAAAAATTTGAGATAACTAAATATTGGGGCAGAGCTAGGATTCTAGTGTTGGGGGATCAATTTTTTTTTATTTTTTTATATCATTTTAATATTAATTTTATGTATATGTACAAAAGTATATATAATATATATGTATTGTATAAATGTATAGGAGTAAATGTATATATACGATATATAAAGCATCAATAGTTTTTAGTGGCCTGACTAGATTAACTTGAAAATTTATCAATTAATTATTTAAATAAATTTTCTTATCGAACTTTCCTAACAAAGATAAAAAAAGATTAAGCCAAAATTGAAAAACTTCAATTAAACAATTAGACTTTTAATTTATAAACAAATACAAAATTCATTTAGTAATATAAAAAATTAAAAATCAAGTAAAATCTGGAACACGTCATACATATTAACATATCAACTATCAATCTATCATTGTTTTCAATTATCAATTAACAGTATAATCGTACGAATAGAATAATTCAAAAATATTACTTCTAATTCAGTAGTCCTTTATACCAATTTTTGCTAATATATGAGTATGTCTCTGATCACTGATTCAGATTGAACCCATACTAGACTTTAAACTATCCTAAAAAAATAAGCTTAGTTTGATAAGTATTTATCTATCAAAGAAAATACAATTGCTTCTTTTACTTTTTTTTGAAACCCATATAAAAAATTTGTTTCTTGTCCAAGGAACAAGATTGAAATTAAATGTTGGAATCATTAATCCGTTCCAATTTAGATTGCTAAACGTCATCTAACTGATCAATTAATGGGTCCAATACAACCAAACACTTGAAACTGACATCATTCTCTTCTCTCACCAAATTCTTGAAACAAAAATTTTTGATCTTATAATGTATGTATATAAGAGTATTGGAAATGGGTCTATTATCTTAATCTTTGATTGTATTCATGGGAATGCCCCTGTTTTCACCATGTACTATCTTTTCTTATGCAATGAAACAACACCCATTTAGAGAAAAAAAAAATTAGGATTTTGAAGAATGACAAAATAGAATTTAGGAATTTTTAATTAAGAAAGAGAGAGAGAATTGATAAAAAAGCAAAGTAGTCTAAGTAAACTTAGTGGAAGATTACATTAGGAACTGAATTGATATAAGCGTGTGAACTGAATTGATATAAAAGTGATTAGTGTGTGAGAGTGTTTATATTTATGATATGTATGTGCTATTGGGATTTCGGATACAAAATTGACATAATTGGGTTTGGGAGTCCAAGTAGTGCATATACATTGGTTCAATATTTGGTGTGAATATAGCAGTGAATTATGATATCATTAATGGTTCAATATTTTAGCTATCATGCAAGTAAAATAACATAGATTTAAAAGTTTAAGATATAGTTAAACTGTCATCAATTAAGTGAGGTAAATACCCAAAGCAATACTTAATACAATAAAAATTAGACAAAATAGAACAATAGAGCCATCATCCATATTGTGATGGTGCACTAAGAGCGATGGTATATTGCGAGTAAGTGAGATCGTGAAGAACCAGGGTATTAGGTTTGGATGTATTCCATAAAGCAACGTTATTTTGATCCCTAAATCAAAAATAAATAAATAAACAAAAGTCCATGTCCAAACATACCTAAATAGTGGGTATTTTAGTCATTTCAATAAAGTGAAAACGGCCGGATGTTAACCCTCTTGCTATTTTAGGAGAGTTTTTTTGCAAAACAAAAAGACAATCAAAAGGGAGTTTATTTCAAAAGTGAGATAGTAAAAGGGTTTCTTTATTCCTAATTCATCAGCCACTTCATTCGAGATACTACATCACGAATATCATTCATAATATATATCATTTTCCATAAGAAAATAAATAGCATATGTATGGCCAAACTTTTGGTCCCGAATTTTTAACTCATTCAACGTTACATATTCATATTCATATTTTTACGTTTCAATTTTTTATGACCGAATTTTTATAAGGTTTTCTTTTAAAAAAACCAAATTATATTCATACATTCTTGAATCGGTGTTTTTCCCATATTTTACTAACTAATTGTTAGAAATATGATGTTGGATCACTATTATTTAATTAAGTGCAGACATATAAAAATATAATTTATGGCCCTGTTTGGAGGAGCTTCCAAACATCTAAAGTCCTTCCTTGAGAAGGCATTCATAGAAGTGACTTCAATAAAAGGGATTCAAAATTGAAAAGTTATTTGGTGTAGATCTTTTTCAAAATCATTCAGGATTAACAATATTTTTTAATTCATAATTATATTTTTTATTTAGAGTATAATCTATCAGTTCATTATTACATTAGATCAACCCAAATGTTTAATACATATCACAAGAAGAAGAGAAAGCTCCAGATTTTGTGATCAGTCACACTCGTGGTGGAACTCAAACTCGTTTTCTTTGAGCAAAATCAAATTTGCAATCATATGATCGAAGTCAGAACTCTAGTAATCGGAATCCAAAGTCTCAGACTTGCGACAAAGGTTATTCCACCCAATCTGATGACTCAGCTATTGCCGACAATGGCTGACGATTTATTTACTAGTGAAAATTGGTAGCATCCCTTTTGCAGAAGATTGTGCCTCCGTTCCACTGGGCTCTGGCTCTGATACCATTTGTAACACTACATCCTTACTCGACACAATATTGTCTGCTTTTGGCTCTCCCGGACCAAAAACTTCCTAGGGGTCACCCATCCTAGTACTACTCTCAGCTAAGCACGCTTAACTGCGTAGTTCTGATGGGTTCACGACCATCATGACTTTAAAACGCATTGTGTCATAGAATGGTACAAACATTTATATAAGTACTTCACCTTTACCTCCCAGACGATGTGGGATTGCAACACCTGTAGCCTGCCAGTGTTCGCCCACACCACACCCGCCTGATCGGCGTTGAATGTTACGTATTCTAGCCTCTTAACTTATGTATTTTATTCTCTTAGTGATAGATTATTTGTGATTTTACTTTGTTCTAGTGTTTTCTGTATTTTCAGGGCCTTAATGATTATTTCAGTTAAAATCAAGCTTTTGGGCTTTTAAAGAAGACATCCAAGATGGTGAGATGAAGCCTACATCAAGGAGATTCACTCAACCATTTATTTTAACTCAATTCAGCCCAAGAAAGAGGTCCAAGAGAATTACAGCTGCTTAAGAAGGTTTCGGGCCTAAAGCCCGAATCTGCGCATAATACAGTCTTAATCCCATTTTGGAAAATGGACCACAATTATTATTTCCGAGCCTCAAATCGACATTATTTTCGCGTGAGGTTGAACGAAATTTGATTCTGCACACTTTTGTATTTCACAAAAATTCCGTAAATCGGACTTCTAGTGGGTCAAAAGTTGGGCCGAAGTCAGCAGGAAAGACCCACATGATTAGTGCTGCGGGAAACCCTAATTTATTCCTAATTGGATTAGGACTTTGGTGTATTCTCTTAGGGAATAAAGTGAAGAATAAGGGGCTGAGTTAAGGGGGGACACACAAAGAGAGATTGGAGAGTCTGAGAGGGCTGAGAAGAGAACAGAAACATATTGCAGAGCCATTGGAGAACGAAGTCATACGCATAATTCAGAAAGATGATGTCTTCTTCCTCAACAGTTGAAGCCTCTTCTTCTACCATGAGCGGCTAGTTCATCCACTAGGGTTTTGATGTAACCCTAACAAAGCATCAATGGTTTGATTGTTTTAATTATTGGGGACCTTTATATACATGCATAGATTGTGTAATTCAGAGGATTCTTACTATAGAATTGAGCAATAAAAGTCTTGTAAATTCAGTTTCAATGATTTCTTATCTTGTCTTAGATATTTAGTTGTTGTTATTGAACTCAATCTCTCTTATTTTCTGTGATCATGAGAGAGATTATTACACAATGGTAATCACTGAATATATTGTTAAGAGCTTTGATGAATTATGCCTAGAGAAAATGAACCATACTGCACCCTAGATTAGAGTAGTTAGGCAGATGACCCATGCCAATCGAAGATAGTCCATGGCTTAGCCTTAATCATATGTTATCTTCTTGACGGATGATGGTGAGCTTGTAGCCACCGACACCACTTATGCATGATGTAATTCCCCTATAGTTGATTCAATTGACCATTGAGTGTGGAGTTAGTGGTGAAGTCAAACACCCTAGATTTCTCTCATATTATCTTCACTATCTGTTTACTTTGATTTATTTTATTTTATCTTTTTAATTAGTTTAAAATCAGAATTCTTTTCTTATAAATTTAATTAGAATTAATTCCGTATTCCAACTCATCAGACCATAATCCCTGAGGTACGATACCCCTTCTTTTCGATAGCCCTATTCTGCAAGGAATTCGTTCTATTGCGAAGTGTGAAAATTTTTAATTGATATACTTTTTGAGTCACACTCACACACGAATCACCGCCCACAGAGGTATCACATACCATTACAGAGAAGAAAACCCAGGACTCAACTTTGAGAAACAAGTAAATAAATGAATATTCAAGGTTAATATGGGTAATATAAAACAATAAATATGGTTAAATTTATTAACTACGTATTTTATACACAACGTGTCACTGACTTCCCAAAATTCACTCTTAGAAGTAAGTTTTAGTAGCTTCAATGAAACGGGCTTTGATATGGTTGGACTTCTACTAGAAGCCCATTTAGTAAAACTCCCCAAACACTCATTTTATATGGTGAAGAACTTTTGGGATTTAAAAGCCCGTTTTGGGGTCTTCAAAAGCCCTCCCAAACAGCCTATAAATTGATCACAAAATAATTAATTACACTAATTTAAAATAATAAAATAAATAACTATAAGGACCATAACCACATTTGGCCGGTCTTGCATTATTTTCATTTATTGTCATATTAATACTTTAAGTGATTATATATGTGTTTTAAATATAAAATACATGTTTTGAAAACTTATTTAAGGTTTGAAAAAGTTTTCGGAGCGTTCAGAAAAAGTTAACTTTTTCGGGTCTGGATGACCAGGGAGCGGGCCTCACGACCCAAAAAATTTGAAAGTGTCGGAATGAATCCAAATTTGGAGGGTAGCTTAAATAAAATATTTTACGCACCACGAAATCAATTTAGTGTCAATCGGAGTTACGGAACTTAAAAACTGAATCCGAGAAGGTTTAGTGAAAACGTGGTGGCATTCTTGTAAATAAGGGTAGGTTAAAATTCTATAAATAGAAAGAGAATACCCAGCCCTCATTTCTCATTCTTGCTCAGCCAAATGGAGCATTAGATATATATACATATATAGCAACATCTTCTTCTTCACATCTCCATTGAATTGGAAGGTCTTGAGGTGAGAATTAGAGTTCGGCAAAGAAGAGAGAAACGGTCTATGCATTGAGGGTTAGAAATTGATCGGTCTGAAATTGATTTCGAAAAAGGTTGATTTTTGAGAAATTGGAAAAAATTATTTGGAACCTCTTCCAAATTGAGGTATGGATGCCTAACCCATAGAATATGGGATTTTTGTGAGTATATTGGTTGTTAAGGCAACCAATTGGCTATGTGGATATAATTAGATTTTTTTAATATTAAATCATACTCAATTATAGGGGTGCATAAAAAATTCGCGAATCCAATCCGATCAGATCCGTTAGCTAATGGATTGGTGGCGGATTAAAAAATTAAAATCCGTTAGCCACGGATCTGATTGCGGATTGGAGGGTCATAAATTCGATCCGCAATCCGATCCGTGGCAATATATTTATATATATAATTAGTAATTATATGTATAATAATATAATATGCTACATACTTACATGGGTAAACCTAAAAACTCAATATATATTATATTTGTTTATTTAACAATTGTGTTCATGTAAAAAGTGTTGTGTTTGTTGGACAATTTTTTTTTTGAAAATTTTGAGGTAAAAAAGAAAATTCAAATAGGAGTACTATGCCAATCCGATCCGATCCGTTCAATCACGGATCGGATCGGATTGGTGGATTGCCACGGATCGGATCGGATTGAATTTTTGTCAATCCGTAATCCGCGGATCGGAGTAGGATTATACATAATCCTATCCGATCCGTGGTCACCCCTACTCAATTATACTATTAAATTTGTTATTAATGTTAGTTGATGTAATTTTATGTTTATAAATGCTTTAGAGAATTTTATAAGCATGTTGGAATTGAATTGTGGAGAAATTTGGTGAATTCATGTATAATTGTGAATGTGACACTTATGTGTTTGATAAATTGTCTTGAAAACATGTTTGAGTGAAAAACATGATTTAATTATCAATTTATAAATTATATGGAATGTGGAGCCAGGAGGATATGAGATTATGTGAAATGTGGAAATGTGAAGCATGCTCCATGTGACTATATATGGTGATTAAATGAGAACTTGTACAAACATGATTGTTGAATGCCTCATTAGTTTTAAATTGTGAATATACATTTGATTGAATATGTGGGGTTCATCTTCATTAGCATAGTGAGGGAGGTGAGCTCAATTTGAACGATGAAATTCATTCGGTAAAACGGTGAGGTATTCCGGTAAAGGTAACCCTCGTGAGGTATTCCGGTAAAGGTACCCTCATGGATTGATGTCTAGCGAGGTATTCTGGTAAAGGTAACCCTCTTTAGGTGGGACTGATCATCCATGGGAATTAGAGACTAACGGATGTGTGGAGAGGATGATGGAGTTGTGCATATCATGTTGCATTACACTTTACTTATGATATGGTTGTGTTAAATATATATTTACTCAATGTGATAATATGTAAATGTATGTTTATGTGGTATTCATGGGACTTGTGGAATTGTGTTTTAGACATTCTTACTGAGCGTGTGGTTGCTCATCCCATGAGGATTAACTCTTTTTAGGAAACGAAAAGGAGGTGGTGCCATATCCAACTTTACGGGCTACTAACCCTAGGGTCTAGAAGGAACCACCTTGGCCAAGTTCCGGGTTTTGCACCCTAAGGATCTATGCCTTCATTACTTTTCGACCTCCTCCTAAAATCAACAACCAATCACATAAGGTTCAAGTATGGCAAAACATACAATTCCAAGTGCATCATAAGCCACTTATTTTTCATGCTAAAACGTGTTCTTTCCATCCATATAACAATGCAATAATTCCATATTCCAAGTGCATTATAAGCCACTTATTTTCATGCTAAAACATGTATTTCTATGCATATATCAATGCAACATTTATAGAAAAGATCATTTTCATGTATTCTATCAAACATGTAAAATGCATCATATACAACATAGTCTCCACAACTATAAATCATGTTATTAGGCAACATTTATCCATAATTGCTAACACATAAGCATGTATACACAATTAACATCATAATTCACTTTGACACACATTAAAATACATTTGAATTCAATAATATCATCAAAACATATACATATGGCATCAATGTATATAAGTATCACAATAATTAACATGTGGAGACTCAATTAACAAGGATTAACATAATTAAAGATGCAAGACTCACTTTCTAGCCTTCCTAAATGTGCTAATCAATTCAAACTACATCAATTCCTAAGGAATTGATGATAAGGTGGAGAGAACACCCCTACCTTAATTCCAAGACAAATTATCACCAAACTCAACTTTGTCTGAATTTGATTTCGATTAGACCAATCTCGAGCCCTCAATGCGTAGACCAAATCTCTCTTCTTCAATGTTTTCCAATTCTCACCCCAACCCTTTCAAATTCAATGAAGAAGGAAAAAATATGATGTAGAGATATACGTGTATCTATATTGCTCTCTCACGACTGATGAAGGAATGAATTCTGCATTCTCCTCTTTTGCTATTTATAGACCTAACTCATCTATTTAAAAAAAAAGGCCACTAGTCATTCACTAAATCTTCCCGGACTTCGTTTTCATTTTCGATAACTCCTACGGACCCCAAATCGATTCCAAAGCGTATCAAATATTTTATTTAAGTTACTCTTCAAATTTGGTGTCTGTAAGAACCGTGATCACTTTTGCACGGTTTTTCGTCATTTTCATTTAATTATCATATTAGTACTTTAAATGATTATTTATGTATTTTAAATGTGAAATAAATGTTTAGATAACATATATAAGGTTTAGAAAAGTTTTCGGAGCATTTAAAAAAAGTTGACTTTTTCGGATCCAGTCAACCCAAGGGCGCGGGTCCCATGGGCTCAAAAAATCCAAAATTGTTGGAATGACTCTAAATTGAGAGGGTAGCTTAAATAAAATATTTGACGTACTATGAAATCAATTTCGTGTCAATCGAAGTTACGAAACTCCGAAAATGAGTCCGGAAAGGTTTAGGAAAAAATAATGGCAATGTTGTAAATAAGAGTGGGTCATTTTTTTATAAATAGAAAGAGAAAGTGCCCAACCCTTATTTCAAAAATGCATCAGCCATGAGCAACATTAGATATATATACATATATAGCAATTTCTTCTTTTTCCCTTCTTCATCAATTTAGACGAACTTTGGGTGAGAATTTGAGTTCGTCGAAGAAGGAAGAAACAATCTACGTGACGAGGGCTTGAGTTTGATCTGTCCAGAATTGATTTCCAAGAAAGTTAATTTTTTTTTAGTGAAGTAAGGAATAGCTTGAAACTATAGCTATTGAGGTAGGGGTGTGTGTTGTGTCTTACATTTCAAGTTTAATTTCATATTTACAGAGATATAAAATTGATATATTCATGTTATATATGATTATATGAAATTTTTTAAATTAATTGTAGAATTGAATTGATGATATATGTCTTATTGAATTGGAAATGGTTGATAGATGTTATTGAATGCATGAATTGCTTAATTGTGCAAATTGATATATAGACTGCATATGTGAATTTTTGGTGAATTTATTGAAAAACTTGAGTTTGAGAATTGAAAATATACTTGTGTCATTAAGAATTATTGAATGACATGCTAGAATGGACATAGGGCATGTATTGAGTGCAATGCATCCAAATGTGCGAATGTACGTGCAAAATGTAAAATATTTTGTGTTTGTAATAAATGCTCGGGAATGACTCATAGAAAATAGAAAAGGAAAACATCATCTTTGTGGTTGAAAGTCCTCTACCTTGCTCAAGTGGGTGGTGACCGAACAGGTTAGTAGCTCGAAATAGCCAAAGAGAATTAAGATATGGGACATCGGTACATATCTTGTGGGTGTGGTGTGAGTGTGAGTTCAATTTCGAGTACAATGTGATTTTGTGTTGAACTATGTGAAATAACATGACTTATGTGAAGCAAGTGAAATTGTGGATAAATTTGAATGTATCATATGTTATAAATATGATGGATTGTGCAATGAAGTATGTTGTGAAATTATTATTGTCAAATGTATTTGATGAGTATGCCATGAAAATGAACGTATAGCTTTGACTAGAATGCTAGGAAGCATGGCACGTAGCTAAATTGTGCATTGGTATTTCCTTTATGCAATTATATAAAATGTAGACTTGAATGGATTGCACAATATATTACTTTGAGCCGTTGAACTTGCTCATCCCCCTACATTAACATTTTTAGGACATGGCAAGGAAGTTCTTGAAGGTGATCATACATGAGATGGATATGCAGTCATTGAACCCTCTTTTCTAATTATTTTGTTATTTGGCACGTCCGGGATATGGACTTAGTGCATTTGACATATGTATGAAAACTTAGACCTATTACGCTGTTTCTTCTTACTTGAGAATTCGTATGAACGTATTGAATGCTAGACAATGAGCATGATGAATTGTTTTCCTTTAAATTCTATGTATGTATGAATGTTAATGGGGAACGACGGGTATAAAGGTGCATGAGATTAGTTAAGTGCTATATATATGCTAAATATGATTTCCAATTATGCATGATGAGTATAGAATGATGGAAAACTTGCATATAGAATGACCCTCTAAAGTATGAACCTTGAGGAGGTTAAATTGAGGACTTGAAACAGGGGAAAACAAGATTTGGGGAGTTTCAATCGACTGATACCCCTATCAGTCGATCGAAAGTGTGAGATACCAAGAATTTGCAAATGCAGACCCTGCAGGTACCTGTTTCGGTCGGCCGAAACTACCCTTCAGTCTACTGAAACTATCCATCAGTCGATCGAAAGACCTCTTTCAGTAGACCGAAGCTGAGGACCACTCAGCCGATGAATTGCCCAGGTTTTAGTCGACCGATAGGGTACCCATCGGTTGACCAAAACCTGAATAAGAGCCTTGAGTTATATTTTATTAAACAACGTCACAGTCTATGATTTATTGAACACATTGAGTTGTATTTTATGAGATTATGGGTATGATGTATGTTTCGCAATGATAATGTGAGATGATTAAGTGACATGTGACGATGTCAAACATGATATCAAAAAGGAAGTGTGATTGGAGGTGATGGTTTATTACATAATCACCCTCGATTTTCGAGTATTAGAAATTGGGGTATGACAACTTGGTATCAAAGCATGGTGCTATAGTGGGATTAATGGTCAGAGGTGATGATTATTACATAATCACCCTCGGTTCCCGGGTATCGGAAATTGGGGAGTGACAATGTCATTCTGACACTTTTAAATTTTCTAGGCCCACGAAACTCGTGTCCCAGATCCGCCAGACCCGAAAAACTCAAATTTTTTCAAACGTTCCTTATATAAGGGTCTCTAAATATTATTTCACATTTAAAACACATATATATTCATTTAAAGTATTTATACGACAATAAATGAAGAAGAAGAAAAATTGGTCAAAAGTGAGCATGGTACTTAGAAACTCTCTCTCACACAGCCATAAAATACAAATTCTCTCTAAAACTCTCTCTCTCACAGCCATGGTAAAGAGAAATAATTCTGTTGCAAATCCTTCAGAGTCCAGAGCTGGACTTTATAACCTAAAGAACTAGCCAACATCATATACTTGCATCAGGGGGGCTTTTAGTGAAAATCACACCAAAACCACGACAATTATAAAGGCCACATGATGTTTTTAATGCACCCTGGCAGAGGTACATGTTGCCTTTGTTTAGTCCATTCTATGGTGTTGGAAACAATGACCTTAAAGGCATCGTGGTTATCAAAATCTCAATCTCAATAGTAGGAACGCACAATCCTATGATTCAAAATTATTTAATCAATCCAGATCATACCAAAAACCATAGTGCAGTAAGAGTGTGCAAAACTACCACAAAAATATTCAAAATTAGAAAGAAAAAAAATAAAGTTGGTGTAACTAAAAACAGAGGACATTTTGGAAAATGAAGATAACCCTTATGAGTATTGTTAAAGGGTGGTTGTTTTGGTGAGATGGGTATAATAAATTGGGTATGAGTAGTGAGCGGAGATTCCTTGGGATTGATTTTTGTGGGCATGAGTAAGAAAATGGTGCCTCTTATTCTTCGAATAGGGGTCCCTGAGTCTGCAAAGAATGGTAACCCTTTTGACATCTTTTTATTTTTTGGTTTGTGTTTGTGTGTATGTGTGTGTGTGTGTGAGAGAGAGGGAGAGTTCTGAATGCTCAAGTTTCGGCAAAAGAGGAGAGATGAAATTTGAATAAGTTATGAAATTTTTTTTTTGGAAAGTGTTGAATCAAGTTTCGATGGGAACACAAAGACGGAGCGGAGACAATTTTTGGATAGTAAAGAGTGGCAGAGGAAGAGAGTACAAGAATAGAGGATTGATCGGGATCACGAACAGATTCGACGACCCGTCGGTAAATTTGATGATGAGGAAAGTGAATTACTCTCTGCACGTGTCTAATTGTGTGCGTGTATAGTTCTCCACTCTTATAATGTTATTCAATTAAAAAATTATAAGGACAATATTGTAAAAGGCACATATTCTGTTAAGTGGCTCTAACGGACCGTTTTTGAAAGGTAGGTTAATGATATTTTGAAAAATCAAGAGGAGGAGTTTGAGTTTTTTGCTAATTAGAAAGGAGGTGAGTGTAATTTATCCTTTAAGTAACTAAATATATCACATTCATCTACTCATGTAAAGGAACACATTTCAACCTCGGTCCAATCCAAAATTTAAGTGGACCTCACTTGAATCTTGGTCCAAAATTATCTTCAACAAAGCCTAGTTTCCTACGCTATTATGAGCCTCGAATGAGATTCGCATGGAGGTGATGAGGAATGACGTTGCAGGGTCAGTTTCACCTGGAAGTGCGAAAAGCATATTTCTTACCATTTTAGCCAATAGTTTTCATTTAAAATTCTTATGTTTTTATGGTAAATTAAAATAAAATTCAATTACTTAAAATAAAAGTCATTTATTTGAAAGTTTTATATTTGTTGCAAAAGCCTGTTCTTATGTATTAAATATAAAATTTTTATGTTAGTCCACACACACACATAAAGTATTCTTAATAATAAAATTAAAGTAATCAACTGGTGGAGATATATATATGTATATACAAAAATATCTCTTATTCATCGATGAGCAGAAAATTCTTCCACACCATATATGATAACTATTAGATATGATTGTAATAATTTTTAAAAGTTACATTTTTTATACTTAGATCATATTTAACGGTTACTATGGTTGGTGTGTAGAAATCTTTTGTTCACAGGTGAATAAGAGATCAATACTATATGTACTTTTATTTGATACTAGTAGAAGAGTACGTGCGTTGCACGTGGATAAAAAGTGAACTTATAATTTAAATTAATTTTTTTTATACAAAATTAATTAGTGACCAATATCTAAGGAGTATGGAATATGTCCTCTCACACATTATTAACAACAACAAACAGAATTCTAAAAAGAAAAGATTAGAGCCAAGAGACTATAATTCTCATCTAAAAGAACCTTGAACAATATTCACACATACAGTTAAATCATAATAACCAATTCTATATAGTCTCATAAATATGTGAATCTCTAAATTTATTCTTTCTTGCTTGCTTGCCACACATCTATCTTATTACTCATATTTTGGCCACACTTATTATACGAATATATTGTTCCTTAGCCACCCGAAAATTTTATTCCGTAAAGCATTTAATGTCTAATAACTATTCTATATATTTACCTTTCAATTTTAGAGGTGTATGTTAATCACACAATATGCTAGAAGCAACTTCATCCCTTGTATTTTAGTATGATTAACATCATGTACAATTTTTTCTTCTTTGTAAAAAAATTAAGCCTAGACATCAAAAATGCTCACCTATTGATATCTCTTGATCCTTTACTTCACTCTATCTCCATTTGTAATTTTACTAATATTACATTTTACATAATTAGGTTTGGTCCTGTTTATTTTAAGCTCTCGTTTGATTTACTTCTCTAGAAAACTCTAACTTAGTTTTTATCATTGCTCTAGGTTCATCAATTAAAAAAGAAAATCATAATCAAATGCTACGCACCGTAATCCTCATCTTAATGTGTTTTGTTAGTCATCACTCATTAGCAAGTATTACAAAATAATATGGCCTTAATGTTTATTCTAAACGTAGACCTACACTAAATGAAAATTAACTTGCTTCTCTCGCAGTTATTCTAACTATAATCACAGTTTAATCATACATAACTTTCAAATATATTTATTTGTGATTCATTTCTTTTCTAAAATTCATAATATTATATCTCAAACATTCTATCATAGACTTTCTAGAACTCTATTTCGTATCGTACCTAGTACATGCCTTTACCGCAACTGGTCATAATTCTTGAAAAATGAAGGTTTAAGAGTAGTTAAAAGTGAACTTATAATCTTAATTATAATCCTTTATACAAATATAATTATATATTATATACATGTGAAACACTTTTGTTTTTGTTTTTGTTTGTATGTGTGTGTGGGTAAGGACATGTGATTCATGTGAAACACCATTGAAAAAATGATACATTAATACCTATATACAAATATGAAGTTAATATGCATAACTTGGATCATTTGAAACTCCTATTCTGACTAAAGAGATGACATGTAGTAAAGTTGCTAAAAGTTTAACAAAAAAAAAAAAGTATGTGCACCGAATTTTGTATATCAATTATGGGAAGAAAATTTATAGTCATGGCATCTTTAATAAGACAGTAAGTACAACAAAAAGATTCAAATTTAACAAAAAATATATAAAATAATTTTTTCAAAAATATGCCAGGCATATATTGATAAAACTTCCAAAATACCAAACTTACAAATTCATTACATAGAGAGCAATATGATTGGTAGTCAGTGATTTTCATTCCTGCTCTGTTATATAAACAAGAGAGTTTGATCCAATCAGACCTTTTTTATTTGCACCCAAGACCACTTCATACCAAACTCAGAAGCAAATAGTCTAAAACCTCTTGGTTGCAATATAGTAACTAAATCATAAATTTTCATTAACAAAATCATAAAATTTACTCAAAATCACAAGTACTTTATTCTAAAGCACGATAACTAATCGAACTACTTTGCATTTTTAATTCATCACATTCAAAAAATTGATATAGTAATCCATTTATATAACAACATGATAAAATAAAAAAATAAACAAAAGAGAACTGAGAAAATATAATCAATATTATGGAGCAAAATCGAATATAGACCATCTCATCACCAACATTAGAACACTTGAAAATCTAAAATCCCATAATACACACGGGATATATATTTATATAAAAAATAAAGCTATAATCTTTGAATTAACATCAATTGTAATCCAAAAACAAAAGAGAAAATGAACATTTTTTCACATATCTTAGAAGAAAAAGAAAGACGGTCAAGAGTGAGAGGAGTTTGGAAAAAAATGAGTGATTAATTGAGTTGTTAACTTTGAGAATAAAGAGTTTGTATTTAACATGATCTACATTGTTTTTAGATAGAGTAATATAGTATAGAATAAAATAATAAAAAAAACTTAAAAAATGTTTAGAAACTCTATGTATATTTAATACCATACAATTAGTTATAATCTATTATTATTATTAATAGGAGTCTTAACATAAATAGAAGGAGAAATGAATTTTAATAGAACTAAATGATTTGAAACAATATTTACTGTATTAAAAAAATTTGATTTTAGCCTAAAATTTAATTGATCGAAATAGTTGGGAGTGCAAAGAGTTGGAGGAGTCGAGAATTCAAAGAGGAGTTATGAGATAGAGTAGAGATATAAGTTTATTAGTAAAAAAATTATTATAAAAGTGAATGATTTAAAATAATTTGTACTTTTAATAATAATGAGAAATGCTAAATGTCATGAAATTATTTTATGAATTTGTATCATGAATGATGTGACAGATAACGTGAAAAATTAATTCGGTGATAATATCATGAAACTCTGTGTATGAAGGAAATCTTACTAATACTAACTCTTCACGTTACCTGTCACATCATTCATGATACAAAATAATTTTATTAGGGGTAGCATTGGTCTTTAATAATAGTACAGAGATATATATTGGATGGGCGATGTATCCACCTGGTCGGCTGAAATTGAGAAGTATGCGTTGGAGTAGTCCAAAACATGAGTCGTCATCACCGTCGTAACACAGTTGTCTCTTCCAAGGATTAACTTCAAGTTTAATCAAACACGGTTTCAAAAATCTTCCACGTGTAAAGAATACGCTGTCGAGCTCCTGTGTCCTAACACGCGTATCGAGTCCTAAGGTTTCCCTGTTATGCTCCCGTATGGCGGCTATAAATTTATAACTATTTTCTGTTCTGCTCTATTCTGTTCTATTCTTCATAGCCCTCAGGTTGGACTTCTATGCGTCTAATAGTGGTTAACAATTTTGGCGCACAATGAATTTCGAGCACATGCATAGAATCAGAATCTTGCTTCAGCAGAGGACATTAATATAAATACATAAGAAAAGAAATGTTCATTTCCTTCCCTTTGGAGTTAAAAATGTATATATAAAAAATTTAAACTATAAAGGACTGTCATGTGGTAAAATATTATTAAAAAAATAATATTTAATGGTTTTGATGAGCAAAGTGAAGATACGGACTTAATTCACCGAAAAAAAGTGCAGATAGATATGACCATATGATGACAAATCTAAATAAATTAAGACACAGAGAAGGTTTAAAAGAATAATAATATAATATATTATTATATGTATAAAAATTGATTTTTTTCTCATTTTATTCATGCTATTGTGATTGTAATCACTAAAATAATATAATATATTATTATATATATAATATTAATTTTTTTCTCATTTGTTCATGTTATTGCGATTGTAATCACTAATTTGAGTAGTATATTTTAGGGCAAAATACACTCACACTCTCTGAGATTTGTCCTAAACACACTCATATACAAAGTTTGCTTAAACTTACACTCACACTCCTGAGGCTTGGAGTTTGACTGCACATAACCCTCAATTGAAATTCATCGGTCAAAAAATTATTTGAAATGTCTATTTTATCCTTCACTAACTGAAAAGATATTTTTAACCTTACTTTTCACGTTAAAATATCATATTGCTCCCAACTTTTCTTTTTCACTTGACAAAACTACCATTATTATCTTATTGATTTTTGCCCTCATCTCTCACCCTCAAAGCTCACTTTCTCTAATTCTTCCTCTCTCTCTCCTCACTCTGTCTCTTTTCTCTCTCTTCCTCCATCTCTCTCTTTCCCGAATCTGTCTCTCTACATCTAACCCTCTCTCTTTTCTTTATTTTATCTACTTCTCTCTCTTAATTCTTCACCCTTTTCTCTTTTTTCTTTTATTTTTGTCTTTTTCATCGTTTGCTATGGCAGTGCACATGAAAATTGACAATGATAGCATGGCTTTGGTGGTGGCAGTGGTGTCTCGACAATAGTAGAGAGAAGACAGCAGAGGAGACCTATATGAAGAGTGTTACAAGAGTACATGATTTTATTTGCAAATATGAGAAATTTAAAAGAGGATATTTTGCATTTTGCATTTTATTACAAAGTATGCATACATTTATTTCAAAAAGAAGAAAAAAAGTAGTGATGGCACTTATAAAATTGAAAAGTAAGTTCTAGAAAAAAGAAAAAAAAACATCATCCAAGATTAATAATAAAGTAAATTTTAGCCTCAAAGTTTGAATTTCTTTAGATTGAATTTTATTTTTCAATGACAACTAATATTGGGTCATACACATAATAGAGAAATAATATAAATTATTTGCTAAATTGAATCACCAAAACACATTAGATTCCTTTCTTTATTTCACAATTCTTTTTTATAGCTAAAAAACAAAACAAAAGAATTCAAATAATTTTGTTACCCTTTCACTGAATTCAAGAGACACTAATATAGTAATATATCGGTTGAAGGGTTAATTTAGTCATTTTATTTTAATAGATTTTTAAAATATAATATAATTATTATATTGATGGGTAAAATTGTAATTTTTCATGCAAATTACTGATGCAATTTGTTTAGGGGTGTGAGTGTAGATTTAAGTAAACTTTGTACATGAGTGTGAGTGTACTTTACCCTATATTTTATCGTTAGAAGTTTGGACCTCCTTTTTTGGTAAATAAACAGAACTATGTGTCATTTTTTCAAAGTGCCCAAGTGTTTCTATTTAGTATATTTACCGTGTTCCAATGCTTCTAAGGCTTTGTTTGCGTTGAAAGGATGAGAAAATAGAAAGAAAAAAAAAATGAGAGAGATCATATATTATTCTTCCAAAAATAAGAAGATGGGAAGAAAAAGAAGTGGATTAAATAGTATGTTCATAATTTTGAAATTACCCTTAACAATTAAAACGACAAAATTTTTATTCCACTCATGTTAGATCTCTATAATAGTGATTTGGTTTTTATCCTTTATTTTATTTTATCTCATTTATCTTATCTAAATAAGAATATTATCAATAAAGGATATTGTTATCCTCTCCTACTTTTCTTTTTTCTGTTAACTAATAATATGTTATCTTTTATTTTCTTTACTGTCTATCAAACCAACCCTAAAAAAGTCTACACTCGGCTCACCTTCAAAACCCAATAAAACAATACTAACTTTAATTCTTAACGGAATCTAATTCTTTTGTATTCATGTTATTACGATTGTAATTACTAATTTGATCTAATAATATAATATATATTATCATAATTATAGGAACAAAATAATTTTTTAACAAATTCATTATATTCTATCATTTCAAAAATGAGAAGATCAAAAGAAAAAGAATAGTGAGTTAAATAGTATTTTTATAATTTTGAAACTGCCCCTCAACAATTAGAAAGAGGAAATTATTATTTCATTCATGTCACATCTCAACAAAAGGGTATGATAGTAATTTGGTTCTTATCGTTTCTTTCTTTTTCTCTCTTTTATATTATCTAAACAAGAATATTATCATTTTATTTATTTTTTGTCCTGTATATCCAAATACTATATTATCAAAACACTAATGTTATCTTCTCATTTCTTGTTTATCCAAATGGACCCTAAAAGAATTCTACACTCGGCCCACCTTCTTTTACCGAATAAAACAATACTAACTTTAATTATTAACAGAAAGTAATTCTTTTTTATTCATGTTATTACGATTGTAATTACTAATTTAATCTAATAATATAATATATTATCACAATTAGAGTAACTAATTAATTTTTAAACAAATTCATTATTGCTATGTTTAGTTGGAAGGAATGATTAAGAAGTAATGGATGAGAGGGGAATAGATGATGCTTCTCATCCATCCATCCATCCATTTTCCAACACTTCAACCAAAAGAACCCAAAATTACTTGTGTTCTTACCGTGAACTTGAGTTTTGCATATATATATATATATATATATAAAGAAATGTGACGAAGAGTTTTATTGATGAATTTTCATGAGTTTGAATTGGATTGAAGCAGGTGGAGTATGAAGTTTACACTTGGCACGCCTCCTTTTTATCTAATAAAATAAGAAAATATATAAATTTTTGTTTGTGGTATTACTCATAAAAATATATATAATTGTTAGCGTTGATTTTGTTTTGCCAATTTCTCGTCCCTTTTTAATAGATGATACTTGCGTTTCTAGTAGATGTGACCCAATAAAACTTAAACATCTATTTAAAATAAAAAAAAAATTCATCAACCTGAAAGTAAAATCAATTCCTTTGATCTGGAGGATAGTGCTCCAAAGAGGATATTGGCAATTCGTTGCCAGAAAGGGGTCTTGAGTCTTAACGCATGGGTGGGATGAGAAATATGGGTACAAGGTGGAGGAAGGCTTCACAATGAAAAGAAAATTTCCGGTTGGAGAACTCAACAAAATTGAATATGCAGTGTACGCAAATTTTGAATTAGGGCTTCACATGTTACTGTGGCGATGGAGAGGAAAAGGAAGGCGACCAACTGTGGAAGTGGAAGGCGGTGGCAAGAGAGGAAGAGGAGGAGGAGGAAGAAGGCGGTGCACCACAAGCAGAAAGAATAGGAAAAAAAAGTCCGGATCTTTTGAGAGAAATGGATAAAGTTTATTTTTATTTTTAAATAGATGTTTAAGTTTTGGGTAATACTACTCAAGCAAAATTCGCAGGCAGAATTCATAAGCAGAAAGTTTTCTATCCATTGGATGCATGTAGTGAGTGTATGTGGTGGGACCTACCACATGCATCCAATAGATGTAAAATTTTCTGCCTATGAATTCTGCCTACGAATTCTGTCTGAGTAGCATTACCCTAAAGTTTTATTAGATCACGTTAGCTAACTGAACTAAGTTGGTTGACCTTGAATCCAAGAATTTTTCCTCTTTAATTAAGAGTATACTACTAATAAATTGTACGAGAACAGATCCATCATATGCATCCATCCTCAAGAAAAGAAAATAGAAAAAATTTCTTATGAGTCATACTTTCCGTTGTAAAGACAAACAAATTATGTATATATATATTTTTTTTTAAGACAACTCCGTTTTATTTTTAGTTAATATTTTTAATTAAGTTAATAATTTTATTTACATTGATTTTCTTCCAATAGTGCCCTTTTTTTATAAAAAAAACATTAATGTCATTCTTATATAAAATTATTCAAAAAAAGATTTATGTCATCTTGATAAACTTTATATATATATATATATATATATATATATATATATATATATTATGTGTGTAACATAGTCTTAAATTTACATAAAATTATTTTTAATTTTTGAAATTATATATTTGTAAAACAATATAAATAAAAAAAAGTGAACAAAATTATATACATAAATACACATCATTAAAAAAAATTGTGAAACTTTTTGACCTCGTTTTAATATCTATTTTTATTATAATTGGTTGAATTTAAATAATTTGTTAAATATTTTAAAAAATTGTTAATTTGGTGGCAATTACAACTATGTATTTTATTATTATTATTGTAAATTGATACTAATTATAAAAATTAGAGATAAATATTAATTAAAAGGCATTTATGATAAAGAACAAAGTTTAAAAAAAAATTATTGTTAATAAAATTATGAACTTAATTAAAAATAATACTTAATTCTGGTAACAAAATTTTTTAAGACTTGTTTACGCTTATAATTGAAAGCAGGAGTTGCAAGGAATCTTCTTAGGAAAGAATTCTTTAGATTACTACTTGTCACCCAAAAGTAAAAAAAGGAGACAAAAGAGTGAGATAGAATTTGTTCTCGCTCCGCTCCGCACCGCACCGCACCTCACCTCCACCTCACCTCACCTCTCGTCCGTCCGGCTGTGCTGCTTGCTTCTGTTCCTCGACTTTGTGCATATTTATTCGCTGTGATTCTCTCCCGTCTCTAAAACCGAATAACCAAGTTGAATGGCAAAAGAGAAGGAGAAGAACGTGTTTGTAGGGGTTGCTTGGAACTGTGCTGCAGAGCTAAAATTCCTGATAACAGCTTTTCTCTTCCTCTGTTCTTTGGCCACTGTTGTTCAGTTCCTTCCCTCTCGTTTCTCTCTCTCAGCCTCCGAACTCCACGATTGTCTCTCCCGACCCACCAACAACTTAGAGGAGGCCATTGATGTGGGTGCGGTGGTGGGGTTAGCCCAACCGCCCATTCCTGATCCCGTCCAACGATTTGATGATCAGGTCCTCGATGGAGGCATCATCAAGCGGGCCTTCAACCCCTACGGCGCGGCCGCATACAACTTCATCCTGATGAGCGCTTACAGAGGCGGACTCAACACCTTCGCCGTCGTAGGCTTATCTTCCAAGCCCCTCCACGTCTTCGGCAGGCCAAGGTACCAATGCGAGTGGGTCCCCCATCTCGGCAGCACCGAACCGTCAAGCACCACCACCGTCGGTCACAAGATCCTCCCAGATTGGGGTTACGGCCGCGTTTACACAGTCGTCGTGGTGAATTGCACCTTCCCAGATGCCGTCGGCCATGACGGTTCAGGCGGACGATTAGTCCTTCACGCATCGACCAACGGCGGTGGCGATCGGGAATTCAATCTGACGGACGGGATCGAAGCTCTGACGGAAGCCCCCGGAAGCTTAAACGCTTCCTACTACACATCACCACCAAAATATGATTTCTTGTATTGCGGGTCGTCCTTGTACGGGAACTTGAGCCCCCAGAGGGTGAGGGAGTGGTTGGCGTACCACGTGAAGCTGTTCGGCGAGAAGTCACATTTCGTGATACACGACGCAGGGGGAGTGCATTCAGGGGTGTTGGAGGTGTTGAGGCCATGGATGGAAAAGGGTTACGTCACCTTGCACGACATCAGAGACCAGGAACGCTTCGATGGCTACTACCACAATCAGTTCCTTGTGGTGAATGACTGTCTGCATCGTTACCGATTCATGGCCAAATGGATGTTCTTCTTTGACGTTGATGAGTATATTTTTGTTACCCCGAAAAATACTATCAGATCGGTTCTAGATTCGCTCGTGGACTATACCCAGTTCACCATGGAACAGACGCCAATGTCTAACAAGCTCTGCCTCTCCAACGACGCCGGTAAAACTTTCAGGTAGGTTGTTTTTTATTTTAGTAGCTAATTTTGCAATATTAGTCCAACAATTGAGAAATTTGGCATAATAACAGCTAAATTGTATTGGCAATGTTGAGATTTATTTATTTATTTATGCATAGGGAAAATATAACATTTTTTTTTACCATGAACCGTCATGAACATAGTTACATAGGCTACAAACAAATCAGTTTACTTAAAAGTTGGTGGACTTTTTTTTGAACATGTTGATTTTCCAGATAGGTCTGAAAATGTTAGGCTTGCCAAAATGGTTGTGGAAACAAATAATTCCTCTGATCTTCTAGCGTCCAAGTGAAGAATGCCTAAATTACGTTGAAATTGACCCACAACAACTCTTGCTGTTAGTCTATTTGCTGAGCAAATTATGATTTGTTAATATCATTACATCGCCCACCCTGATGGCGATGGGTATTGGCTGAGATTCGAAGCCTTGTTGCATTCTTATAGATTAGTGTGATAGGATCATTCTAATGTAGTGACCTTTGATCGATTCGAGAGTTGCTATAATGATGTTGAAATTTACCGCACCAATAGGTTGAAAAATATGTTAAATCAATTTGTCTCTAGACGTTTGGATTTGCGTGTGAATTTAGATTCTTCCTTTCTTTTAATTTTTATGAGGCCAAATGGAAGTGGGTGGGTGGGTGGGTTAGAACTTGTTGCCGAGTGGATGTATAATGTATTCTTCTCTGTGATTTAGACCTCATCTGTGGAAGTGTAAATTGAAGCATAATATATTTTATGGTTTTGAACCTTTTGTGAATTTAGTTTTTATTTGAGCTTAACAAAACATTATTGGTAATATTTCCAATCAATCATATGGTGAACTTCATTGACTGGCAATTAATTAGTTGAATTGAAGGTGGAAGTGATTTAACCAATTGATTTTAGCAATTCAATAGGTCTGGGCATGGGCAATTGGCTTTGGTTATAAATTATAGTATGATGTTGTTATAGCAGGAAATGGGGATTTGAGAAGCTAGTGTACAGGAATGCAAAGAGAGGAATCAGGAGGGACCGCAAGTATGCGGTGCAGCCACGGAATGTGTTTGCAACAGGGGTGCACCTGTCACAGAACATAGTGGGGAAGACAACACATAAGACGGATGGCCGCATAAAGTACTTCCATTATCATGGGACCCTAGCTGAACGGCGTGAACCATGCCGGCAGCTAGTCAATACAACGGATATCACGGTTGAAGGAATCCCTTATGTCATGGACACCACAATGCAGGTTGCTGCTGGATCTGTGAAGAGATTCGAACTTAAAATGATTGGGTCGATATTGCAAAGAACGGGGCAATGACAGGTTAATTATTTTGTTTTTCCTTCAAGGGATTGTCTTTTTTTTTTAAGTTTTTAATCTGCAGTCGGTAGAGGGAATTTATCGTTGGAGGTTTTTTTATTTTTTGAATGTGTAATAGTTTTTCTCCCTTTTATGTACTCCCTTGTATGATATAGATATAGATATAGATCTAGATATAGTAGACAAATACAGGTGGTATATAAAAAAAAAAAAAAAGTTACAGATGTTGTATTCATTGGATTCTTTTCTATTTTATTCTAATGGTTGATTCATTTCATTTTTGATGAGTTGGACTGATTGTTTTATCGGTGTTGGGGGACCACCAGTGGCATCACCACTCATAGGAACTGGGATGGTTGATAGCTCGGGAAGGTGGTGGTTGCATTTTCCTTTCTTATATTTTTATTCCTTAATTTTGATGTGGCAACTGGGTGGTTGATTGATTGATTGCTTTGGTTCTCATCTTTTAATTCACCCATGACCTTTGTGCTTTGTTTACTGAAAAGGTTTTTTTATACTATATGGAATTTTAGACTTCCACAGCTATAATTCACAAGGACCAGTACTATTATTATATTTTGAAAAAGTCACAGGCTGTTGCCTTTTTTGACAATTAAACATGGCATGTGGCTGACAGAAGGGTCCTTGCTAATGTCAGTCTTTTAACTAACACAAGATATAGAAAGTAAAAAATAAAGGAAACAAACACAAGAAATAAAACAGAAGAACCTTCATCTTTAGGACAACGCCCCATCCCTTCTTGGCATGTTAATAATGCTAGGCAAGCAATAGATGGAGGTGTTCTAAATAACTCCAGAATCCATATTTAACAATTCATATAGCAGTTGGACAGAAGTATTTAAAATAGACAGGTTGTCGCTGGAACCTAATCGTTTAGATCACGAACAAAAAATGGTGACATTTTCAATCTGTCGTACTAGAAAATTAATAAAAATAAGATATGAAAGGCAAGTAGATGGAGGTGTTCTAAATAACTCCAGAATCCATATTTAACAATTAACATAGCAGTTGGACAGAAGTATTTAAAATAGAAAGGTTGTCGCTAGAACCTAATCGTTTAGATCACGAACAAAAAATGGTGACATTTTCAATCTGTCTTACTAGAAAATTAACAAAAATAAGATATGAAAGCTAATCACTAAAATTTATTAAATACTAAAGATCATAATAAACTGGAACAGTTTAGACCACGAACCAAAAATTGCAACATATTTAAAAGAATGGAGCGAAAGAGTAACTTAGATGTATTTCAAACTGACGATTCTACAAATCATAAGAAACTAAAACAGTTTAGACCATTGTGGAGGGAAAATTTACCTCATATCAAAATTGACACCTATACACCATCGGGGAATTGCCAGGTGGATGAGAGAACAAAAATCACAGTCAACTCTGGTCAATCCACAACATTGAACCATCTAATGTGAAATAATCCAGTATGTAATGTGAAAAAATTGAAAGGGCCTGGTAAGCCCATATGGAATCCAATTCCTAAACGGATTAGATAACAAGATAATTATAAAAATACAAGTCCTAAAAGGAATAGTGTACTGTAAAAGTGGAGAGAGAGGAGAGGGTATTTAAATCTGCATGAGTCCTTATTGCGACTCAGGAACAGAGCGAGATCGCTTCCGCTTTCAATCTCCTCAACGCAGCTCTCTCACTCTCGCTCTCGAGTTGAAAGCTCGATCGTTGCTTTATCTCCGCCGATTTAAGGACGTAGCTGATATGCTGCAGGATTACATTCCAAGCCTCAAGATGTTCTCCGACGATTCCTCTTCCTCTTCCTCTCTCTCCTCCCATAACTCCTCTCAGCAGCTCTTGAGAGAGCGAGTCAAGCTTCTCTCCTCGAGCAACTCGTTCGGTGGTGGCTCGTCGGATCATGATCATCCCTCTTTCAAGTGCTTCTCTGTTTCGGATTTGAAAAAGAAGGTCATGGCCGGCCACTGTAAAAACTGCGAGAAAGAAGGGCAATGGAGGTACTTGGTTCTGGGTCAAGCTTGTTGCCATCTGGGTCTAATGGAGGACGCCATGGCCCTCCTCCAGACCGGAAAATGCCTAGCCACGGCTGCCTTCCGCCGCGAAAGCATCTGTTGGTCGGACGACAGCTTCTCGTTCTCCAAATTCCCCATCTCCGGATAAATCACCACCGCCAATGAGCCACCAACACCTCCGAAGACCGAGTACGAGAGCATTTCTCAACTCCTCAGCCACATCAAACTCCTACTCCGCCGCAAGACTGCTGCTATTGCAGCCCTGGATGCGGGGCTCTACAGCGAAGCCATCAGACACTTCTCTAAAATCGTTGATGGTCGCCGTGGTGCTCCTCAGGGCTTCCTCGCCGAATGTTACATGCACCGAGCATGATCAAGAGGAGTTCAGTAGCCACAACCAATAGGCCAACAGCAAAGAATCGAACAAAGACTACCTACCGGGAGCGAAGCCAACTAAGAATGCAACGATACCAAACCTTATAGCCCAAGTATAGAAGGAAGTGGGGAACTGGATGAAGGATCATAAAGCGCCTTCTCCAGCTGACCTTGCGGTCCAGGCAACCACAAAGTTAATTCGGTCATCGTTTATCGAAGAGATCCAAAAGATAGAAAAGCTGAAGAAGTTTGTCATGGCGATCGTTACATCTTTTGATGGAACTTCTGATCCAATGGAACACATCTTCCATATACAACAGAATATGACCATTGATTCGCACAAAGAGAATCTAACGTGTAAGGTTTTTCCTACGAGTCCAACTAGACCAACACTAATTTGGTTTCGTAATCAGCCCGGGGTTCCATCCACAGATTTCAGAGTCTCTATGAGCTAGCTATTTATTAAACAGTATATAGGGAACAGAAGGCAGAAGAAGACAGTCTCCAGCCTCTTCACAATAAGGCAGGAGAATTCTGAAAGCTTGAAGTTCGTTTCTAACCAGGTTCAATCTAGATATGTCGATGATCGACGGATACGACCAGACCACAGCAGTCGAAGCCTTCAAGCTAGCCTTACTTCTAGACACTCGTTTTTATTGTTCTCTAGTGAAAGAAAACCCCACCCGATATGGGGGCTCTAGATGCCAAAACAGAAGATCTACCTTCGAATAGAGGAAAATGAGATCGTCACCAACGATCTACCTTGGTCACGGTAAAAAGTCAGACCAAGAGCCAAACAACCGGTCAAAAAGATCAAAAGCAGAGTAACAACATCCCCAGGACTCTAGAGGAAAAAACAAAGGGTCAAAAAGAAAATCATGGCCCTCATAATGAGCTTGGCAAGGCTCTTTCATGAAAACAAAGCCAGAGGAGTCTTCAGAACCCCATTCTCGATCAGGCAGCCCGTCAAACAAATAGACAAGTCAAGGCACTGTGTCTACACAAAGATTCTAGAAACTATATATTTTGTACACAAAATCTTCCAAAACTATCACATTTTGTTAGTTATTTTTTATTAAATGACCATAATACCCTTTCTTATTGAATTACACTTGATCGATTTTTCTTATTAAAAACATTCATACTATATTGATGACATTTTCTCCATCAATTTGCCATCCATCGTAGTTTTGATTGATCAAAGCACATATTATGATTGATCGTACATTGCAAACACATCAGATATTTTCAGCCCACTTGTCCACAAAAAGTGAAATCTTCTCCAAAAAGCTTTAGACGATATATTTGGAGATTTTTGGTTTCAAAAGTCTGATATACATGTAAAAGGCAATAAAAGTAATGAGAGATAGATATAGTTTCATGTAAGTAATAATTTTAGGGTTCTCGAGAGAAAAGAGGAGATTTGCTAGAGAGTTGCACTTCCAAGGAAGTTTTGACAAGGCCTTCAAGATCAAATGGAGTTGTAATTACCTCTAAAAATGGTGTCATTCCACTTCTTGATGATCAACTAACTCCATCTCTAGGGTTTTGTTGAAACCCTAGCCATGTAATTATGCTCTACTTGTGTTAAATTAGGGGTTTTGTGTGTATGCATGTCAAATACATTGCCTTGAGGCTTGATTTTAATACAAGCATGTTTGTTTCTTTAATTTCAATTGTTTCAAGTTAGATTTCTTATCTTAGAACTTATTTTGTGTAATTGATTTCTCTAACATCTGTATTTTTTGTGATTATGCGGATGATGGTTTGTATTTGTTTTCACTTGAACGTGCCAACTCTAATTTTGATAACCCATGCTTAGAGAAGGTAATTTGAGTTACATTTAGGTAATTAGCATAATTAGTTAGGTAGACAAATTATACTAATTGAAGATAGGTTAGCTTAATTATGGTTCACATGTATCCTCTTGACGACATTATTGTTGCCCACAAGCCACACAAGTCATTTATACATATGTTTGATCGTTTTCCCAGTTTAGATTACAATTGGACATGATTATGTGACTAGAGGTGTAGTCAAAGCCTTAGTTTCATTCCACTACAAATAATCTATCACTAAGAGAATAAAATATGCAAATTAAGAGGCTATAATGCGTAACATTCTATGCCTATCACACCCCCAATCTTAGATATTGCTAGTCCCTTAGTAACAGAACAAAATAAAACTAAAACAAAGGAAATTAACTAAACACTAACTAAACTACCCAACTCCTCTTTCGTGAGAGAAATGATTGCATTTAGCATATGCAACAAGCCTTTGAACTCCTAGGTTACCCTTAGTGGACGAGTTATAGTCTCATGAGAGTTTCCAGAAATGTTACTCACAAACATTCAAAATTCTCGTTTCAACATTAATCAAGAAGAAGATTACAATATATAGTTACAAGACTTGCATTCAAGAATAATTTCAAACTTTAAAATTCTATAATTCAAAGCAATGGTCCCCGTACATAATTTACATCAACATATCTCAAAGCAACAAACTCTAGCTCCCTCATGAAAAATGAACTAACAGTCATCTCATGTGAAATAAACTAGCTCTGAATATACTAAGTCACATACCCATTCAACTCACTAGCTCCCCTTATTGAACTCACACTTAGAAATTACTCATCCTCCTACACTAACACTTTCTGAACATGGCAAGGAAGTGGTTGAGGACACACAACCATGAGTTGGACTTATAGTAAAATAACTCTACCTTTTGAGTGTTATTGGTTGAGACATGCACATAGATGTCCATGCCGGTTTATAGCATGTGGATTAGCTTAGAAATGTTGTATCTATTTTGGATAAGAAATATGTATGAGACTTTCAATGCTCTCTCTATGTATGGCAAGTTTGAAAACTCTTGAGGATTGTGTAAAATGTATGGTTTTGAAGTATGAGTATGAAATGCATGGATTATCGTTTTTGAGCTTCAAGCATATAATGTGGAGTATAATTGTGATGAATTATCATATCGTGGATTCTTAGGATGTGTAGAAATGATAATTAAGTTTTATGATTGTATGTTTATGATGAGTAGAGGGATTAGATCACAGATAGACATTTTTGTGAATTTTGGGACACTTAAAGATTTCTGCAGATTTCCCAGTCGAAGGATTTTGATGCATCGTAGCCCTTATTATAATGCATAGAACCTAAGACGATGCACATAAATTCTGTGAGAGTTAGGGTTTAATTCCAGGGGGTCGCAAGATACTACACATCTTTAGCGATGCATCGTAACCAACATTACGATACATTGTAATGTGTGGCTAGGTGGGACATTGAGATAGAATTGGAAAATTAAGGATGTCATGTAACGAACCCATTGTTGAGTCTGCAAGGTACGTGTATAAGTGCATGCATGTAATTTAAGCTTCCGCAGTGATGGACATTCCATTAGGGTTTAATGGACGATGTCACCTCCGATTCCATGTGTGGGGCCCATAATAGGTTATTGAGGTTGAGTCATACATAGGTAAACGTGTGTAGGTGATTACATTTTCGCATTGATTTAGTGATGAATGGTTGATGTTTGACTTTCACCGTTCACCCCCATTTTACCTTTCTTTTCACTGGGTGTCAAAAATCGAGGCATGATAACGCCACTAGTCATTTAACGTACCTTTCCAGCCTTTGTTTTCAATTTCAAAAACTCCTACGGACTCGAAATCGATTTCATAATTAATCAAATATTTTTTTTAGTCTAATCTCATATTTTGGTATCTTTTAGAAAATTCTGAATTTCTCGGGCCACCGGACCTGCGTAACGGGCCTGTCTGACCCGAAAATCTCAAATTTCACCAAATGTTCCCAAAACTTTTTCAGACTCTTACACAAGTCTCCAAACATGTATTTCACGTTTAGAATATGTATAAAATCATTTAAATCACTTATATGACAATAAACGAAAATAAAAAGAAAACCGGCCGAAAATGGTCGCAGTCTTTACAATTGTTGTATTTGAACCATAATTGATGCGTTTATATTTTGTTTATTTATCCAATAGAAGCCTTTTGTTCCATTATTATGGTTGTATTTTAATATTACTATTAACAAGAAAATGAGAGTTGACACTTCATGGAAACAACATTTATGTGTAATGTTATGCTTTGTCATTTAGCCTGTTAGTTTAGTTATGAGCCTATTTATAACTTGCTTCTACCTTCTAATTTTATTTAAATTTTTCTAGAAAAATCTAGAATTGTTTATTATTTTTTCATTTCTAGATATCTCATAATGAAATCTAGAAAAATTTAGAATAAGTTATAACAAGCCTTTTATTACTCCTCATTGGTACACTTAAATATCTCTAAGGTTATATTCTCAACTTTACCTTATATTTTCAAATTTACCCTTTATTTTTTGTAAGTATATATATTTAATTTTATTAAATAAAAAATTTTCAATGTATTCTTATGCTTAATTTGGGTGACAAAATTACAAATGATTTGTTTAGTTCTCGAGCTTAAAATTTTATATGTTTAGATTAATTTAATTTTGAAACATTGACTTTTAAAATTATGTTAATGAGTATTGCTTGAATAACGTTCATTATTTAAGTCCGAATTAATATTTTTTTATGATTAATTTTGACATTAATATTTATTATTAAATTGATATATATCTTTGAATGAAACTGGTTGTTTAATATGCTTTTATATTATAAATATAAAAATATTATGAGTACAAGATATTGAGGGCAAATATGTAATTTGTACACCATTCAGATTTCAACTTTTGTATTTAGCGAATAATTTTTGTGAATGTAGCACTTAAAATTAAGACATAATTAAATAGATTTTCAGATTAATACATTCAACACTTCAAATTTTAGCGTTTAAAATTCAGTAATTAAGATTTTCAGTGCTTAATTTTCAGTTTTATCAAACAGCTCTTTAACAGATTTTTAGATTAAGATGTGCCTACCAAGTATCTGACATAAATAAAAATTATTTATAAATTATGAACACCGCCATTAACTGTCGAACAAGTGCCCATGCTTTTTAGTATTAGAGTTCACAACACTTGTAGAATTGTCCGTGCACTTACATGAATTGAGGTAGTAATAAAAAAAGTGAGACATTAATTTACAATTGCTAAAAAAATAAAACTATGAATTTACAAGAATTCACTATTTAGTATGGAGTAATTTGAGTAATTGATATTGTTAGAAATATTGAAAGAATGTATTTATTAAATTCGACTAGTGAACAATACATAATGGCGTATTTATAGGCACAAAATCTTGGAGGCTAAGTAAACTTAGGAGACAATAAATTCTAATCCTAGATGATTTAGAAGAAGATATAAGAAACCTATATAGTTTAGAAAAATATATATAATTTAATCGCATATATAATAGAAAATACATAATCTAACAGCCCTGCAAACTCAAGGTGAATTATATGAAGCCAACTTGAGTTTGGAGACAAAATCTTGAATACGGCTCAATCTGGTGATGTTACCAGCCGTAGCTGCTAACACATACAAAGAAGCTACAAAAGAGCAGCTCGGTAGACAAAAGTAGTTCATTGGAGTGACGAGAAGATCGAAAACGGCTCGTTGGAGCGAAAACTGATTTGGAAATTAGAAAAGAAGCTCACTAAAATTAGCGACTCTGACACACAAATGTTACAGCTCGTGAAAGCAAATTGATGATGTTACTGATCGTGGCTACGAACACATACAAAGAAGCTACAAAAAAGCTGCTCGGTAGACAAAACCAGCTCATTGGAGTGACGGTAAGACCGAAAGTTGTTCGTTGGAGCGAAAACTAATTTGAAAATCAGAAAAGGGGCTTATTGAAATCAGCGACTTTGACGCACAGATGCTAGTGGGAGCCGATGAATTGAACTTGAGTTTGGCTATCATATTTTTCTTTTTTTTATTATCTGCATAATATATATATAAAGCGGAAGCTATTTTGATGATTGCCCGCCAGGAATGAAGTTGATTGTGCCATCCCCGACGGTGACGGCGATAAACTATGAAGACTACCAGAGATTAATAGGTTTTGATACCATGTTAGAAATAAAGAAAAAGAATTATATTGAATTGAATTGATATTGTGAATAATACATAAATGCCTATTTATTGGTAAATAATCTTGGAGGCTAAGTAAACTTAAGGGACAATAAATTCTAGTCCTAGATGGTTTAGAAGAAGGTATAAAAAGCCTATATAGTTTAGGCTAGAAAGCACTAACACGGACACGACGAGGATACGACTATAAAATAATAATATAATATATTAATATATATTAATTATTCAATAAAAATACTACATTACAGAAATACTTCAATTCATCATTAAGCAATTAAGAACCAAACAAACTTATAAACAAAAATAGATAAATAGATTAAAATAAATTAAAGAACCATACTTATTTAGTCTTCTACATATATTTAGCTTAGATTTTTAATCATAACTTAGGAGCATATAATTTTCATTCAAAATATTTGAATATACATTACTGTTACGAAGTGTTCGACACGTGTTCAAAGAGTATCCAAGAAGTGTCCAAAAAGTGTACAAGGAGTGTCTGAAAAGTGTTCTAAAAAGAAAAATGTCAGGAGTTCGACACGTGTCCGAGTGTTCAACACGGGTACGACACTCTCGGTGAAGTCTCTGTACTTTTTATAGTTTAGGAAAAGATATATAATCTAGCAAATATAATATGAAATACTAGCGTATTGCACTATAAAACAAAAAATTATTGGATTAGTTACTGCTTACAGAACATCATTTGCATTAGCTACTCTTTTAAAAAAAAATAATGATCACACGTCATCACTTTTTCTTGTCCATATCTTTCTCATTCTTATCTACTTCTTAAAAAATGAAGCATATTTTTTTTCATAATCTAATATACATTCACATTTCCTTTTGAAAATTAAATAATTGTGCATAGTGATGTGACCGCAACACATCTAAGTCTTAAATCAAAAAAGTCAAAGTCAAACTTGAAAAAAATTCTCCTTACCCAAAAAAAAAATAGACTTGAAAAAAATCTTATTTACAAAATTGAATTATAATGCATTTTGCAACATGAATTCCTAATTTTAAAATTTGGCAACATTGCCTTGAACCCCATAACTAAGCAAAACAACAAAAAATCAGAATATATTATTAGAAAAGTAGTAGTATATATTAATAAAAGTGGGTCCGCTAAAGTTAATCAATAATTAGAGGTGACAATGATCATGGCAAGGACTTTAAACAATTCCATGGCATCCCAACCCTCCAAATTTTAAACAATAAGGCACCAACTCCACTTCTGCTGATGGTTGAGTGACTGGAGTACAATTCACTTGCAAGCCTGTAGCTAAATTGCACTATTACTTCTTTAGTTCTGAAAGCAAGCATGAAACCCGATTATGCAAATGCATTAGAATCATGCAATACGAGTGGATGGTGTTTTCTTATTTAAAAAACACAAGACAATTCCTTTCAACCCAAATTTTGCAACTGAGAGACTACAATTACTTAAGAGAACACTCATAGTGTATCCGGGCAATTACTGAATCTGTAACATGACAAAATCAAACACCCAAACTCATTCACGAGTTAGTTAAAGAAAAAATTACCATTGTAACTCTTCAGCAAAATGATTCCACAAAATGTATAAATCTGATAAAACGAGAGAGGGTTGTCCATATATTTCTAACTAAATTTCATTCATGGGTTGATCCAATTATAAGAGTTAGAAACGCCAATTACATATATAGTTCATAATAATCACAATTAAAATAGATAGAAAACTCCAAAAAAAAAAAAGGGTACAAATTAGTGAAACTATACAGTTGTAGTGGGAGGAGCAACAGTGGTGTACAAATTAGTGATACTGGTCACCAACATCAGTCTCACCACCACCGTAGCCAACTTGAGCTGCCATAACAGCAGTAGAAACAGTGGCCACTGTTGACACAAGAATTCGATCAAGTGGGCCCCGCTCCACCGAGCTAGCGTCAATGACAGCTTGTGGTTCTTCAAGTACTACAAGGAAGTGTTCCAGTCTCTCCGCTTCTGCGATTCGTATCGTTGATGATTGATCGGCGTTAAATGTTACGCATTCTAGCCTCTTAATTTACATATTTTATTCTCTTAGTGATAGTTTATATGTGATTTTACTCTGTTTTTGTGTTTTCTGTCTTTTTCAGGGCCTTAATGATTATTTCAGATAAAACCATAATTTTGGGCTTTTAAAGATGATATCCAAGAAGGTTATATGAAGCCTACATCTAATGGGTCCATTTAATTCCATATTTCAACTCAAATCAGCCCAAGAAAGAGGTTCAAGAGAATTATAACTGCTTAAGAAGATTCCGGGCCTGAAGCCTAATTCTACACTTAATTAAGTTTTAATCCCGTTTTGGAAAGTGGATTGAAAAGCTTATTTCTGAGTATTAATTCGACTTAATTCCTAAATAAGTTGAACGAAATTCGATTCTGCACACTTTTGTATTTCACGTAAATTTCATGAATCGGACTTCTACTGGGTCAAAACTTGGGCCGAATGTCAGCAGAAAAATATACCTATTTAGGGCTGCGGGAAAACCCTAATTATTTTCTAATTGGATTGGGACTTTATCTCCTAATTGGATTAAGACTTTATGTATTCTATTGGGGTATAAAGAGGTGAATTGGAGGCTATTTTGAGGAGAAAATAAGTGGAGGCCAGGGCAGAGAAGACAGAGACAATTCGGGTTTTATTTACTTATTATGTCTTTTATTTATTTGTTATCTTCTTCTTCTACCATGTGTAACTAACTCCTCAACTAGGGTTGAGGAGGAAACCTCCATTAATGAAGTGAAGTTCTTTTGTTCATTAATTGATTTTCATGGGTGTGATTTAATTGCTTATGATTTTCGCTTCTTGTGATTAATTATTTTATAATTCTTTCACCATCTATATCATGTATATGTGGTAGTTAGAAAGTATTATAATTAATCTAAGCTTGAGTTTGTATTTCTTATAAGTGATAATCTTTGATCTTATGTTTTTCATTAAATTAGATACATAGAATGCTTAGAATTTTACACAAATGAAGCGAAGGAAAATCTACCTTTTAATATATTTTTCATAGTGCTTTATTGTTAAATCTTGAGTAAGCAATAGATTGATTTCTTGATTGCTACTCTAACTTTGAAAATTAATAAATGAATATTAGAAACTTCATGAATTTAATGGTGGTGGAATCCAAAACTTTAATTATTTTCTTTATTTGATTTCAATAGTGTTATTTTATTTTCATGTTAGTTTAATTTCTCTCAAATCAACTAAACTTGTGTTTAAACTAGATTAGTTTTAAATTAATTTGAATTTGTATTAGTTTTTTTTCTCAAAGCATTCCCTTGGGTTCGACCTCGTTCTTGCCGAACTATACTTTAATAGATTCGTACACTTGCGAGTTATTTAACAATTTTAAAACAACATCAATGATCTAAACCAAAACAACAAAAATATATCAGATCTGATAACTACTATTATAAACAAACACAAAATATATATAACACAGAAGATTGAGTCCCTCATTAACTGCTCATCTTTGAAACAAATAAGTCCATAATTGCATTACAGTCTGCAAGAATCATCCCATTATTAGATCAAGAGCAATACATACATAAACCTAATATATCAAGTACAACAAAATAGAAATAACCAATGAAAAATGGTCCAATTACATACTCGGAGGCTTCGACAACTGTTCTCGAAATCTTTATTTTCTTCTTCGCCCCTTTATAGAGCTCCTTGAGATTACATGGCAACAAATTCTCCACAGTAAGGGCCTTCCTCTACACTGCGGCAGATGCTGAATCACCATCGAATTCCTCATTTGAGGTCCTAAAATACCCATCCTTGAACACTCGACTCCTCCCTCTGCCGCTGTCGTTGCCGCGACACCGTCCGATCCACCACCGAAAAACTCAGCGTATATATCATTGGCGTCCCTAGGATTGAACTAGAACGAAGGGTTAGGGTGCTGGTTGTGGCGGTGGTGATGAGTACCACTGCTGGTTTAGGCGGAGGAAGGTGGCGGTGGGACCTAACCGGACTTGAGAGCCTCCTCGCTGTAAATATCGTATATCTGATGCTTCTGAGGGTTGTTGAGAATGTCGTAGGCCTTAGAGATCTCCTTAAACTTAGGTTTGGCCTCTCTTTTGTTGCTAGGGTTTTTGTCTGGATGCCAAAACATGGAGAGAGAGTGTGATATAGAATGTACGAGTGGGTTAGCTTGTCGTCATAGGGCTATGATATAGGGATCTGAGGGCGATCAAGAGTGGCGGTGGCGACGACGACATTGATCCTGACGCAATTGGGCTCCTTGGGAAGTGGAGAGTATGAGACTGTCAAAGACTTGTACCGACAACATCGAAGGCAAATCGACTGGAATCAAATTCTTGGAGGACCAATCGAAGGCGGTGATGAGGTTCATGACCCAATCTAGGGTTAACTTGTCATCAGAGGGCCATGATATAGGGATCTGAGGGCGATCAAGAGCGGGCGACGGAGATGAAGGCTTGTCGGCGTGAATGTCGTCGGAGGAGGAAGAATAGGCGGATAATGTTATTTAGATGAGAGTGAATGTTATTTTAGGTGTGAGAGTAGGTGAATGTTTAAATTTAAATTTAAGTCGGAGTGAATTGTGACGGTTAGATTGTAAATAAAAAAAGTAATTTTAGATCGTATATAACAAAAGATATTTTGAAACACATGATTGAATTTTTAATCATTTTTACGGCACCATTCATTTTTCTGTCGACATCTAATATTGATATTCATATATATATATATATATATGCATACATATAGTATTATACATATAATTTATCAGGAATGGCTTGCTCCGTTCTTCTTCAGCAACCCGCCCATAGTTTCATCTCCAGCCATCAGGTCAGTCTTGAATACCTCTCTAACTAACTTAAAGAAAAAAAAGGAAAATCTATGTAAAGTGTGCTGGTTGGTTACTTGAATTGAAGCAGTCATTCAAAGAGTTCCGGCATGAATGGGCAACCATCAGCTGTAAAAACAAGAGGATTAGATTTAGAGCCATCAGAGCTTCTTCTGCCGTTGAGACCCACTCTCCTACTTCATTCCCACTCTTTCAACCTCCGCCCCAATTGGAAGATTATCCTTCTTCTGAGGTGCACTACCCATCTCTTTATCTACTTTATTCGTCATTTCCACTGTCAATTTCTGCATTATTATAATGAATTGCGTATTCTTATGAGAGATACCACCCTTGGAATTAATTGAAGTTGTTTGCTCTTATCTTATCCATTTGTTCGGGCGCTCTCTTTCTCTCTCTCTGAAAATTTAAGATTGAAATTTCCCAACAGTTGGAGCCAGCAGATCCTGATTTCTATAAGATAGGATATGTTCGAAGTGTTCGAGCTTACGGCATTGAGTTCAAGGAAGGACCAGATGGATTCGGAGTTTATGCTTCCAAGGATGTTGAACCTCTTCGACGAGCCAGGGTAAGTAGGTTTGCTTTCATCTGGGTTCATGTAACCGCTACCCAATATCATGCAATTTTTTGCTTAAATTCTTTTTATTAGTTAATCTTGTTGCTGCATTGCAATTTTAATATCAATGACAATATGCTTTGTCTTCATTGTGATTGATATGGTACATACCGTTATAATTTCAATTTCTGTACCTGACTGCTCAGGTGATCATGGAAATTCCATTGGAACTGATGTTAACAATAAGCCAGAAGCTCCCCTGGATGTTTTTCCCGGATATTATACCAGTGGGTCATCCAGTTTTCGACATTATTAACTCAACCAATCCAGAGGTAATTGTGTTCCTTTTTTCTTTTTTTAACTTCTGTTGTCATATAGAAAATGTTTGATGTATATATATATATATAGCTTGATTGACTCCCTTGTCAGGTCAGGAGATAACTTCCCTTATTCCTCTGCTCCAATTATTTATTTATTTTTTATTTCACAATTTGGTTCACAACCTATTGGTAAATCATTCTTTTGGTTCATTTTAATTTTCATCTCTTAATGGTTTGTTTTATTGTGGATTTTGTGGTGGCAGACAGATTGGGACCTGAGGTTAGCATGTCTTCTTTTATTTGCATTTGATCGAGAGGACAACTTTTGGCAGCTGTATGGTGACTTTTTACCAAGTGCTGATCAGTGCACTAGCCTGCTTCTCGCCACAGAGGTTTGTGCAAAATATAGATATAGAACTGTTTATCTCTTGCAAAACTGTTCAATGATGTACTTCCGGTGTCTGCTTCTGTGTTCTAGTTTTTCTTAATTAACATGGTTTTGAATTAGGTAAATTATGCATGTCAGGAATATCACCTGCGCTATTAAATATTTGATATGTGAAACAATATATTAGAATGGTCAACGGCTTACTTGGTTTTGAGGTTTGCCTTAAGACAAGGATCAACAAAATGTATTGAGACTCAATATTAATACTTTCGGCACAAGATTCAGTAAGCATATGAGGTTTACTGCCAATGTCGAGTTCAACTAGTACCTTAGGCACTTAAATACACATATGTAAAATATGTCATTCTTTTAAAGATCAATATTCCTTATAAAATGATTCTGCCTCCTATTAATATTGACATATATGCATATGAAATTCATTTGATCATTGCCATCTGTTGGTTACTAGAATACATGTTCGCCCCAATCAATTGCTGAAACTGAGCCTTGGGCTTTTCAAGTTCGAACATGAGAAAAGAAAATACAGATAGACATAGTTGGCTGTGTCAAACTTCAGTGCCTATAACTTTTTAGGAGTCATCACCTGCTTCATGTTTTTTGAGTACTTAATAATCCTTTCCTATGAGTCAAATTCTTAATCTCCTTGCTTTATTATCTGATTATGCTTATTTTCCTTGCTCTTCGTTATATTCTATAGGAGGACCTCTTGGGACTGCAGGATCAGAATCTTGCTTCAACCATGAGAGAACAGCAACGTCGAGCCTTAGAATTTTGGGAAAAAAATTGGGTATCTAGTAGCCTTTTTCTCTTACTTTTGTACCATGCATTCTTTGATCCTGTTGCATTATTCACTATTGCAGTCCATTACTCACTATTTTAACATTTGTCCCTTTTTTTTTTTTTTTTTTTTGTATTCTAGCACTCTGCTGTACCACTTAAAATAAAGCGCCTTGCTCGTGATCCAGAGAGATTCATTTGGGCATTGAGTATGGCACACTCTCGATGCATTAACCTGCAAATGAGAATTGGTGCATTAGTTCAAGATGCAAACATGCTCATTCCTTATGCTGGTTAGCTTTTCCACTTAGATTTTTGTTATCTTATCGACTGAAAATTCTGCCCATGGGATCATTATCTCTTCTACAAAACCGCTTAGGGCTTATTAAAATATATATCTGTCCTGTCTCCTTACATTCTATTAATACAATTAGTTAAAGTTTGTTTCCAATTGTTATTAATCACCACAAAAATAGCATGGGATTTGGTCAAGGTGTCATTTTGTGAACCAAAGTTACTGATTTTCTTGTGTAAGTTGGGAAATTTTGATATTGCACTTTAATCGTTAGTCCAAAGGAAATGCAGAAACTTTTTAATATTCCTCAAGTTACAGGGAAAAATTATACAGGAGATTATAGTTTATTTTTCTCCTATGAGGGTTTTATATTCAAACCTCAGCCACTTCCAAATTAGATGGAAGTAAGTTATTTTTTGATTGTTCGAATTTTTTTTAGTACCTGTCAACTATGTTACATTGACTCCTCAAAAGTACGTGAAATACCCATGTTGGACACACCACACTTGGACAAGAGTGTGGGAAATGTGTCCAGCACCTTTGCAAGGACATGTACATAAAAAACATACCCAATTATTCAATGTTATTAGATTATTGCTTCAACTGAATTAAACTTAAAATGCTATTTTGAACACTATGTTACATAAAAACATTAGTTTACTCGGAAAATAAAAGATAAATATTAAATAATATGAATATTTAGTAGTGTCCTTTTATCCTTTTATTTGGGGATTTAATATATTCAACATTCCGACACCCACCCACATCCGACTCACGTACCTGAGTCTAGTTTACATGGCCTTTCAATAATTATATAAGAAAACTTCTAGAACATAGATATCTGCTCCAATGATTTTTATGAATTCCTGCTCATCTTGTCTTGCATCTTGAGGGTGGTATTGGATATTACAGTAAAAGCAATTTCCTTTTTAATTTGGATCATTTTTCCATTTTTGGTAGCACATTTTTCAAATGAAAATAGAGAGTTTTTTCCAAATCTAGTAGCATATTTTGCAGCTTAGTAAGGCACAGTTAAATTTCTGATTTATATTTATGCTGTGCAAAGTTGGGAAAAACTTGGGTTTATTAAACATTGAAGCGTAGGGTGATTAACCTTTTCCTTCATTTTCATTTTAACAGCATTTAGGAATAGAACAAAATTGTCTTCAAATTTATAAGGACATAATTACCTATGTGGCATGTCCATTAAAACTTACAACTACGATACCTGGATGTCTTTAAATTAATTTTAATACATTAACACATGCAGAACACTAATATTATTTGTATTTAATTGACCGTAACAAACTTGGGAGTGTGAAAGTGCACGGAGAACATGCGATTGCAAGTTACAAATAAACCACTTTTCAATTAGGTCCTTTTTTTTGTAAAACATTTCTCACGCAGAATCTTTTACATCTAAAATAGTTTTTTTACTCTTATTTCCCAGTATTTGGCTTAAATCCTAAAAACATTTTCCAGAAGAAAGAGATTTCCATCCTCTTCAAGCATTTTTATCAATCAATTTCCTTGCTGCCTTTATCACTCCTAAATCCTAAATTAGCATACTCAGAAAACATATTGTTCAATAATATAAATTTCTTGTTAGCAAAGATATGATAGCCTAGAATCATGGGATGTGACTTACCATATCAAAACAAGATATTATTGCCTAGAATTATGGGATTTAGCTTTATTTACGCATATATTTAGGCATAGAATTTGTGGTGATTTTATATGTTTTCCTTTCTTGTAATATTAACATGTGTTTTTTTAATTTATAAATACCAGAGCTGTGAATGATTGTAATAATTCATTCAAGCCTTGACATATTTTTTCTTTTCTGTATTTCTTTTTGGCATCAAAGCCAACACCTTTTCTCTTTTTTTTTTTTTTCCTCTATCTTCTATTAGAGCCAACAACTTTACAAGTTTTTTTTTACTCTTCTAGGGTTGGGTAAGTTTGTATAAGGAGACATTGTTGTTTGTTTATGGTCTGAGGAGACATTTTTTGATTAGTTGACATAATTTGTGGTGTTTTTGGAGTCATTTATTATCGTGTGATAGAGTATGGCAGCTTCAGAGTCCTCGACTGTTAATTCTCATGGCTCAAGTTTTATGGGTGGTGGTGCCATTTTTCCCACCAACTCATCAGAACATCCATGACTTCAAATCACCACGGTGAAGTTGGATGGTTCCAACTATTTGATTTGGGCACAGTTTGCCAAGATGTTCATTGGTGGCAAAGGCAAGATTGACTATATTACTGGTTTTGAGAAAGAGCTAGCTGAGGCAGATAAGACATATCCACAATGGTTTGCAGATAACGCCATGGTTATATCTTGGCTAGTCAATTCAATGCAGCCAAACATAGCTGTTGACTATATGTTTATGAAGACAGCTAAGCAGATTTGGGATTCGGTACAACGCACTTATTCTTAGAGGTGGAATAACACAAGGATTTTTCAGTTGGGGTGAGATATCACTAAGATTACTCAGGGTGACTTGATAGTTTCAGGTTACATAGCCAGGCTTCGTGCTATTTGGGAGGAGATGTCATATTATGATTCTTTCCACTCTTAGAAGGATTCAGAGGATGCAGTTTTATATGCGGAGATTATGGAGAAGAATCGAGTGTTTCAGTTTCTTGTTGGGTTAAACGATGAGTTTGAGTATGCTCTTGTTCATTTATTGGGCTTGCCTTCATTCCCTACTTTGGAGGATGGATACTCATATGTGTTGTGAGATGAGAGTCGTCAGACTCATCCGTTACGTGTTGTTTCTGCTGATCGCTCCGCTATGGCAGTTCGTGTTCCTAATACTTCAGGAACTGCACCATCTCAGTTAGTTCAAAGTGCTAGCACCGGCCCTCCTCCAGGACAACAGCGTGGACGGTGTGACCATTGCGGGAAGGTCGGTCACATCAAATCTCATTGTTATGCACTACATGGACGTCCACCACAGCAGAAACAACAACAGCCCCGATCCTTTGCACATTCTGTTGCACAACCAAACTCGTTGTTGACCCTTGACAACTCTGCCTCTTCATCCTCTGCCACAGTTACCTTGATTCAGGCTCATTTGGACAAGTTCAAACAGTTCTTTAGTTAGATGGAGGCATCATCCCAACCAACCTCCACTTATGCCCACTTAAGTACTATTGCATCTGCACATAGCGTATCTACATCTTCGACACCATGGATCATTGATTCTTGTGCTTCAAACAATATGACTAGTATGTCATCCTTCTTCCACTCTTATAGTATTTGCTCTGGCCATTGCAAGGTACGCCTTGCGGATAGCTCTCTATCTTCCATTGCTGGGAAGGGTAACATATCTGTTACTCCTTTAACTTTATCAGACACACTTTATGTTCCACAGCTTACTACTAATCTTATTTCTAGTAGTAGTGTTACAAAACAATTAAATTGTAGCGTAACGTTCTTTCCATCTCATTATGTTTTTTAGGATTTGGTCTTGAAGTGGACAATTGGCAGTGGGCGTGAAGTGAATGGCCTGTACTTGTTGGATGCTCCTTTGTCGCCTCACGCACATTCAATTTCCTTTTCTAGTTCTTTGTCATCTAATAAATTGCAGCTTATGCGTTGGCACTTGCGCTTAGGACACATTTCTTTTGGTTATTTAAAACATTTGTTTCCTTCTTTATTTAGTAATGTGACAGTCTCAGATTTATCTTGTGAGACCTTCTTTATTTAGTAATGTGACAGTCTCAGATTTATCTTGTGAGACCTGTCATTTAGCTAAACATGTTCGTTCCAATTATTCTACTAGTAGTAATAAAACTATTTCAACACCTTTTGATCTTGTTCATTCAGATGTGTGGGGGCCTTCCCCAGTTATTTATAGTATTGGATTTCGATATTTTATGTTGTTTATTGATGATCATAGTCGTGTTATGTGGGTCTATCTCATGAAGACCAAGAATGAGGTGTACACTATTTTTAAAATTTTTGTGACAATGGTTTAAACTCAGTATGGTCATACCATTAAAAAATTCAGATCTGAACATGGTACGGAACACACTTATGGGGATGTATAACGGTTGTGTACAGAATTTGGAATTGAGCATCAGATGTCCAATGTTCAAACCCCTCAACAGAATGGTCATTCTGAGATAGAATCACCACATCCTTGACTTAGTCAGAGCCATTTGCATTGGCATGAGTGTTCCCCAGTCGTTTTGGGGAGATGCAGTTCTTACAATTGTCTACATCATTAATAGGACCCTTTCTAGGTTTCTTAACTTTGCAGCCCCATTCTCAATCCTACATCCCAATCAATCTCTTTTTTTGATTCCCCTGCGGGTATTTAGGTGTGTGTGCTTTGTTTAGTCGTTGGGGCAGACTTGTACAAAGCTTGATCCCAAGGCTTTGAAGTGTGTATTTTTGAGTTATTCTCAATCTCAGAAAGGTTAGAGGTGTTACCATCCTCCCAGTCATCGGCGGTTTATATCCATGGATGTCTTTTTCTTTGAGCATACACCATACTATAGTGGTTCAGCTGGTTCTCATTGAACACGATTGATGATCACCTTCTTCCGTCTTTAACTCTAACTTTTTCAGTTTCCTCTGCTACTATTCCTCCTCATGATACCCCTCCAGTAGGGGGAATTGTTCCATTTTCACATGTTTATAATCGCAGACAACATGCTCAAGCTTCTACTCCTACGACTGACTGCCGTGTCCCTTTGGCACTAGCTCCACCCACTCAAGTTGTTGTTCCGCTTGATGATCGTCCTACTGCTATTCGAAAGGGTAAATGTTCTTGTACTTGTCCTATTTCAAATTTTGTTTCTGATTGTGCTCTCTCATTCTCCTATCGAAGTTTTCTTGCTTCTATTGCCTCGGTTTCTCTTCCTTTTAGTGTTGCAGATGCACTAGCACAACCTCAGTGTCGTGATGCTATGACTGAAGAATTGCAGGCACTTGAGAAAAATCAGACCTGGGACATGGTTCCGCTTTCCGTTGGACGAAAGGCTGAGGGCTGTCGTTGGGTGCTTGCTGTAAAGCATAACCCAGATGGGTCCGTTGCTCGCTATAAGGCCTGATTGCTTGCCAAGGGTTATGCTCAGACTCATGAAATAGATTATCAGGAGACTTTTGCCCCTGTTGCCAAGATGAACACCATCCGCATTTTATTTTCCATTGCTACGATTCGTTCTTAGCCTCTTTTTCAATTAGATGTCAAGAATGCATTTCTCCATGGTGACTTATAGGAGGAGGTGTATATGGTTCCCCCTCTGGGATTTCGTTCTTCTGCTCATTCTGGGATGGTCTGTTGTCTTCGTCGCTCCCTATATGGCCTCAAATAGTCCTCTCAAGCTTGGTCTGATCGCTTTGGCACAACCATGCTCCAGTTTGGTTTTCATCAGAGTGCAGCTGATCATACCTTGTTCTTACGCTATTCAGGCGGTAAAACAGTTGCTCTCATTGTGTATGTGAATGATATTGTTCTTATTAGAGATGACACTGCAGGAATTGCTGAGCTTAAGAGTTATGGCCGCCAGTTTGAGATTAAGGATCTTGGTCCCCGTTGGTACTTCTTGGGCATTGAGGTGGCTCGCTCCAAGACTGGCATTTTCATCTCTTAGCGCAAGTATGTTTTTGACTTGCTTTTTGCTTCTGGCCAGCTTGGCCGTCCTGTTGATACTCTAATTGAGCAGAATCATCGGTTGACTGATTCTGAGGAGGAGTTATTGTTGGATGTTGGTCGGTATCAGCGACTTGTTGGGAAGCTCATCTATTTATCCATGACTCGATTTGACATTGCTTATGCCGTGAGTGTCGTGAGTCAGTTCATGCACTCTCCTCGCACCCCTCACCTTGATGCAGCTATTCGGATCCTACGCTACCAAAAGGAGTGTCCAGGTCGCGGTATTTTGTTTGCTAATCATGGTCACTTACGGGTTGAGGCTTGGACATATGCTAATTATGCAGGTTCAATTTCAGATAGGAGGTCAACATCTGGCTATTGTACTACTATTGGTGGCAACTTGGATACTTGGCTTAGTAAGAAGCAAGATGTTGTCTCTCGATCAAGTGCAGAGGCAGAGTATAGGGCTATGGCTCTTGGAGAGTGTGAGTTGCTATGGTTAAAAATGTTGATGACAGACTTGTGCCTGCCGGTGTCACTTCCTTTTTCTCTTTACTGTGACAACAAGTCTGCCATTAGCATTGCTGCAAATCTCATTCAACATGATAGGACTAAGCATATAGAGGTAGACCGACACTTCGTTTGTGGAAAGATCATTACTGGACAGATTTGTACTCCGTTTGTCACTACCTCTCAGCAACCTGCAGACATTCTTACGAAGGGCGTTAGCAAGACTGTGTTTGAAGATGCATTGTCCAAGTTGGGCGTCTTAGATATCCACGCACCAACTTGAGGGGTAGTGTTAGTAAAGATATGATAACCTAGAATCATAGGATGTGACTTACCATATTAGACAAGATATGATTGCCTAGAATCGTGGGATTTGGCTTTATTTACGCATATATTTAGGCATAGAATCTGCGGTGATTTTATTTGTTTTCCTTTCTTGTAATATTTGTTTTTCTTTCTTGTAATATTAACATGTGCTCTTTTAATCTATAAATACCAGAGCTATGAATGAGTGTAATAATTCATTCTAAGCCTTGATATATTTCTTCTTTTCTCAAGACATTTTATGAACAATTTGCATGCTTCAACATAATGCCCGCATTTCGGGACATTGATTAAGCCTTTTCCTCTGCAATGACTTGCCACATGACTCTGATTCATTCTTTGAACTTCTTTTCAAACTGATTCATCAATTGAGTTTACATCTGAGATTAGATCTGGATTATTGGACCTGATTCATAAGTTGAGTTCGCAACCCATTCGTGATATTAAGGTTTCAAGATTAGATCTGTATAATTGTGAGAGAGATCAGTGAAATCCTTAACAAGCTTGAGTTTTTGAGCTTCCGTGTACATGAAAAGGGTAAAAATGGTTTTTGAGTTTGTGGGTGTTAAACTTAAAAGGGGTTGTGGATAGATTAGTAAATTGGCTCACTATTTCTAGACCAGCAGATCATTTTGTTGAAAAGGGTAAAAATGTTTTACACAATTTTTTCTGCTACCAAACACCGGAAAGAGAAAATGTTTTGTGTCAAAACGAGAGAAGCATAGAAGTTCCGTGAATCTTCTTAAAATCTTCTGTGATTCTTCTTAAAATATTTATATATTTTCTACTCTTGTATTCTGAAGGCAGACTGTTGCCATATATTTCTTATTCTTTAGCAAATATTAATCTCAATATCTTGAAAGTATTGGTATATAATATTAGTTGTCTTGGCTACTTTGTTATTCATCACCTATTGAACAAACTTGGTCATATTTTGCAGACATGCTAAACCATTCTTTTCAGCCAAATTGTTTTTTTCATTGGCGTTTCAAGGATCGAATGCTTGAGGTGATGATCAATGCTGGACAACGGATTAAAAAAGGAGAGGAGGTATACTTTGATATATTTTTATATGCTATTTTTTTCTTTTTTCTTTACAAAGACATGCACATAGGACTAGAGCAGCTTCTATTGAGTGAAGAAAGAAATGAGTAAACAAGAAAGAAAAGGGAATAAAGCATCGTTCATCCATTATTTAAGTTCATGAAATAGATGATTAAAAATTTTCTGTCAGTTATAACATAACCTATATCTTCCCTACAGGTATTACGAGTTATAGTTCTGTTCTGCCAGAAAAGTTTAACATGGAAATTCCCATAGTAAACTGTGAATTTTTGACCTTTAATTCTGTAAATAGTATTGCACTGATGCAAAACCCAGTGGGAGCCATTGGATATTCAATGTGGTTTGAGATTCCAATGTAATTAGTTTCCCTCCAATGGCTAACATGCAGTATATTATTCACTTCTTTCTTTATGTAAAATCTGGTTGAAATGGCTTTGATCGTACCATCTTTGAAATTCTTATCTTCACAGTTGCAAATATAAATATGCAATTATTAATATGAAATGATAATAAACTGATGGCAGACAATGGTATACACTACACTGTCTACATAGAAGATGAAAGAGTGTATTTAGAGGTAGACATTGAGGTGCTCAAATGCAGATTCACCTTATATGTAATATAGGCTTTAGAGAATCTCTATACTTTCTAGTTTTCGTGCATTTGCGTGTCTACCATTGGGCATTTAAGTTATTCACAGTAAAAATTGTCAAAATCATGTGTAGAAAAATCCCTCAATTATTCTAAGGACTAATAAGCTCTAACATCCCTATATCTTGAAGGACCAACTTGATTCGGTAGTTCGCAACTATTGTACTATACAATTAAAAGTTTATTTTTTTGTTTTGATATCATTATTATAAGAATATATTTTTGTATAGACAAGTGAGTGTGTGTGTGTATACATATTGACTGGGTAGATTTCATCAAATTGGTAGTTTACAGGTTAATAGTTATAATCTATTTCTGAAAAGACCTCCCCCAGACCCCGCTTAAGTGGGAATCTTGTGCACTAGGTACGCCCTTTTTTTCAAATACCTCAAGCATCATCAATCGTAAGATGTGATATTGGTGTCAAATACATTATATCTTCACAAGCTATTTAGTTGATATTCTTTTGATTTGTTTTTTTTTTCTTTATATTTCTTTCCCTGTTTTGCTGCTGTGAAAAGATTAATATATGAGATTTAAAGTTACCTTTGTTGAGATGGATAGCAATAATAGGTTGATAGCTATGTGGAACCAGAAACCAAACATAGAACAAGAGATGGTGCAGGATAAAAATGCTGGCTTGATATGGTTTATTACTGCATCAAGTGGTTAATCTAAGTTGATGGTTTCCATTATAATTGATCAAGAAAAGTTGAAATTTCTTCAAATTAGCCTGGACAGCCAACCTTATATAGATTCCTAAATCCTACACACTGACCAAGATAGCAATCTGTTTCTGGTTAACCAGAACACTACCAGCGCAGTCGTTCAACCCATAAACGTAACTTGGCCTTCGGAAGAACATGAAACACATCAACACATGTATAGTACTTTCTAAAATGAAATTTGAGGCAAATATATTTACATTATAACCACTTGACATTGTGGAACATGATCTAGGGTTCATTTGACCCTTTGCCAATTGTTAATCCAACTTGATGTCCTTGCATTATCACTGAAATCCACTAAAGTAAATGTGCAGTGAAGAGTTTGTTAAAAGGAAGGTGATTATCTGCGACTGAATATTAGTATTTCAACTTCGAAAATTTTAAGAATAAACTCTATAGCAATGAAATGGTGTTAAATGACATTTTCATGGCCTTTGGAGCCATTCAGCGTGCAATAGAGATAACTTTTTTATTTTTTTTCCTAGTTGGTACACACACACCCACCCCCAAAGAATTGTTTGCACCCAAGAGGACTTGATCCTTAGACCTAAAATAGAGATACTTTCCATGGAAAGTATGGCTGTAAACTTCAATGATAATTGCAGTAATGCATCTGTTTTGGTCCCAATTTAATCATTTTTTTTTTAACTCATTACATTTTTGTATGACGTCAATAACCTTATACATGTAATAGCATTTCTTGTCCATGATTGACTAGTCATTGATTGCCAAAAGATGTCTCAGGCTGGTAACTTTCTCTGCGTATGTGTGCTCATCTTTATTAATAGTGCATAGAACCCGAAGATAACCACTGTTGGTTGTATAATATCATTGCAGATGACGGTCAATTACATGAATAGACAGAAGAATAACATGTTCATGCAAAGATATGGTTTTTCATCATCTGTGGTAATTCTTCTTAGCTCTACTCTTTGCAAACAGAAAATTATTCATTTAAATATTTGTTTTCTGTTATTATATCGTGCACATAGTTTATGTAAATTGAAGGAGTGGTGCGTTTTTCTTAAAATTACAAAGTAAATCAGGTTGTGGGTTGTTATGTTCCTTGATAATTAAGTGAAAAAGTAAATAAGTACAAGTTTACCTGCAATGTATATATATATATATATATATAGATGGATCAATCCATATATGGAATATATGGGGTAAATTTTGATAGTAGAAAGATTGCACCAAAACCTCCTTTATCTTACCATTTCCTTTATATTTACTTCAAGCTTATCATGTAAGCCTGTAGACGTGCTTATTTGATGTTATACAAAATAATATCTTGAGTTTACTCTTTTAGAGTCTTTATAATAGTAATGCTTGTCATTTTGTGATTTTCTACCTTCTTATTTTGGTTGCATACACTGCAAACAATTGTTTCATTATGGTCATATTTGTTAGACATTATAAAATACATAACACCACCGACCACTATGAATTGACAAATATTTCTATTGTACACCATTCTAAAATCAATAATTTATGAAGTATAAAAAAAATTGAAGTATCATGAAGGCAAGTATTGCAATAATATGGTTAATCTAAAAGTACTAATGGGAGGTTGGGGTGCATAATTCCTATCATGGCACTGTTCTGTATGCTTGCGCGTATACAAGTGTATGTGTGTGTATATTTATTCATTTGTGCAAACAAATGAGTAAAAATTTTGTCAAATCATTTTGATGAGTAAACTAGGATATTGTTTTTCGTCCTTTCTGCAAGACTGGGCTTTTGTTTTCCTTTCCTTCTTAGTTTTCCTTTCCATTTTCTCAACTGACATCTTTGCTGTTGATATGATAATTTGACAACCATATCACTGAAATGCACAACTTCATCCAAGATATCAAACAAGTTCAAGTCTATGTATAGTTATCGAAATTATCAGTAAAACATGATCGTTCAAAGCCATCGTCAGATAATTGCTAGAGAACATCTACTACCATGTTGGCATAATTTTTACGGTCAAGTATGGCCTTTTTGCCTTTTTGGGTATGTTTATTAAATGCATTAATACGATTATTTAACCTGCAATACTTTTCCCTCTTCTCTCCCTCTACCAATCCTCGAACTCTTGATCTAAGGGTTGACCACACAAGCCAACTCCCATGCCAAAGAGGCATGAAGAGGACCAGTAACCTGCAACACTTTTAGGTTGCACACTATCACGGGCCTAGAGTTTCATTACTACTCCAGCCACACCCGTGCGGCAGACTTGTATCTCTCACAACAACATCTTGGTCAGCCTAACTCCCGTTTGTTAGTGTTGTTGTGGTTCTCGCCCCTCACTTGGCTTGCACACTCACACATGTAGGCACTTGGTTGGCAAGAGCTCACTTGGCTTGCACACTCACACATTTAGGCACTTGGTTGGCAAGAGGGAAAATTACTTTATATTACTACTCAAAGATTGCTTTACAAGGCTAGCTCTCAAACTTCCACTCTAGGACTTCTTGATTTACAAATGAGCTTCTACCCCTTCATATAGGCATCTTCCTTTCTAATTGACGGCTAAGATGCATTCAAATCTACGGCTAAGATTTTCCATCTAGAATTCTCTATAAAAATATCTACAACTCCACACATCCCTATAATTATCTAAAACATTCTACATCCTTCTACATTATACTACAACTACATCCTTCTACATTACACTACAACTCCTTACATTATTTTAGAAATCTCTAGAAACTTCACTATCCTTCTTCAAATATCTACAATGTTCTACAACACTCTAGAATCTTCCACATCTCTCTAGAATACTCCACATTTCTCTAGACACTTCCGGAAGACCCTAGAACTTTGCTCTCTCCATGCCATGCAGATGCCAAATAGCGTCCTGCTCAGCGCTCGTGTTGCGGCTCGTGGCGAAACCTCCTCTTGCAAGTTGGTGGGGCGTGACATTCTCCCCCACCTATGCTTGTGACGCCCTCGTCACGGTGTCTTTAATTGACCCAGTCTACTCATGGTCATCAGTGCTTGCGAGTACGACCTTGGCCCCATCGTGCATTCTCCATGCAGCAAATGAAGTCCTCACGAGCTCCATTGTGTTCATTGCCACTTCCGGACTCTCCTTGCCCACTAGTGGAACCATGCTTACGGCTTGGCCTTCTTCAGCTTCCAATATCATGCCCCAAGGCATGGTATTGGCGCGGCGTTGTTCTTATCCATGAAGTACAACCCTAACACCATGTTGTGGTCATCCATCTCCACTACTTGGAAGTCGGCCTTGCCCTTCCACCCATCCATGTGTAGCTCCATGTTCTTACACACTCTACGCATGCGCGCCTCCTCCGAGTTGACGGCCTTGATCCAACCCTTTGTCTTACACGTCTCTAGGCCAAGTCTCTGCGCCTCTTCTGGGGTGATGAAGTTATGTGTGGTGCCCGTGTCTACCAGCGCTTGTGCAGCCTTGTCGCCTATCTCCATGTCCATGTAGTGCACACCAACAACCTTTTTCTTGCCCCTTTTCCTGGTGTCATCTGCCATGCTGCTCAGCATTTGCATGGCCCCGATGCACCTATCCTCATCGTTGCTGGATGATGACGAGTTATCCACTACCTTCTTGTTCTTCCTCTTCATAAGCGCACTCATTGCCTTCTTGTTTGGGCAATCTTAGCATGTGCGGCCCATCACACAAGTAGCACTTCACGTTGCTACGACCCTTGTCACGTCGCTCTGCTTTGCCATTGGTCTTGGACCGTCGCTCATGATCCTTGTCCTTGCCCTTGTCGTAACGTGAGCGCCTCTTCCCATCGCTGTACTCGTTGTCACTAGATTTGGGCGTGTCAGTCCTCTTGGGTCGTCGGTCTCCTCCACCTTTGGTGTGATCCCTCCTTGGAGACTGAGCCTTGTGATCATCATGTTTAAAGTCGCCAAGGCACTCTGCTATAGCCATGACGGATGCCAAGTCTCTAGGCTCTCTCCTCCTAAGCTCCGTGGCCACCCAAGATTGTAGCCCATCTATGAAGAAGCACAAGCGCTGCCGCTCAGGCATCTCAGGGATCTCCAACATCAAGGTTGCATATTCCTTCACATACTCCCTGATGCTCACATACTCCTTGAAGCTACCCTGCTGCTTCAGCTACCTGAGATTGATCATGGCGAGGTCCTCCACGCTCTCGGGGGAGAACTGCCTCTTGAGCTATCTCTTGAACTTGTTGCTGCCTCCACCATAGCGCTGCAGTGTTTGTCAGGTACATTGTGGCAGTCTGGACCTTCTCTTCATCATCCTCAATGTCCATTCCGTCAAAATACCTCTCCATGTGCTAGAAGAAGTTGTTGATCTGACGCGCATCCCTTGTCCCATCATACTCCTTGGGCTCTGGCGCCTTCTTCTTCCTTGGCTTGGCAACGACCTTGCGTGCCCGAGATAGCTCTCCAAGCTCGTCTCGCAGGTCATACACCTTATCTTCCAAGTCCCTGTGATTCTCATCTGCCTTGTTGGAGAAGGTGTCGAACAACTCCGTCAATTCGTTAACCCTCTTCTCCAACTTGGATAGCTTGGTTTCCACCACAACGACAAATGTGGCAACCCGCTCCTCCAAGCTCTGCTGCGTGCTAGCCATGCCTACTTGGCTAGAATCTCCTTCGCGTGCCCTTAAGCAAAATCTCTGTTCTGATACCAACTGTCACGGGCCTAGAGTTTCACTACTATTCCAGCCACACCCATACGGCACCAAGACTTTATTTTTATAAAGTAGTCCCTTAGTAATAGAACAAAATAAAACTAAAATAAAGAAAATTAACTAAGGACTAACTAAACTACCCAACTCTTCTTTCGTGGGAGAAACGATTGCATTTAGCATATACAACAAGCCTTTGAACCCCTAGGTTATCCCTAGTGGACGAGTTATAGTCTTGTGAGGGTTCTAGAAATGTTACCCACAAACATTCAAAATTCTTGTTTAAACATTAATCAAGAAGAAGATTATAATATACAGTTAAAAGACTTGCATTCAAGAATAATTTCAAACTTTTAAATTCCATAATTCAAAGCAATGGTCCCCCATGCATAATTTACATCAACACATCTCAAAGTAACCAACTATAGCTCCCTCGTGACAAGTGAACTAGCAATCCTCTCATGTGGCATAACCCAACTCTGAATATACTAAGTCGCATACCCCTTCAACTCACTAGCTCCCCTTATTGAATTTATACTTCGAAAACATGAATATGTGACTTTTTCATTTATTTATTTTTTCATTTTTTTTCATTAATTTATTGGTTGTGCAATGTCCTAGTCCATTAAGCTCTCTAGAAGATCCATGTAGCAAGCTTTCAATCTGACTCCCAAACCAGATCGCTTTAGGGCACTAGGTGTCAAGACACCCCAAAGAACCTAATAACTCAAATTAGCCAGGCTACAAACTAAGGAAACCAATGCTTCATCTCTTCTCACCCCTCACTTTTGGCACAAACACTCAATGCTTATTGAGACAAGAGGCCCGGTTACTTCGTGAAAAGGATCAAATTGATTTGCTATTCAATAATTATATTCTTTTTCTTTTTTCCTTTGAAAGACAAGTAAAACACATCATCGGTACTCATTCTCATGGGATACCAATTACCATCAAGCATATGTAACTCAACAACTCTGGGCCAAAGTTTATACCCCACAAGATTATGCTAGTGTGTCTGTGCATGTGAGGAAACTAAAACCAATCACCCTAAGGCATGTCAAAGCAAACAATAATTTAAGCCACTAAATTCAAACCACAGTATACTCAAGAATTGCAACTCAAGAACCTACATAAAGTGTTAAACCCTTGATTAACGTTAAAATATCATAACTAAAAACAAAACAAAAGAAAATAAATAAAAAATTATAAAAATAATATAACCAAAAAGTCCTAAAAACAAGAAAGATTTCATAAAAAAAAATTTCCATTACAATAAAGCACATAAAAAGGCATTGCCTTACCCCTAAACTTAAACTGTACATTGTCCTCTATGTACATCAAATAGAAGCATAAAGAAGGTGAGAACAATATTACCAAGATTTTGGAGTAGTGGCAAGAATAGAGCAAACCAATAGTAAGAAGGCAATGCGAGTAGTTCCCCCAAACTTGGATGCTGCAACCTGGCAAAACAAATCACTATACTCCAACGACCAAGTGAAATATATGGGAGAAAATAAGAATGAAAAGAAAAGAAAAACAGGAAAGTTTTTTTTTTTTTTTTGAAATCGAAACAAAGTACGGGAAACAAATAAAATAAAAAACAGAAACAAAACTAACAATACAAAAGAGAGGGACTCCCTCAATATCAGTGAGAAGGTGGCGGCAGGGCATCCGGGTCCAATTCCGAGTGTCGCATCAATGCACGCATCATCAACATCATCGTCCTCTGGTCCTGCCGGACATCTCGGAACTGCTCCGTCACCTCTGTCTGGAATGCACCGAACTGAGCGGTCAACCCCACAATCTACTCCTCTAAATGATCATATGCTAGCCCTCCGGCCTTCGCATGAACAACTTCCTCTTCAGCCTCTGCTTACCCTCAACTACTGGTGGTGGTGCCACCACATCCTCACCGCCACGGGCAGGTCTCGCCACCTCGCTCGGAGCAGCTACAACCCTCTGTCTCATATGTGACCAACTTAAATTCCAGTCAGTTGTGCCATAGCAAATGTTGTGTGTGAAAGAGAGCTCTCACCTGGGCTAATCTCATACCCCTGTACGATGAGTAACTGACAAATAAGAGAGGGGAATGGAAAATCCCAGTCACTCGCATTGTTGGGTGACTTGCCAATGACCTTTGCATAAAATTTCTCTAGCTGCCCCTAGACAATCTGTGGAAAAGAAACCCAATGCCCGAAGTGTATAGCATATAGGGCCCGGAGGAATTCTTGACGCCTTTCGGTTTTGTGCCCAATGGGACACACATTCTTGTACATCACCGCGTCAACAAACCACAAGTGTACTGGCATAGAGGACTTGGACGCTGCATTATTCTTTGGGCCAGAAAACTGACCGGCACATAAGCGTCCTACCATGAAACCCACAGCATGCTCCTCAGGCAAAGGAGTGAACACCTGAGTCAAATCATCGGGGCATTCATTGGGGCAGCCCATTGCAATAGCCATAGCTGCCACATCCACCCGAAATTGTACACCATCCACTGAAGAAAGTAAAACACCATGCTCATCTTGCTTAGGCCTTAAATTCTGATAGAATACTTTGACAAGCCTCGAATAAATCACAGTGGAGCCCGTGGTAAAATAGAATCAACCCGCCGACGACGGAAGTTTGCGACACCCCATCGAGTCTCGAGGAACATTCCGTATAACTCCGGAATTTCAAAAGTAGTTTCAAAGTTCAATGGCCTAGGATGCCACATCTCATTAATGCGGTCCCTTTGAGGTAATGAAGCAACCGGTGACCCGGCAAGGTGTGGTCGTTGAGGACCATGAGAACTAGAGGCACCATGCACATTGGCTCATTTGGGGGCTATTTAGAATCACAAAGTTGGTTGAGGACTTTTACCGAACACTTAGCGTGCACAATTTAATCATCACCTTCAACCTCCTCTTTATAGCTTAGCCACACCCCAATAGTTGATCAAATCCTCCACAATCAATGCGCAACAGTCTCCCCCAAACTTGTGGTATGAAAACCCTCAAAGAAATCAACCCAATTGTACAAATCAAACACACCTCTTGTGAAGAAGAAACTTTGGGAAAGTTGAACCTTCAATGATGTTTGAGAAGGTGAAGTTGTAATTGATAATGTTGATGATGATTGATGATGATCACTAGCAATATAGCAATGAAAGTAGAAGATTTGGAATGTGTTTTGATGTAGGAGAGTCAACAAGAGGCACCAAAGCTTGTAAATCCGAGTAGGAGCAAGTTGGGCTTGAGAAGGCATTTAAATAGCACAAAAACGGATCAGTTGGGCCCTAGTTGGGCCCTCCTTGGGCTGGGCCATTGATCGCCCAAGTTGCTGGGAAGATCAATTAAAATCAACATGGGGCGATCGATCGCCCCTACTGGTCCGACCTGGGCTGTCTATTGCCCAAGGTCGACCGAAAGACCATTTTTCGGGGGGTCTATCGACCGAACCTTCTCTTTCACCTGTTTTGAGGTCAAATACACTTGTCCACCTCCCGACATCCCCCGGAAGCAACTATACGATCAAAAACACAACTAATCTTCAAAGAAAAGTGAATAAAAACATCAAAGAAAAATGCAAGAAAGAAAATAAAAGAAATCAAAGAACAAAAATACAAAATACCCCACAGTTAACGTCCGTAGACGACGTTCATCCACCGAGAGGATCAATCATGATAAATGGGATCCGTCAAGTCGACGGATTCCATGTCTCCCGTAGGCACAATCCCCTCTACACAATGCTTGAGCCTTTGTCCATTAACCTTCATCAAAGTATTATCTCTCAAGCTCCGAATCTCCACAGCTTCATGGGAAAAAACCGAAATAACTTGAAACGGATCATCCCATCTTGAATGCAACTTTTTGGAAAACAACCGAAGCTTGGAATTGAAAAGCCATACCTTCTGACCCGGGGAGATTGACTTACGTGAAATATGCTTGTCATGGAACGCCTTCGTCCTCTCCTTATAAATGCGCGAGCTCTCATAAGCATCATGTCAAAACTCTTCCAGCTCATTCAGTTGCAACTTCTTTTCTTCTCTGGCCATCTTCATGTCAAAGTTTAGCTTTCAAATTGCCCAAAGTGCCTTGTGCTCTATCTCTACTGGAAGATGACATGCTTTCCCATACACCAACCGATATGGTGATATACCGACAGGAGTCTTGTAAGCAATACGATATGTCCACAGTGCCTCACTCAAACGCAAGGACCAATCCCTTCGATCTGGCCTCACTGTCTTCTCTAGAATATGCTTGATTTCTCGGTTGGAAAGCTCTATTTGGCCACTCATCTGATGATGATAAGGGGTCGCAACTTTGTGTGTCACAGAATATTTGGCAAGTAATCCCCTCAAGAACTTGTTGCAAAAATGAGAACCACCATCACTAATCAAGGCTCTTGGAATACCGAATTAACTGAAGACATTCTCATGCATGAATTTGATAACAACCTTGTGATCATTAGTTCAAGTCGCTACAGCCTCCACCTATTTAGAAACATAATCAACTCCTACGAGAATATACTCGTAGTCAAAGGAAGGTGGAAAAGGACCCATGAAATCAATCCCCCAGACATTAAAAATCTCTACTTCCAAGATGGGGCTCATTGGCATCATAATTCGCTTGGACATGGAACCCAATCTCTGACATCGATCACAAGTCTTGCAAAAGACATATGCATCATGAAATAAAGAGGGCCAAGAGAACCCACATTGAAGTACCTTTGCCGCCGTCTTTCGTGCACTAAAATGGCCTCCACATGCTAGAGAATGGCAGAATTTAAGAACATCTTGGAATTCATAGTCAGGAACACATCGGCAAATGATGTGGTCTGGACAATACTTGAACAACTCGAGATCCTCCCAGAAATAGTGATGAACTCTAGAGAAGAATCTGTTACGTTCTTGCTTAGTCCAACCCTGTTGTAGCTTCTCAATGGCCAAACAATTCACAATATATGCATACCATGGCAGAGAATCGTCGGACACTCCAAATAATTGCTCATCCGGAAGGATTGACAAATAGGCAATTTATCAAACGAGGAGTCTAATAAAATCCGAGAGAATGGTCCGCCACCACGTTCTCTGTCCCCTTCTTGTCTTTAATCTCCAAGTCAAATTCTTCCACACAATCATCAATCACCTCCAGGAAGAAAACATCACTTTGGTCTGAGAATATTGAATGGTATTAAAAATATTCAGTTTTACCTTTATGTTGCCAAAAGATATATCCATGATCCCCGACCTACAATTAATGCAAGTATCTGCAGTGGCTAGGAAAGGTTGGCCAAGGATGACTGGAATGTGCCTTCTCGGATTGTGAACTGGCTCAGTATCTAGAATAATGAAGTCCACTGGAAAATAGAATTTGTTCACTTTGATAAGCACATCTTCGACAATCCCACGGGGTTGCTTGGTTGATCTATATGCAAATTGCAATACCACCGTAGTAGGCTTCAACTCTCCCAAGCCCAATTGTAGATAGACTGAATAAGGCAACAAGTTCACACTTGCACCTAAATCTAGAAGAGCTTTATCCATATGATGCTTCCCAATGATGCATGAAATAGTTGGAGCTCCAGGATCTTTGTATTTAGGAGGAGTGCAACGCTGAATAATTGAGCGAGCTTGTTGTGGTAACATCACTCTCTTGGGAACATGGCTCTTGAATCGCCTTTTCTGAGTGCACAAGTCTTTCAAAAATTTTGCATAAGGAGGAATTTGTTTAATGACATCAAAGAGTGGCAGATTAATCTTCACTTGACGAAACACCTTCGTCATGTTATGCAATTTTCCCAACTTAGATGCTTCTTGAAAACGTTGTGGGAAAGGAGCCTTGGGCTCATATGAATTTTCAGCACTTGGACTCTTGAGCACTTCTTCCTCGTCATTCTTCTTTTCCCCCACCTTGTTGTCGATTACTTTCCCACTTCTTAAAGTGGTAATGACTTGAACCTGCTCATGATGTGGGTTGCTCGAAGCAGCATACATCCCTCTTGGATTGGTAACTGGTTGACTTGGTAGTTTCCCCTCTTCTCTTTTACTCAATGTGTTGGCAAGTTGTCCAAACTGAGATTCCAGTTTGGCAATCGACTGAGAATGAGAGTGAACCAATTGAGAAGTGGCTTGAACTGTTTCAGCAATAGAATCAAGTTTCTCGAACTTAGAGTCAAGTTTCTCGAGTTTCGCTAGGGCACCCAACATCTTGTCCTCAAAAGCCGAATTCTTTGGTGGCACAGGAACTTGAGCTTGATATGGCTGTGGAGGCATATAATTTCGAGGTTGAAAAGTGGGCTGCATTGCTGCCCCTTGATTATTGTATGAGAAACCAGGATGATTCCTCCATGTCAGGTTGTAAGTGTTGTCACGTGGAGGGTTCATCGGTCCAGAGAATGTAGCTTACACTTGCTCTTGTTGAAGGTCAGAAAACTGCCCAATTGAAGGACAATTATTCACATGATGCATAGAACTAGAGCAAAAGTCACATGGCCCTGACAAAGAAGAATTTGCACAAGGAGGGGGAGCTTGACCAGCTGCCATTATATGTGCCACTTTCTTAGCAATCAAGTCAATGTTGGTAGACATAGCATCTGCAGCACCAATTTCGAAAATACCATCTATCCTCTTTGTATTGGATGGTCTGCTCGAATGAGTTGAAGACACATGTTGCAAAGAATTATCACTCAGATTCTTGAACGAGTTGAAGACACATCTGTTATAGGTGCATGAATAGAAATTCACATATATGCATATATAATTTTCCAAAACCAAGTTTTAGGAAATTAACCAATTTATCTCAAAAGCATATATGGAAACCTTTAATATATATGTATATATATGAGAAAATTTGGAGACTCACACATATATAAATATATATACGTATACACGTAGCTCTTGAAGTCATAAAAAAATAAACATATTTTTGTATAACTTAATATATAAAAATAAGAAGGTTCTAGATGCACATACCATATCTAAGAAGCACCCATACAGATACGGGACACAGATATGACACGACACACACACAGCGACACGGCAGATCCTAAAAAACTAGGATACGGACACGGCGGGGACTCGCAACTAATAAATATATCTTTTTATAATAATTAATGAGCTATTAAAACAATTAGTTTATCGTTTAATGAACTACACAATTGAATCTACTCCACAATAATGATAATAGTTGTTTTCTAAACAAAAAAAATTGAAATATTATATGTTATGACTGCCATATTTTATTAAAAATTTTCAAAGAAGTCATCATATTTAGACTTTAAACTATCTTTCTTCTTAAAACTTTTTGAAAACTCCTAACGATATGACATGCGTGTCGGACACGTGTCCATGGCGTGTCGGACACGTGTCCATGGCGTGTCTATGCTGTGTTCGTGGTGTGTCCAAAAATAAAAAAAAATAGGACACGTATTTTGGAGTGACCGACACATGTCGGGGCGTGTCCGACACGTGTCGGTGTCCGATAGATGTCCGACACGGATTCTTTGACCTTTTAGGTGTGTCCGTGCTTCCTATTACCATATATTTATAAAACATGTATAGTATAGAATATGTATATTATGTTTGCATGAACCTAATTGGTGATAGATGATATATAAGAGTGATTTTTACATTTATACCCTTCAGCTTGAGAAGATGACATCTTTGTCCTTTGATGTAGACCGAATTGACATTTTTGCCCTTGATGTAGAATCTTCAACAAGTGTAGTCTTTACTCTAAATACATCTAATCATCCTATTTCTATTTCTTCACTCTTAAAAGATAAAACTAATTGCAATTCATTGAGTGAGTATTGTTCTACGAAATTTGCCAACATAAGACTCAAGTCCTAACTATCATTTCTAACAATTTCCCCATAAGACTAAAGTCCTAACAATTGCCCAAAGACCTTACACCCCTTCGTCCTCCCCTCTAGGTCTGTTTTGGACTGTGAATCACTACTGGAATTTTGGACAGCACAATTCTCACTTTTCTTTCTTCGTTTCGTAAATAAGCAGGGTAACAAGGCACCTGCACATTTCTTGACTGATTAGATGGTGGTGAATGGTTGGTTCCATGTAGAATATTTTGTTAGCAATTAATTATCATTATCTAATGAAATTGGATCATCTTATTAAATGTTTAATCTGACACTTCTTTAAAAAAATAAAATCTCTCTCTTACTACTATTAAGTAAAAATTTGAAATCACATGGTAAATACTGTAGGAGCATCTTAATATTCTAATCATGTAAATGTATCAGTTGGGGTTAACTCTCAATATTTGTCTTGTAAAGGATGACCATTGATTATGTACATTCTGTTTAAATATTATAAACTTTAAGAACATCTGGTATTAAACAACTCAATTATGGAGTTGAAGTCAGTTTTAAACCCCTTGATCTTATATGTCATAGTCATATGGATTGGGGGGGGGGAAGTTGAGTGTGCATGTCTAGTTTGAGCAAATCTTGCAGAATTCTTGGGTTGTCATCCTTGGCACTTTAAATCCAATCTTGTAATAGTTACTGATATTTTCCTTGGATTAACAACCTGATATTTCTGACTTGAAAAATTGCAGAATCCTTGGGATGTCATCCAGTTCTCTGGCAAGGCACGGGTTCATTTGGATTCCTTCTTGTCAGTCTTCAATATATCTGGCCTTCCTGAAGACTATTATCATAACAGTATGGGATGTGTATAGTTTTTCTTTACAAACGTGGTCTGTATGTTACATTTATTGGTAACGAACACAACTTTCTTATAAAATCCACATAGCAGGTCGACTATCAAGCAATGGAGATAGTTTTGTTGATGGAGCAGTCATAGCAGCTGCAAGAACATTGCCCACTTGGTCAGATGGGGATGTCCCTGCAGTCCCAAGCGCAGAAAGGAAAGCCATAAAAGAGTTGCAGGAAGAATGCCAACAGATGCTTGCATTATTCCCCACTACTTCTGAGCAAGATCAGAAAATTTTGGGTAATTTTATTATGATTACGAGGATGTGTCAAAGTCCTCTTCTTTTTTTTTCCCCTGGTAGCTGATGCTTCAAATCTTCATTATCCAAAAAGGGTTTTGACAGAGTTGGTCTCCTTTTATATTTGGAAAAGCTAGCATATTCCTTATTTTCCTGAAAGATGATGTAGTCGGGTCTTCACACTTAAGGCTCTGCTGTTACACTATGAAACTTGGACTTAGATTTAGTAGTCGAAAACTTGATAGGTTATGTTATAGAGTTTGGAGTCAATTTAACTTGAAACTGGTTGATAATTGAATTGGCTCAGCAATTACAGGCAACCCAACTTGCTGAAAGTACCAAACAATATTGAGGTCGTCTTTTTTGGTCTCTTGCTCCTTGGGTTTGGCTGAAAGATTATACGTTGGTTTCTAACTTTACGCATTTCTCCTTTTGCATGGCTCAAGAGCAACTCTGTTCAGAAAGTAGGGCCATAAACGAAACAGAACTAGTTGAGGAAAATATGAATTGTTTATATTGGTGGAATCCTGATTTTCTCATGTCTAATTTTTCTTTTTTCCTTTTCTGTCCCTTTGTATTCACTGTTGACAGATTCTATGCCACAAGCTAGGAGGACGCATGAAGCTGCAATCAAGTACTTACTGGTTCCAAAGTTTCTTCATTTGGTGATAATTTTTTATTCGATTTAGTGGTTTAACAGGTGCATATATTGCAGGTATAGATTGCACAGGAAATTGTTGATAGAGAAGGTCATCCAAGCATTGGATATTTATCAAGAGAGGATATTATTCTGATGGTACAGGATGTGATGCAGTTCCGTTTGCAGCAAAGCATGAATGATTCCAAGTGTATGTGGCCATTGCAGCAATTGGAAAGCTTTTTATTTAATAACAGAGTATTAGAATTGTTGGTAAATTAATATAGAACAGGATGAGGAGATAGTCTTTTTTCCTTTTTCTTTTTCTTTCCCCCACCTAACATATGGTTGGGATTGAGGTGCATCTCGGTAATGTTTTCAAAATCAAACAATTTTGTGCAATGATCCTCTGATCAAAGATATATCAAAACAATGAATTCAATATAACCATATGGAGCATTACATGAAATGATTCAAAAATAATGAAAAGCTCAAAATTTTCGAATTAAACAATACAAACTGAAAATTTCCAAAAATGTGAAGTTCTGAGTAGGGGTGACAATTCGTGTTCTCGTGTCGATCTATAAGTATTTTATTAAATAGTTCAATTCTAACCCGATTCATTTAATAATCGTGTCAGAGACCTTCAACATTAACCCAACCTGTTTATTAAACGTGTTACTGTGTCGACCTGTGTAACCCGTTTAATAAACCTGTCCTATAATAGCACGACTTGTTTAATAACTTTTTTAATCCATTTAACTTATATGAGTTTTTTCACTCTTAAAAATATCTCTGAAGATCATATAAAAATAAAGTATATATCAATATATAAATCTTAAAATTAAACTATATTATAAATTTTGTATTTATATCTAAACTCAAAAACGTACTAAGGTGATTCAACAACTGGAAAAACATCATAACAATCTCATCCTTGCGTTTTATGACTACTTCAGTCTTGTAAACAAAAAAATAGATTACAAACAATTGTAATATATATAACTATGCATAATCGTGTTGTAATCGTGTCACAGGTTAAACAGTTTAAATCCAAATCTAACTTAATTTTTGTGTGTCGTGTTCGTGTCGACCTAATTATTAAACGTGTCAGTTTACTTCAAACCTAAACCCGCTTAATTAGGATCGTGTTCAAGTCGTGTTGTCATGTCTTGTCGTGTCCAATTTTGTCACCCCTAGTGTTGAAGCATTGAATGGCTAGTCTAAAACCGTCCTAAGCGCACTCTATCTTAGAGAAATTATTGAATAGTTCGGTATGTCCTGATCACTACCAATCAAAGCAAGGCACAATCAAACGCACTTCGGTACGTCCTGATCACTACCAATCAAAGCAAGACACAATCAAACGCGCCAATTTTTAACTTTTTGGCATGTGATTCCATGTAATAATTTTTCCATTATTATGAATAGATATATATACATATAAAGTATAGAGCCTGGATCCTCTGCTGTGGATTGTGCTTCTCTTGTTTCTGCAGGAGCTAAAATGACTTCATTTTTATTGATTTGTAAAGCATTTGTTAATGCTAAATTGGTTTTACTAAAGTTACCCAACTAAAAAAACTTAATAAAAACAAAAGTAATATTATAACTATTTCATAAAGAAAAGAAAAGAAAAGTAATAAAATAATAATATAAATAATATTTTTTTATATTTTTACTTTTATAAATTTTCACTCTAATCTAAGTGTGTTAAATCTATATAAATTCTAAAATTTATAAATATTTATTTAAACTCTTTTTATCTCTCTAAATATTTATATATACATATATTATTTTTAAAATATATTTAAAATTTTAAATTGAGTTTTAAAAAGATGAATTAACTTTGTTGAAAATAAAATTGGAGTTGCTAGAATAGAGAAACATGTTGTTTATTTATGAAGTAATGTGTTAATTTTAAATAAAATTTTAAAAAAATTAAGTCAAAAAATAGTTTAATTGAATTTAAATTAGTTTTAGAAAGATGAATTAACTTTGTTGAAAATAGAATTAGAGTTGCTCAAATAGGGAAATATGTTGTTTATTTATGAAGTAATGTGTTGATTTTAAATATAAAAAAATTAAAAAATTAAGTCAAAAAATAGTATAAATGCTACTCAAATTGAAGCTCTTAAAATTCTCTTTCTAACATAAAAGGTTTCATAAAAAATAATTCAATATGTAGTAAAAGTTGTTAGAACTTTAAGTGAAGAAAACACAAATATATATATATATATATATATATATATATATAACCAAGTAAAAAAACTTAATTAAAAAAATATTATAACTCTTTCCAATTCTAAAGTACCATAACTCTTCCCAACACAAAGAAAAGATATAATAATATTATAACTCTTTCAAAGAGAAGAAAATAAGAAAATAATATTATAAATATATATTTTTTATATTTTTACTTTTATAAATTTTCACTCTAATCCTAAGTTTGTTAAAACTATATAAATTCTAAAATTTATAAACATTTATTTAAACTCTTTTATCTCTCTAAATATATATATACACATATATTATTTCTAAAATATATTTTAAATTTTAAATTGAGTTTTTGAAAGATGAGTTGACTCCGTTGAAAATATAATTGGACTTGCTGAAATAGAAAAATATGTTGTTTATTTATGAAGTAAATGTGTTTTTTTAAAATAAATTTATTTTAAAAAAATTAATTCAAAAAATAGTCTAAGTGGTACTCAAATTAAAGCTCTCAGAATTCTCTTTCTAACAGAATTGGTTTTATCAAAAAATTCAATTTGTAGTAAAAGTTGTAGAAGTTTATTAAAGTAACACAATATATATATATATATATATAGCCAAGTAAAGAAACTTAATAAAACAATATTATAACTTTTTTAAACACCAAAGTAACTGTAACTCTTCCCAACAACACAGAAGAAAAGTAATATAATAATATTATAACTCTTTCAAATAAAAAGGAAAGTAATAAAATAATGTTATAAACAATTTTTTTTTTCACTTTTATAAATGTCCTCTCTAATCCGTTAAATCTATATAAATTCTAAAATTTATAAATATTTATTTAAAATATCTTTATCTCCTTCTCTCTCTCTCTCTCTATGTATATATATATATATATATATATATATATATATATAGTACTGATCTCTTACTCACTGATGAACAAAAAATTTTATCCACACTTTGATTAGTGACCATTAGATTAAATCTAACGGTCACTAGCCAAACCCACTTATATTCTTATTAAAACTACAAAACCGCTATGTGAATGTTTCAATTTTGGAATATTAATATTATATCAATTCCTTTCTTAATGTAAACAAAACTGTAAATTACCAAAACAAACCATTAGTAATACCGTTGAGATATCAATAGTAATATCTTTGGAAGATTATTAATTTTCCCACAATATAACTATGTAATCAAGGCTGGCCTAATTACTTACCTATTATCAGAAAGGAAATTGAAAGAAAAGAAAAAGACAACTTTGAAATATCTTTTGGGAGCCAACCAGTGTACCCAAAAAGTCCATTCAAATGGACTTTTCAATTCATTATTATTGCTGGTTAAGATTAATACATATGATGTAAATAGGTGGATAAATAAGGAAGAATAGACAAATATATATATATATATATATATATATAAAATAAATAGTAATAATACCTTTAGCTTGTGATGTTTGCTAGGATCCTGATGCGTTACCCACCAATTAACAAAAAAACTTGAGCAGAAACTTCTCAACTACCCAATTCAACTAGGAATTTTATTATATATTTGGAGATAGATTTTTTATATTTTCAAGAAGAGATGGGATTTTCAACGGGGTTTTTCTGGTTGAATTAGAGTAATTGAGAAGTTCCTGCTCAAGTTTTTTCTCCATTGGTCGGATCAGGATCCTAGCAAACATCACAGGCTAAAGGTATTCTTATTATTATATATATATATATATATATATATATATATGTCATTGTTGAATGAATGTGTATGAAAAAGTTTGAATGAACTTTTGAATGGTTGATGAGAATTTGGCATAAATGTATTGTTCTTTGTCACACCAATGCAACTAGTTAGCCTACTGTAAAAACATTAATTAGTTGTTTACCTATATTGTTTTCTTTGTTACAGTTCTACTATAAAAAGTGAGGAGAATATTTCTTATGAGTCAGAACATATGGATGATGAATGTAATTGAATATGTTCAAGGTTTGAATTCGAAATTTTTTCAATATTGTAATAAAAGTTATTAAATTTTAACTGAGAGTGGAGTTTCATCATCTCTTAACAGTAAAAATCATTCTCACCGTTGGATTGTACAATTGAGTTCAAATTGAGTTTAAATTAAGGATTTAGTACCCTAATTTTGATTTTAGCAACTACCGGAGGGTCAAAAATTTTCATCAAAGTCAATCAAGTGATTTAAATTATTAATTTAGATTATAATTCATTTAATTGAACAATTTGATTTGAAAATAGCTCATCCAATGAGCCAATTTTGCGAAATCATGAAATAGAGCTTTAGGGCCTATATTGCCCATTCCCGATATTCAAATCTCTATCTTCCCATCATTAAACACTCAAATTGATCATTATATGTTAAAATTCAGTTCATTTTACATAATAGCCCTCAAAATTTTCTCTCGGTTGGACTACTTTTACTGTTGGATTGAATTCGGTCGTCTGAGTTGTCCGATCATGGATATAGATTTTCTAACTCTCAATTCTTGATATTGTCATCACAAAATTATAAAATTGATAGTTCCATCATAAAATTCAATTCATTTAATACAAAAGACCTCAGAATTTCACTCTAATTGGGCTATTTTTAGTGTTGGATCGAAAAAGGGGCATTTGCACTGTTCGATCAAGATAAGGTTTCATAAGTGACTTTTTCAATCCAATGGGAAAAGCAAACCAATTAGAGTTAAATTCTGAGGGATTTTACATACAAATTACTTAAATTTAATGATAGAATCATCAATTTTATGATTTGATGATGACAAGATGAACAATTGAGAGTTAGGGACTTTGTATCCATGATTGGACGAGTATAAGAGCCTGAATTCGATCCAGTGGTAGAAGTAGTCCAATCAAGAGGGAAACTTGAGATTTTCTTGATAAAATAAACTTAACTTTATCATAAAATAATTAATTTGAGTGTTTGGTGATGGGGAGATAGAGATTTGAGAAATCGAAAATGGGCAATGTGGACCCAAAAGTCCTATTTTTGCGATTTTGCAAAATTGGCTCAATCGGATGGACCAATTTGAAATCAAATAGTGCAGTTGGATGGATTATGATCCAAAACAATTGGTTGACTTTGATGATGAATTTGACCCTCTAGTGTTGACCGAAATCAAATTAAGGACTAAAATATCTAATTTAAATCTAATTTGAACTCAATTATACATTCCAACAATAAAATTATTTTTAATGCTAAGATACAATGGAACTCTACCTTTGGGGTGGATTTGTAGTTTATTTAATTGAAATATTTGATTTCAAATTATTACACACAATTGAGCCAATTTTAAGAAATAACGAACATAGGAATTTTAGGCCCACATTGCTCATTCCCGATTAGTCAAATCCAAGGAAAGCATGGACATGAATACAGGATACAGGTACGATACAATATGGATACGGCGATACGAGAAATCTCAAAAAAATAAGATATGGACATGACAATGATACGTCAAATAAATAAAAATATAATATTATACATAAAATATTAAGTTTTATTCTTCAACCATACAATAAATATACTTAAAGTAATTATATAAATATAAGAAGTTAAAATCTAGAAATCCCCTATCTTTTTTAATATTCTTTACAATGACTCACTTGCTTGAGAGTTTTAAAAATATTTTTGTTTTATTATAAAATAACTTATATTTTCTAACCTATAAATTTTTTAATATTACAAACTCAACCCCATTTTATAGAACAAAAAATTACAAGTATCCTAAACGTATCCCAGACGTATCTTGGCGTATCCTAAACATATCACAAACATATCCTAAAACGTATCATCGCGTATCCCAGATGTACCAACATTCAAAAAATAATTTTAAAAAATGGGTTACTTTTCCGGTGTATCGGACACATATCTGGCCGTATCCATATCGGATACGTTTCCAATACGATCAGGGGAGGTTTTTTGGAGTATCCGTGTTTCCAAGGTCAAATATTTATCTTCCCATCACCAAACACTCAAATTGATTATTCTATGATAAAATTTAGTTTATTTACCTAAAAGCCCTCAAGTTACCTCTTAATCGGACTACTTTTACTAGTGGATTGAATTTGGTCGCCGTAGTTATCCGGTGATAGGATATAGATTTCCTAACTTTGAAATTTTCATATTGTCATCATCAAATTATAAAATTGATAATTCTATCATAAAATTCAATTCATTTAATATAAAAGCTCTTAGAATTTCACTCTAATTGGGTTACTTTTAGTATTGGATTGAAAAAGGGACATCTTGGCTGACCGATCAGGATAAGGCTTTAGAAGCATCTTTTTTAACCCAACGAGGAAAGCAACCCAATCAGAGTGAAATTCTGAGAGTTTTTACATAACATTACTTAAATTTAATGATAGAATCATCAATTTTATGATTTGATGATGGCAAGATGAAGAATTGAGAGTTAGAGAATTTGTATCCATGATGGGACGACTATGGCGGCGGTAGAAATAGTCAGATCGAAAGGGAAACTTGATTCTCGATAAAATGAACTTAATTTTACTATAGAATAATCAATTTGAGTGTTTGGTACTGGGGAGATTGAGATTTAAGAAATCGGGAATGGGGCAATGTAGACCCAAAAACCCTATTTTTGTGATTTCGCAAAATATAGTCTTATTCATTATATTGTTGTGTTTATAAATTATTGAATACTGGAAACACAATAATTATTTCTTTGTAAGCAATAAAAATAAATTGCAATTTTCACTACTCACGGGTCTGACTTGCCAATAAACATATTGCATTCCTTATGCACACCCCAAAAAATATTATAAAAAAAAAACAAATTATATAAGAAAATTAGAACAATAAAAAATATTGCTAAAGAAAAAATCAAACTACCAAATTCATTCAAAAATGTCGTTGAAGATATATATTTTTCTTTTATTTAATTCATGGAACTGATGTTAGGTTTGCAGGTTACTCCTCTTATAGTACAAATTCATTTGTTTTTCGTAATGCTGTCAAAATACTGCATTGAATTGATTTATAATTTTTTCGAATTGCATTCCTATTCATTTGTTTTCCGTAATGCTGCCAAAATATATTAGGCAAAAAGGGGTGAAGTTTGGATTTAATATCATTTCTATTTAAATAATATCATGAAAAATATAAAAATGTATGGAAAACCTATGTACATTTAATCAATAATAATATTATAAAAATTAAAAGAGCATTATGAAAATTAAATAAAGAAAAAGAAACTCTATGTACTTTTAATAGTAGTACAAATGATTAAAAATCTTTTATAAATAGATAAAAGATTTAATATAGGTACATATTTTATACTATCAAGTATCCAAAAAAATATATAAAATATAAAATATATTGATGTATCTAGGTAACTTATCCTTTCTTGTGTTGTAGGAAGAGTTATTGCACTACCCTCATGCACAGTGGCTAGGAGAGCTATTGGGGTATTCTTTCTATACGAAGATATAAGTTTTTATGCAGTTCGGAAGAATCCAAACTACTAGCCCATATTTATGCTATAGCAATTTGTGGTGCATGCTTCAAAGGCCCTTCATTCATTTTTTTGGTTATTTGTCCTCGAGGTACAATGTTTTGTGAAGACGGTAGGATCAATGATTGTGAAGGCAGTAGGATTAATGAGAGATATAATTATGAGTATAGAATTTTTAATTTGCATATGCTTCCTCTTGCATTACAATTTTTTATATTATGATGTCATCCCATATTCTTTTATGATATTATGGTTTTTAATCTATTGGAATAAAAAACATATAAATATTGAATATATTATTATCACCATATTACAAGAAGTCAAAAAATAAGAAAAAAGACTAATGATTGACAATATTTTTAGTACTTATATTACAAGCCATTAATAACTAAAATAATAGTATTAATAACTCATAGAAATGAGTTAAATGACCCTAGTTGGTATTGTGTCAGATAGTTTGCTAAGTTTGTTACTATACAATCTCCGACAATCATAAAAAATAAATAGGTAAATTGTATACAACACAACAACTACCACTTTTCCAAAATTCGAAGAAAAAAAAACTACCACTTTTCTATTTTCCTTGTAGTAGTAGTAGTATCCATTATTCAAAGTTCCAAGCTTTCACTATTTTGACTACACACACACACACACACATATATATATATTGTAGTAATTGAAATAATATTATATTGATATGAAACTCAAGTGTTTCATTAGTCCCGAATAGTCTATTCTCACTATTTTGAGATAGTCACTATTTGACTATACACATATATACATACATATACATATACATATATATTGTAGTAATTGAAATAATATTTTACTGACATGAAACTCAAGTCAAGTGTTTCTGGTTTCCGAGTGATATGGGATAGTCTTCAATAGTCTATTCTCATGTTGGGATATATGACTAGAAAATGTCCACGAACCCTTTGAGAATGAAACAAGGAGCTTAAAAAATAATTAATCACCAAAGAGCTCTAACTTGAGTCTATGCCAATCTTACCTATTAATCTACCAAAAACAAAATCCACAATGACAATTAATATCTTATACCAATCAAAAGAGCAACAAAAATAATTGTTGACTTGAAGAATCAGATTTCACTATTTTTTTTTTTTGCAATATGATAAACAAAGTTCTTTCATTAAACACCGGCTCTCTTTTTCTTTTTCCTTTTTTGTTATAGTGACAAATACCATCTTCAAAGCATTAGAAAGAATTTACTAAAAATACTATATAATATCAAGAGCAACTGATATCATTCAACTTTAAAATAAAGCATAATAGAATTTTACCGTATGGTAAACCTCTTCAATTCCTTTGTACTCCTCTCAGTATAAATTCATTTTGTCTATAAATGATTTATATATTTGATCATTATTTCGGATAATTGATAGAGTTTAAGAGTATATTAACAGTTGATAATTTTTAGGAGCCTATTAGCAAAATAATTTTAATATAACTAAATGATTTTTAGTAGTTTATTTAATAGAAGACTATAGAATTAGTAGTTATTATTGTTTGGTAATTTTTTTTTATATATATTACACTTTTTTGATTTTATTTTTCTTTTACCAATTTGATTTTATTTTAATATAATTCTCATACTTCCAATAAAATGTGTTGTTAAGAATGAGAAATCCAATAAAAAAAGAATTCTAATACAATTGGTAACTTTCTTTATATATATTATTCTCATACTTCCAATAAAATGTGTTGTTAAGAATGAGAAATCCAATAAAAAAAATTCTAATACAATTAGTAACTTTATATATATATATATATATATATATATATATATATATATTTGTTTGGTAATTTTTTTATTATGTTTTTTTATATATGTATTAAACTCTTTTTTTTCTCTTACCAATATGATTTTATTTTAATATAATTCTCATACTTCCAATAAAATGTGTTGTTAAGAGTGAGAAATTCAATAAAAAAAATAATTCTAATACAATTTGTAACTTTCTTTATATATATTAAAGAGGTAAAAAAAGGAGAGAGAAAACGTGTGCTTATATAATTTATGTGTCTACTTTTTTAATTAAAAAAAAGTGTACTAAAACTTAAAAAACCCTATATATATATATTTGTTTGGTAATTTTTTTATTACGCTTTTTTATATATGTATTAAACTCTTTTTTTCTTTTACCAATGTGATTTTATTTTAATATAATTCTCATACTTCCAATAAAATGTGTTGTTAGAAATCCAATAAAAAAGAATTCGTAACTTTTTTTATATATATTAAAGAGGTAGCTTTTTTAATAACTTTTATTACAAATTAAATTTTTTAATGAACTACTTTTGTTAAAAATAAAATTCCAAGAGCTTCAATTTGAGTACCACTTAGGCTATTTTTGGACTTATTTTTAAAAAATAAATTTATCTAAAATCAACACATTCACTTCATAAATAAACAACATTATTCTCTATTTCACCAACTCCAATTCTATTTTCAACAAAGTTAATTCATATTTCTAAAAATCAGATTTAAATTTTAAAATATATTTTAGAAATAATATACGTATATATATAGAGAGAGAGAGATAAAGATATTTTAAATAAATATTTATAAATTTTAGAATTTATATAGATTTATCACACTTAAGATTAGAGAGGACATTTATAAAAGTGAAAAAATAAAAATAAAACAATTGTTTATAACATTATTTTATTACTTTCCTTTCTATCTGAAAAAGTTATAATATTATTATATTACTTTTCTTTTGTGTTGGGAAGAATTACGGTACTTTAGTGTTTGAAAAAGTTATAATATTAATTTATTAAGTTTCTTTACTTGGCTATATATATATATATATATATATATATATATATATATATATTTGTGTTACTTTACTAAACTTCCACAACTTTTACGACAAATTGAATTTTTTGATGAAACCAATTCTGTTAGAAAGAATATTTTTTGACTTAATTTTTTTAAAATAAATTTTTTTAAAAAAAACACATTTACTTCATAAATAAACGACATATTTTTCTATTTCAGCAACTCCAATTCTATTTTAAATGAAGTCAATTCACCTTTCAAAAACTCAATTTAAATTTTAAAATATATTTTAGAAATAATATATGTGTATATATATTTAGAGAGATAAAAAGAGTTTAAAGAAATATTTATAAATTTTAGAATTTATATAGTTTTAACAAACTTAGGATTAAAGTGAATTTATAAAAGTAAAAATATATATAAAAAATATTTATAATATTATTTTATTATTTTCTTTTCTCTTTGAAAGAGTTATAATATTATTATATTACTTTTCTTTGTGTTAGGAAGAGTTACCATACTTTAGTGTTGTAAAGAGTTATAATTTTTTTTTTATAGTTTTTTTACTGGGGTATATATATATATATATATATATATATATATTTGCATTTTCTTCACTTAAATATATATATATATATATATATATATATATATTTGCATTTTCTTCACTTAAAGTTTAACAACTTTTACTACAGATTGAATTATTTTTTATGAAACCATTTCTGTTCGAAAGAGAATTTTAAAAGCTTCAATTTGAGTAGCACTTAGACTATTTTTTGACTTAATTTTTTTAAATTTTTTTTATTTAAAATCAACACATTACTTCATAAATAAATAACATATTTCCCTATATCATCAACTCCAATTCTATTTTCAACAAAGTTAATTCATTTCTAAAACTCAATTTAAATTCATTTAGACTATTTTTGACTTAATTTTTTTTAAATCTTTATTTAAAATCAACACATTATTTCATAAATAAACAACATATTTCCCTATTCTAGCAACTCCAATTTTATTTTCAACAAAGTTAATTCATATTTCTAAAACTCAATTTAAATTCATTTAGACTATTTTTGACTTAATTTTTTTAAATCTTTATTTAAAATCAACACATTATTTCATAAATAAACAACATATTTCCCTATTCCAGCAACTCTAATTCTATTTTCAACAAAGTTAATTCATCTATCTAAAACTCAATTTAAAATTTTAAATATATTTTAAAAATAATATATGTATATTTAAATAAATATTTATAAATTTTAGAATTTATATAGATTTAACACACTTAGATTAGAGTGAAAATTTATACAAGTGAAAATATAAAAAAATATTATTTATAATATTATTTTATTACTTTTCTTTTCTCTGTGAATGAGTTATAATATTATTATATTACTTTTGTTTTGTGTTGAGAAGAGTTATGGGTACTTTAGTGTTGGGAAGACTTGTAATATTTTTTTATTAAGTTTTTTTAGTTGGGTAACTTTAGTAAAACCAATTTAGCATGTAACAAATGCTTTACAAATCAACAAAAACGGAGTCGTTTTAACTATTGCAGAGAGAACGGAAGCACATTCCACACTAGAGGATGCTGACTCGTAAAGTACATTGAGTTTAGTAAGTGACATTTAAAGTGAGATGGAGAAGAAAGTGGTGATGGATGTGGACCCCACTAGCTGTGGTGGGGCCCATAGCTGACTCTAAGATTACTTTCCAAATAAAAAAGTATAATTTATTTTCTTGAATTATGATTTGAGTTGGCCAAAATTTTCTTGCTCTTGTAGGTGAAAACTCTAGAATCTATATTTGTCCAACTTATTATTCATTAATTAGCCTTGTAACCATTTACATTTAGCAAAGATAAGCATCGTATCAAGGTCATGATAGTCAATATCGCCACTAGAGAGTGAGAACATGTTTGCCTACTGACGAATGTAGAATAGTGGATGTTTGTCGTTGTTTCTCTACACTTAAGACAGAAATAATAAAACCTGCAAAAACTCTACTAAAAATTGTATAGTAATAAGTAAGGTCGAACCACGCTCAAGTAAGATTCCGAATGAGCTCAAATTCGCACACTAATTTATGGAATGCAAATTATTTTTTAAAAAAATATTTTTTATTTTGGAATTATAATGACTAAATAAAACTATAATAATAAAATAAATCTCAAGGGAAGGGAATCCACCACCATGAATTCACATAAATAATTTTTTTACTATTCTTATATGATTTTTCCTCCAATAAACAATACACTTCACCAATCCAATTACAACTTGAAAAGATGAAGGAAAATATGACATAAAAAAACAAACTTGATTATATATGAGAGAGACATTTCTTTACTTAATCTTATGCACATTGGCTAGGTAAACAGAGGTAGGCATTTTTCGAATTACCATTATTTGGCAAACACGAAGAATCCTCCCTCTAATTTTAAAAAATAAAAATCCAGAATAGAATAGTAGAAAAATGCTCTTGGGAGAAAAAATTAGACAAGAAAATAAAATAATTTACTTATATTTCACCCATGGTGGCTTCATCACTCCCTTGAGAGGTGTGTTTACAATAAAAGAAAATGAATACAAGAAAATATTTACAACTACACTTTATTTTTTTCTACAATTTCTAACCCCCTTCACCATCTCCTAAGACCCCCTATTTATAGAGTTAGAGGGGAATGGTTTAGGTGGGAAAACTTAAAATATAAAATTCAAAATACAAATTTAAAAACAAAAATTCAAAATACAAAATTTGAATTTAAATATCTAATATTTGATTTCCATATCTTCAATTTGAATTATGGATTGTAGACGTGGCCGTGTAAAAAAATATTTTGCAAAGTTTTGAACTTGAGACCTCTTGTGAAATAGATTACACAGAATACCATCTTTCCTACAATTCTTCTTATACTCATATTTGGCTATATATATGATTTTTAGACCTTTTTTGCTACTTTTCTTCTTATTTGAAAATCAACCCCTATAAAACATAAAATGCAAAGATAAGAATATTTAAATAAAGTAAAAAAGTAATTAAAGACTATTTTTGAGATATAAAATAACATGTTTTGTGCACTTATTATCAACTGAATAAGTCATTGTATAGGTTGAAGCGATCTCCTAGATAGTGGTACAAACGATTTGACACCTTTATGGTTGGGAGTGACTACTGTAGGAGTGAGTTCGAAAGTTGTGTATATCACATGAGACTCTCAGATGGTTCGTATGTGTACTTGTTGCTCTATGTTGATGACATGGTAATAGCTTGCAGAAACGTGTTAGAAATCAACATGTTAAAGACTCAGCAAAGTGATGAATTTGAAATAAAGGATCTAGGTGTCGCAAAGAGGATTTTGGTTATGAAAATTTATAAAGATAGAGGAGCGGACATATTATATTTGGGTGTCCTGTGTATGTTCATGTCAATGAGTGAAAGTTTGAATCGAGGGCTAAGAATTGCATATTTCTTGGTTATGAGCCCAAAGTTAAGGGATCTAGATTGTGGTGCCCATATGTTTCAGGAAAGAAGTTACTTGTTAGAAGAGATATAACCTTTCACAAGTCTGCGATGCTTACTTTGTAGAATGAGGTAGTTGATTGAACTAGAGCTCAAGGTGTCAATGAACAGGTGGAGCTATTAGAGGTTTAGTTAGAGAAAGTTCACGATCGATCAAATGATGAGCAAGTGCAGTTTTGGGATGAGGAGGAAGATGCACATTTACAGCAGTATAGTGTGGCTAGAGACAAAAGGAGGAAAGAGATTAAGCTACCTCAGAAGTATGGCTTTTCATCGACTGATTCGATTGCTTATGCACTTAATGTGACAGAGAGTATTGATGAGCAGGTACCGTATACTTATCATGAGGCCATCATGGGTGGAGAGTTAGCGCATTAGTTTGTTGCCATAAGTGAGGAGATTGAGTTTCTTCATAAGAACCAGACTTGGGAGCTAGTTAAGAAGCCTAAAGGTAAGAAAATTGTAGGCTGTAAATGGGTTTTCAATAAAAAGGAACTCTATGGGTGGACTTCAATGATTTTTTTTCTCCTGTAGTGAAACATAATTCAATCAGGATGTCACTTGCTATGGTTGCTCTGCATGACTTGGAGCTTGAGCAGCTTGATGTCAAGACTGCGTTCTTGCATAGTGAGTTGGGAGAGCAGATTTATATGCATCAGCTTGAGGGGTTTGAGATTCTGAGAAAGGAAGACCATGTTTGTCTACTGAAGAAGTCCTTGTATAGGTTGAATCAGTCTCCTAAATAGTGGTAAAAGCGATTTGACACCTTTATGGTTGGGAGTGGCTACTGTATGAGTGAGTTCGACAATTGTGTATATCATAGGAGGCTCTCAGATGGTTTGTATGTGTAGTTGTTGCTCTATATTGATGACATGTTAATAGTTTATAGAAATGTGTTAGAAATCAATATGTTGAAGGCTCGGCTTAGTGGTGAATTTGAGATGAATGATTTAGGTGTCGCGAAAAGGATTTTGATTATAGAGATTTATAGGGATAGAGGAGCGGGCATATTGTATTTGTCATAGAGGAAATACATTGAGAATGTGGTGGAACGCTTTGGGATGCAAACATCAAAGCCTATGAGTACTCTATTGGCAGCTCACTTCGAACTTTTAGTAGAATTGTCACCACAAACTGAGGAGGAGGTGGAACACGTCTCGCATTTCTTATGCTAGTGCAGTTGGTATCATCATGTATGCCATGGTGTGCATTAGGCCAAACATTTCACATGCGATTAATATAATGAGTATATACATGGATAGACATGGGAAGGTCCATTGGCAGGCTGTGAAATGGATATCGCGGTACTTGTGATGCACTATTGTGGCCCGGGTCACGTTGCGACCCGAAAAGTGGGCTTTGTGTTAGCCAAAGTGGAAAATTGTTTTACCTTTTTTTTGCTTGCTTGTTTTGGACCCTGATTAGGACTCTCTTGTAACTCAATATATAAGGTCATCTAGGGCTTAAAGTGGGATAGAGAGCACTAAAAATCGTAGAAAGAGAGAGAGAAAGCAAGAGCTATGGTTTGGAGTTGAAACTTGTAATCTCCTGATTTTCATGGATCTTTGTCATGGACGTAGGTATATTGCTGAGTCACGTAAATTCTTGTATTTTGTGTGTGGTATTTGTTTCATTTTTTGTTATGTTTTGTGATTGTTACTTGGTTCGTGGATGTTTGTCGTAACACATGCATATATATATATATTGGAGCTCCATTGGACCATCGTTATTGTGTAAAACTCAATTAGATAAAGTTAATATACTTATCCTTCTTGATAATGATTATAGAATATAAAGTACAATCTGATAAAGGATGCGTAAAAATTAATGAGATAAAGTTAATTTCACTTATCACTCAGTTTCAGCCACAAAGTTTCTCCAATTTTAGTGATTGAAGCAAAATCTTAGTCACATTCTAAGTTTCATTGATCATTCGAGTCAATTTGAAATTTTACTAGTTCGTGTTAAACGAACTTCAGATTTCAGTTGGTTCAATGTAATACTATGCGATTTTGGAGAAGCAATTGGAGAGGTTCGTAATTTTTTGTCAGGGAGGGTGGTGTGGCGGTGCACCACCACGATGCGGGTGCCTCCATTATCAGTGAGACTAATTTTGGTATTTCAGATTTCTCTTATATATATTTTAAATTTTTAGGGTAAATTACACTAACCTTTCATGAGATTTTGTCTAATTACCTCATATTAAAGTTTTAAAAATGTGGTGGTCAACCTTTTATTAGGTTTGCTTGACTTTACTCTCGGTACCCGGTCATTAATTCACAGTACATATAAATTAGAATGCCAAAATTACCTTCGATGGCGATAGAGTTGGTGTTGTATTGATGAAGAATATATATATATATAAGGAAAAACTACACTTAAATAAAGTTAGGAGGCCTAAATTACAAAGTGGTCTATTTTAAAATTTTATTTTTCATTTTGGTTGAATTAAACAAAATAATCACATGTGCATTGAAAATTATTATTCTAGTCTAAAATGCCCTTCAATTTCTTATTCTAACTCACACTAAACTCTGTTTGGTTCACATACGACTGAAGGAGCGTTGTGCGTGACTAAAAAAATTCAACAGATCATTATCTTTTTGTCTCACTGGAAGAAAATTAAATTCATTACAAAGTACCACTCTCTGGATAAATTATTAGTCGTTGATCATCTCTCATCAATAAAATATGGTCTCTTATTTTGCTTTATTGAACTGATTTTTTTTACTTTTCAAAATAAAAATAAAAATTAGTGAACTAATTTTTGAATTGTATGACAAATTCATGTGCCCATAGTTCTTAATTTTGAGATTTTTAAATGTGATGAATGGTTTCATTAATCACTTTTTTAAGTTGTCATTATCAACTATCTAATTCATATTTGCTTATTTAAATATGTTCTTAATTTGAATTAGTGAAAGACATATTATATGTAGAATGACTCATAACTCATTTGCTGATAAAGCTAAAATTTTGTTTGAATTTACAAACATACTTGAAATTTATAGGAGTTTACTTATGAAATTTAGATTTTCCTTATCTTTGTGCCTCATGTTTTTATATAATATTTATTCTTGATACTCATATTTTTTTAGGCATACTAGACCGAAAAGTTATCCAAGCACGTATGGAAAATCTACTTCATTCCCATCTATATATAGTTGATGTGTTGTGATACCATAAGTGTATCCACTTGCATTAATCTAAGAGGGAAAAGAAGTTGGTTGTCATTTACAGCCATATCAGACAGTCTAATTTTGACTACTTTACAACATAATAGCATTCTCACAAGTACTAAGCAAGTGCTTGTATAACATATATTTTATTTTACTTTATGAGTTTGTTCGCTTTTATTAGATTACTTTAATTTTTCAGAAATTAAACAATATTCCAGATGTTTTGTTAATTTCTTGAGTGAATGAATTATTTGATTTAAAAGGATAATTTGATATTTTGAAATAAGAGATTGAATGATATTTTGGACTGAATAATAATTTTCAATGCATATATATTATTTTGCTTAATTCAATCAAAATGAAAAATAAAATTTTAAAATAGACTACATTGTAATTTAGGCCTTCTAACTTTATTTAAATGTAATTTTCCCTACATATAACATGTTAGTATGAGTCAAAGGATTAGAAATTAAAATTATTTTTGTACAAAAAAAATTATAATTTTATGATACTTTTATGATTGTATATTATATGTTTTGTTTAATATATAGTTAGTCTAACCGGAGAGTGAAAGAGTTTATTAAGAGAGTAATTAAATCAAACCTCAATAGGGGATGGTTTGGTTTGCAACTTTTAAAACTTTGAGGGCTACAAAAAGGGAAGCAAATACGACGCGTTTGGGGTTCTTCCATTAATACGAATCTGTTGTCACTGCAACCTCGAAGAATCATCCATAAAAGTAGAAGGCAGGCTCCAAGTTCTATTTTAATCCCTAATCCCATTGAATCGACTCGAACCTTTCTTTCTCTCTCTAAAATATATCTCCATAAAAGTCTCTCTATATATAATTGATTTCTTCTAGCTGTTATTTGTTGAGTTGATTTTTCACACTCACCTTACCTCCAGAGAAATCCATGCGAAAATGATGAATAATTTCAACATGAGCGGGAGTATTATTCATAAAGGGAGTTGATACGGCATTATGTCCGTCAGTTACTCAATCCGGAAGCAGCAGCTAATTTTGCCAATTCTTTCTTCTTCAAGTCAATGTAAGCTTTCTCTCTCTCCTCCGACTGCACGTCATTACTTTTCAACTCTTACCATCCCCTCCACGAAAACTTTTTCTGAGAACGAACATGAAAATGAATGCCAAACCGAACCCCCTATTCTTTCAGATAAGATATTCCAATCGGCTCCAAAATTGGGTTCTTACAGATTGGGCGATTCCACATTTTATTCTCTGATTGAAAATTATGCCAAATCTGGCGACTTTCGGTCACTGGAGAAGGTTTTGGATCGAATGAAACGGGAACGGAGGGTATTGACAGAAAAGAATTTCATTGAAGTGTTTAAAGCCTATGGGAAGGCACATCTCCCGGAAAAGGCGGTGGACTTGTTCAACAAAATGGTGGATGAGTTCCAATCTAAACAAACCGTTAGATCATTTAACTCAGTTCTTAATGTAATTATTCAAGAGGGTCTTTATTATCGCGCTTTAGAGTTCCACTCCCATGTTGTAAATACTTATAATATTTTGCCAAATGTGCTAACTTTCAATTTGATTATTAAAGTTATGTGTAAATTAGGGTTGATTGATAGAGCAGTAGAGACATTTAGAGAGATGCCCCTTTGTAATTGCACTCCCGATGTTTTTACTTACTCTACATTGATGGATGGGCTGTGCAAGGAGAAAAGGATTGATGAAGCGGTGTCTCTGTTGGATGAGATGCAAATAGAGGGGTGCTTCCCTAGCCCCGTGACATTTAATGTATTAATTAATGGGCTCTGCAAGGAGGGTGACCTGGCCCGTGCTGCAAAGCTTGTGGACAATATGTTCCTAAAAGGATGTGTTCCAAATGAAGTGACTTATAACACCCTTATTCATGGTTTGTGTCTCAAAGGAAAATTGGACAAGGCAATTAGCCTTTTGGATAGGATGGTACTGAATAAATGTGTTCCCAATGATGTCACTTATGGTACAATCATCAATGGGCTTGTGAAGCAAGGAAGAGCTGTTGACGGCACTCGTGCGCTAATCTCTATGGAGGAAAGAGGGCACCAAGCAAATGAATATATGTATTCAGCACTTATTAGTGGGTTGTTCAAGGAGGGAAAATCAGAAGAGGGAATGAGAATGTGGAAGAAAATGCTAGAGAAGGGATGCAAACCCAATACTGTTGGTTTCAGTGCTCTTATTGATGGCCTGTGTCGACAAGGAAAACCTGATGAAGCTAAGGAAATTATGTCTGAGATGGTGAATCAAGGTTGCATTCCCAATGCTTTCACTTATAGCTCCTTGATGAGGGGTTTCTTCGAGACGGGGAATAGCTATAAAGCAATTCTCTTGTGGAAGGAGATGGCGGATAAAAATTGTATTCATAATGAGGTATGCTATAGTGTACTCATTCATGGCCTATGCAAGGATGGAAAGCTTAAGGAGGCTATGATGGTATGGAAGCACATGTTGGGCAATGGATGTACACCCGATGTTGTGGCTTATAGTTCAATGATTCATGGCCTCTGCAGCACTGGGTCCATAGAACTGGGTTTGAAACTTTTCAACGAGATGCTCTACCAAGAGTCTGATTCTCAACCAGATGTAATAACTTTTAACATACTTTTCAATGCTTTGTGCAAGCTGAATAGGATTTCCCATGCCATTGATCTTTTAAATCATATGTTGGATCGAGGTTGTGATCCTGATCTATTTACATGTAACATTTTCTTGAAAGCTTTGAAAGAGAAGCTAAACCCACCACAAGATGGGAGGGATTTTCTTGATGAGCTTGCAATACGGCTATACAAGCGACAGAGAACTATAGGAGCTTCCAAAATTGTAGAAATGATGCTTCAGAAGTTTCTTCCTCCAAAAGCTTCCACTTGGGAAAGAGTTGTTCGAGAACTTTGCAAGCCAAAGGAGATTCAAACAGCTATTTATAAGTGTTGGAACAAACTATTCTGCTGATTCATTAGGTGAGATTTTCTGTATGTTTTATAATTTCCAGTGACTTCACTATTAATTATCATTAAACCTTACTGGTAATTATATCATTAACTAGAATTCAAGCCATTTAAATGTTTCAATCAAATTTGTACTATTAGTGCACTTCCTAGAGTTCTTTTGACTGTATCAGCATTTTGAGGTTTCAAAGTTTTATACTAATTAGGAATTGACAAAGGATATCATTGGTTTAGTATTCAACATTTTATGGATAGTTGAGACCTCAAATTCTTACACCTTTATGCAAACTGGGTTGGAATTATGTAGAACAAGATAATGGTTTCCCCTTTGATTTTCTTTGTTATGCAAATAACATCTTTCTTATCATGTATTCAGTAATTCATGACCTTTGATTGTTTCTGAAACAGAAAAAACCAAGGACTTAAAAATATCAAGATCAATCCAAATAACTTTATGAAAGATGCAATATTAATGACACTGCCTGAATTCTTGCACATGTTTAGTTTAAGAAGATTTGTCTTGTTGCAATTAACATAAGCCATTCTCCTGAACATTGTTGCTTTTTTGTTGACAGTCGTATTTTGCATGCAAAACTAGTTGTGACATGGCTTAGTTGAGTTGAATTAAGTTTCTAATTATATTCATGTTAAGCATTACTTGACGTTGCTTCACTTTTCTCAACACACCATATTCACTTACATTTTAGGTGCAGCGATTGGATCTTACAAATTGCTTGGAGATCATGTATGACAGAACAAGCCAACACTAATGCAATCTAAAATGCTTGGGATGTCATGCATGAGCGAGTTTGAGTATGAGAACATCCACTTTGTGCAAATAATATCAGAGGTTAGGTCTGCTTTTAGTCTACTGCACCCAATATCCTCTATTGGTGAGACCAATTGTACTATACTGGATAATATAAATTTAGCTTTTCAAATAATGTGTTGAAGGAGGCCATCTATTTGAAGGATACGTGAATTAATTTCTATAAACAATTTTTATCATATTAAAAAAATATGAAAATTATCTTATTAGTCTCTTGTGAATATGTGAGTTGGTATATGAAAATTCTCTCACATATTCTTCGACTCTCATATATGTGGTGCTTTTGAGCATGATTTGCTTATGTTTCGCTTTCATTATGCAGTCCTATCTAGTAGGTGGAAGACTCTATCCCGACTGCTGGTGATGTGAAAAATGGTTTGACTTTTCAGAAAGAGATGTTGAAGATCACTAATACTATCTTCAAGCATAGGTAAATCTATTATAAGATTTTATTTTAGTTTATTTTATTTTATGCTCCATTTGGGCCATTGCTTGGTGCAATAGTAAAAGTTTAGATGGTCAAGCATGAGAATGGGGTTTTTGGGCGTAAGGGCAACCACTTTGTGCAAATAATGCCAAAGTTTAGAACTGTATACAGTCCACCCCTCCCAGTGCCCCGCTGTAACTAGGCCACATTGGCTAATGGAAGAAAAACTTGTACTGTTTTTCTCTGCATAGCTGCATGTTATTTTGTTATTCATTGTCTTACTGTCTAATATTTTGCATATAAAAAAATTGATTTCTTGAGTTATAATTACTTGAGAAGGTAATATGTCTGACTCCAAGCAGTTGTGAAAAGGTTTTTTTGAGTTGAAATGACAAGCTATATTACCCTTTAAAGCAAGCTCGAGTCACAGAACTAGCTTATAGATTTAAGCTCCCAACCACAGCCAAATGAAAAATATAGAGGCTCATGACTCTGCAGTGAAATAACATTAGGGGTTATATTTTGCAGTAGACGCTGTACTTTCAGCACTTGAGCAAAATACGATTCTACTTGATAAACAATTGTTCCAACATTGTTACTATTGAAAACAATATGACACATTCAAGCTGTCAAAAGAAAAGAAAAGAAAAAGAAAAAGAAAAAATTCCTTTCAAAAGTTAAAGCCACCACAAATAGTGCTGATCTACATATTAATCACAATAGAATAAGACAATGAATTTATGCCAATTATATTGAATATATTGACACTATGTCCAAACAAAAGAATCATACCTTGAAATATAATATTATTGTTTATGGGATGACTACTATTTGATGTTGTGCCCGAATTTTGTTTCAGCCCAAGTCGCAAGTTGTGACCCAAAAAATGGGCGATGTGACCTGGTTGTAATCTCCTTCTTTTCGCATAGGAAATCTTTCGCCGGATCTTCACCGTGAATGTAGGCTCTACACTGAACCACATAAATCGTTGTGTTTTGTGTGTGGTGCATGTTTATTGTTCTGTCAGTTTCTTGATTTGTTCTTGGTTCACGACTTTTGTCGTAACACGCTAAAGCAAGTATATCTCTTTGATGTCTTCCACTGTTCTCTCAATCAGTAAATTTGTCTTCTGTTTTCTACAGAAAGCCAGAGAAACCAAAAGTCAAGCAAGCCAGAAATTGTTAAAGGAGGTTTTTAATTTTTTGACAAGAGTCTAAAGCACAATTTCAGCATAACACATAGTATAACATACAAATAGACTAACAAGATAAAGATAAAATAAAAAGAATGATAGATAAGTACACCAAAACATGTATTTGGAATCAATATGCGAACAAAAAGGTTTCCAAAGAATTCACAACCAAATTTCATCAATCATCTTCCTTTCTTTACTTCTCAGCTTCCTATTTCCATGAAAACATAGAACTTGTACTCCATTTGTTTTAATGGAAAATATTTTGAGAACTTTTTCAATAGAAAAAGGAAAAAAGGACATTTTAGGAAAGTTTTTATCACTGTTTTCCATCAAAACGAACAAAACTTTATGGTGATAAATTCCATTCTATGTGTCTGCTTGCTAATCATAATATAACATATAATTTTAAGTAATAAAATTGAATAATCCCGAAAAAAAAAGTTTATATTGGGTAGTATTAGAAAGTGAACCATATAAAGCATAATTTTCTTCTGCATCATCAAACTTTTCTTTTGTCAGTTATTGTTAACAACCATCTATTCTAAAATCTTAAGCTGTTAGAGAGGGTGTAATTTTTAATATTTAAATCCTCTAACACACCCCCTCACGCATGACCTTCTTTTTGGTCCAACACGTGTTTCAATTTTAATTATTAGGGTGATGGCGAGGTTTGAACTTAGGACTTTGCTTGCTCTGATACTGTGTTGACCACCATCTACTCTAAAAGCTTAATCAAAAGAAGGCCACACGTGAGGGAACGTGTTAGAAGTTATAAATATTAAAGTTACACCCTCTCTAATAGCTTAAACTTTTAGAATAGATGATTGTTAATATGTTATCAAAGCAGGTAAGGTCCTGACTGCAAATCTCACTGTCACCTTAGTAATTAAAATTGAAACACATGTTGGACCAAAAGAAGGCCACACATGAGAGGGCGTGTTCCTTCAAGACAAAGCTTATGGTCAAATATTCTCTTCTATTCTCAGTAGGGTGCAATTTGAGCAGACCATCCCAAAACCCACGCAACCTAACCTTTTCACGGTCTTGGACATCACTTTCTAAAGCTTGGGTCAGGAATGGATTTGAAGATTCCAACCCAAACTAAATTCGGGTTGTGGTTGGGCTGAGGTTTCAGGTAACCCGAAACCAACTTGAAATTGTCAACCTGAGCTTAACATGAATAATATATTATTTACACATACACCACACGTGGATAGTTGTTAATGTGATAGTTTATGAAATATTGTTTGCTTATTTTAATGGTAATAATTATTATTCTGAAAGGTATTTTGAGTAATTTGTAATTTTGAAGTAGAACAATCCTTGGGTTACTGGCAACCTGAACTCAACCTTAATTTCCTAACCCATGCTCAAAAAAGTGAGTGTGGGTTGGGCTCTGTCTTAGGAGCTCAGATTGGGATCTTGGGTTGGGTTGGTCTGGGTTGAAGGTTTCATACCTTGGATTGAGTCTGGACTAATTCCTCAACCTCCCTTAGTTGCAGCCCTAATTTTCAGGACCAACACGCCTTGCTATCAGTGGGATACGGATGATTTAAGTAGTTCTTTTTGATATATATTATCATGCTAGTCATGGACTAAGTATCAATCATTATATATCAATATATTTGCATTCATACTTCACAGAAGATTTTATTTGCACATACAACTTGAAACAGGGCCACAGGCATCAGAATTCAGATAGTGGACTGGAGGATGCAAGTTCTCAATCATCAAAGCAGAACTTTCAGACTCAAGCTCTTAACAAGCAGATGCATGCTCTTAGAAGCTGTCCCTTAACAAGTACTTACATTTTTTTTGTGTTACCGTTCCTTGTATCAAATTGAAGTACTATGGTTTGGTCCCTCGTGGATTTTATTCTTTATTGATGAATTTGTATGGTTTCAGATGTTTAATAACAGTAGTGGGTTGAGGTAGATTTTCTCAAGGCCTTCTTGGAAGAGTGGCAGATTGTTACCGCTGTGTGGAGAGCTGAGTAACTCCATGCAATTTGATGCCAACATGTAACTCAGTAGCTCCCTTTGCTTCTTTCTTGAAGACTGATCAGCTACAGAAATTGCAGCACTACCTGGATTTTTAACTTTCATGATACCAGGCTACTAATGTACTGCAAAGATTTAGAGCAAAATTAGCAGCACCAAAGCCAAAGGCAGCTTTCCTGGTTCACTCTTTGTAATGTTAATGTTCTAAAACCTGACAGACTTGCTCTTGTTTCTTGAGTAAATTTCCCAAATATATCCTTCTACTAGAACTTACCTAGTCTATTCCATCTATAGTCTCTCTCTCTCTCGTTTCCCCCAGAAATACACGCACTCAGTCACAGACATGGCTATGCATCTTGCATCCGCACACACATAACACACAGACACCCATAATGTACTAGTGGAATATGTTTATTTCATGTCATAACTTTTACATTAAGAATAATTTGATCCCTTCTTCAGGTTACTGATTTCAGAAGCTTGTAGCATGCAGTATAAGACAGCTGCAGAATGGCACTCATTAAGAAGGATGATGAGAGAATTTAATTATCTTTAAGGCTCTGGATTTGTCATACTGTCTGCTTCTGGTACCTTAATGGTTTCTGGCTTGTGTTGCTGATGGGCCATATCGTAAGTTGCATGTAAACCAAAGAAGATATAGTAAAGCAGCATTACAATGGTGCAGACACCGAACCTTATAAAAGCACCAGATCCCAAAGATCCCATTAGAAACAAATTTGTTGCAATTGACAAAGATGGAAACCACGGGACAAGTGGAACACCCCAAACCTTTGGTGTCCGTTGCTGAGGCAAAAATACCGAAATCCCCATAGTCCCCAAGAACCAAAGAGGAAGAGTGATGGCATAACCAACCCAACCATTGGGGTTGAATCCCCAGTAAGCTGCAGTCCCCATGGAGGAAGCAATAATGATGAGCAAGAAGATTATTAGCTTCAAGAGGTTTACTTGGGGAGTCATCCCTCTTACATAGTATCTCCTCACAAGAAGTGCAACTGCCATCATCATGAAGATGAAGAGTGTACTCAGAGATAATAAACTTGCCAGGGCATCCAAACTTGAAAAGAAAGCAATGCAGGCACTAGAAATGGTAATGAGGAGTGTAGCATTTATAGGGGTTTTTGTGTTTGGGTGGACGAGAGCAAACCATGGTGGGATCATGTGAGCTCTTGCAATATGGGTAGTATAGCGTGCCTGTCCAAGCGCCCCTACCAGAAGAACAGTGGTCATCCCCTTGAGAGCTCCAAGAGCTACCAAGTACTTTGCCCATTTCATCCCCACACTCTGAAAAGCAACAGAGTAGGCTGCATTAGTATCTATTTCTGTGTACTTCTGCATCATACTCAATGAAAGTGCCATCAAGCAATATACTACAGTGATGATAGACATGGAACCAAGCAATCCCAATGGTATGTCTCTTGCCGGATTTATTGTTTCCTCTGCCATGGTTGCAATACTATCAAAGCCTCCATAAGCGAAGTACACAACTGCTGCGGCTTGGAAGATTCCTTTAGCACCATAAGGCAAAAATGGTGTCAAATTGGAGGTGTTGGCATGAGCAAAGCCTGCAATGATGACGAACAAAATCACTAGAGTGTTTACTGCAGATGCAATCCAATTGAAGTATGAAGTTTTTCTTGTGCTGGTCATAGCAATTGTGGATGCAATTGCTAGAACTCCAACAGCAATTGGGTCCAAGAGGTTGTATCCGTGTTTGAGGTTTGTATGTATACATAATGAGTTAGGCTGACGGTTCAAAAGAGTTGTGAAGTATGAAGTCCAAGCTCGAGCAACTGCTGCACTTCCAACAACGCTTTCAAGAAGTATGTTCCCTGCTGTTATAAATGCTGCAAAGTCTCCTAGTTCTACTCTCAGGTAAGCAAAGGAACCACCAGCTACAGGAATTTCCACAGCAAATTCTGTGTAGCAGAAAACAGAGAGCATTGCTGAAACACCGGAAGTGACGTATGACAAGACAATGGCTGGTCCGGCGTGTTTATGGGCTTCTTGGCCGGTGAGCACAAAGATGCCAGCTCCAATGACTGAACCAAAGCCAAACCAGGTAAGGTCCCACCAGTTGAGGCAGCGTTTCATGTCGTTTTCGCTCTGTTTCCGGAGCTCCCCAAGCTCGTTGGCAACATCAGATCGGCTTAGAAGACGATCCTTGAACCGGAAGCATGTTTGTCTTAACGCAGATAGGTAAGCATCCATATTCTTGAAAGATTCTTCTGGGAAAAAATCTTGTTTGCTCCATCTCCAGTAGCTTCTTGGTCGGATCATCTAGACTGAACACATTACTGTTTCGATCGATATCTTTACACCTGTTGCAGTTGCAACTCTGTATGTGAATGTATCTTGCGTTGTGTTGGTTTGGCCTGAGATAATGACCCTCGATCATTACACATGTATTCACTAATAAAAGTTTTATTTATTTATTTATTTATTTATTTTTGTTTATGTCAGTTTCATATGTATTATTGTTAAAACTACAACTTTACGTTTTACTGTATTTTATTAGTGGAGTATTGAAGAAAACAAATTGGATGAAGGAATGAATAGAATAGAATAGTACTAGAATCTGTTAGTTGATTAGTAGCTAGTAGTATTTATTTCCATCACTTCACTTTGGGTAGCGATTCTAGTGATATGATCCAAAACAAGTTAAATATTGGTGATTCAGACGAAATTGGACACTTGTTTTCCAGCTCATGGGGTTTTGGATGTTTGTGATTAAACTTGTCAGATAGGAGGACCCCACTTTTAGCTTTTTTGAAGAAATTCAAACTGTCATTGTATAATGGGAGCCACTTGCTAATAATAAATATTATGAAAAATAATAATAATAATAATAATAATAAATATTGAAATGCGATGATTCCCAAGCTTATGCTGCTGCTGCTGCTGTATGTTGTAAAATATTAGGGGACTCGAAAAGGAGTAGATGCATGTTGCATATATAGATTTGCAGGGATACCATCTTTAATTCCTCATTTAATTAATTTTACGAAGTCAATTATTTATTTCTTAACAAAATGTTGGTACCAAACTACCTTAATGTAGGTCACAAGCCCACTTAATTTGTACACCTGCTTGAAGCTGCTGGAATAGGAAATCAGGGCAGGGCTCCCTTGAAACTGAAAGCATTTGACTGTGTTTAGTTACTGTGGAAGGAAGGCAAGGAGAAAAGAACAAAAAAACAATATATTGAAGTAGGAGAGAGACTATGAGACATTCATTTTCATTTACCTTTGTTTTTCCCTTGCTAACTTGAAGAAGAATCAACTAGAACCTAAAAGTAACCCAGGAAACCACTTATAAAAGTTTGAAAGACCAGACTTATCAAATGTAGTCCATTTAGATGTCCAAACTCCATATTTGCACTATTTTGTCAAAATTCTAACCTTGTGATTGTATGTTTGATGTTAATTAATAGTTATGGTTGCCTTTCTGATTCATATCCATATTCAGTTTCAGCCTATCTATTTCTTTTTCATAGCTAAATATGCTTTTACATATATGGTCCCACGGGGGCTTCAATCTTCAACTTATTTTGTCAAGATGTTGGTGGTTACGCCACAGAGGACACCCACTCGCAATCAAGTCACGATAAAATCAATCTACTTGGGCCCCCACAGAACACATATGAATGCAAATGATGACGAAATTTTAAGAAAATCAAGCATTTTCATTCAAAAATTTGCATTTGGGTACCTCACACCCACTTGTCATGTGGTCATAATCACCGATTTTTCTCTCCACATGTTTTCTAATGTTAAAATAAGATAAAAGAATCATGAATTATCTCTGTATAATATTAATGAGTGGTATGAGAAATAATATACAGTCAAAACATATATATATAAGAGAAGGAAAAGAGGTAGGTGAGTGGAGATCAAGTTATCTTATACATGGTAAGTTTTCAATTCTAAAAATTCTAATTGAATATAAAAAATGTTAAATATAAAATATATTAATATATTTTAACACTATCTTTCAAACTCAAGGTGGGTTATACGACGTCATCTGGAGTTTAAAAACAAGCTCTCGAAAGTGCCCTGGTAAAAGAGATTTGGTGAAGATATCTGTTATCTGATCATGTGAAGTGACAGACTGTAACTGTAAGATATTCTGAAGTAGATGATAACGAACAAAATGACAATCTATCTCAATGTGTTTGGTCCGCTCATGAAAAAATCATTGTGTGCAATATGAATAACACTCTTGTTATCACAATAGAAAGGAGTAACAGTGAATGAAGAAACACCCATATCATGAAGAAGCCATCGTAACCATAAAAGCTCAAAAGTAGCATCTGCAAGTGCTCTAAACTCAGCCTTAGTGCTAGATCAATGAGTCACCAAGAAAGAAGCAATATCCTGTAGTGGAACGACGATTTGTTGGGTCCCCTACCCAATCTGCATCAGAATAAGCACGAAGCAGCAGTGAAGGCCGATGAGAGAAAAAGAGTCCACGAAATACAATACCCTTGACATAGCGGAGAATACGAAGAATAATAGCAAAGTGAACTGATCTCGGCGAAGCTAAGAACTAACTAATGATATGAACAGCATGAGAAATATCTGGATGAGTGACAATAAGATATACCAGACTACCAACCACCTGACGTTACAGAGTACCATCACGAAGAAGTTCACCATCATATGGAGTGAGTCTCACATTAGGCTCAAGTTGAGTATCAGCAATCTTGTTGTCTGTGATGTCAGCTTTAGAAAGAAGATCAGAACAGTACTTTGCTTGAGTAAGATAGTAGCCATCAGTAGCTCTAGTAATTTTCAGGCCAAGAAAATAACTGAGAGGTCCAAGATCTTTCATTTCAATTTGATGATTGAGAAACTGCTTAAATTCCTAAATACCCTGAGTATCATCCCCGGTGATGATCATATCATCAACATAAAGCAAGAGAAGAATAACATTACTTGTAGTACGCCGAATAAATAAAGCTGAATCATATATACTGGTAGAATAGCCAAGGCGAGAAACAGTTGAATTGAACTTGGCAAACAAAGCTCGAGGTGTCTGTTTAAGACCATACAGAGCATGCCTAAGCCGATAAACCTGATGAGGCGAATGATCAAAACCTGGAGGAGGCTTCATATAAACTTCCTCCAACAAATCACCATTGAGGAAGGCATTTTTGATATTCATCTGAAAAAGTTCCCAATGACAGGAAGCAGCCACAACAATAAGAGTACGAATAGAAGGAAGATGAGTAACAGGAGCAAAAGTCTCCTCATAATTGATGCCATACTCCTGTGTGAACCCCTTTGCTATAAGTCGGGCTTTATAGCGCTCAACAGACCCATCTGAACGAGTCTTGATTTTGTAGACCCATTTACTTCCAAATGGCAGACTTACTTGGAGGCAATTCAACTACATCCTATGTATGAGTCTGGGCAAGTGCATCTAACTTTTATGTTATTGCTTGGGTTAGAGAAGGCCTTGCAAAAAGTGTGAGGTTCATGAAGGGTTGCAAGAGCATGATAACAATGATAGTCATAAAGATGTGCAAGGGAGGTTCTTACCCGAATGGATCGACGAGGATCTAAAGCAATGGCAGCATCAGGAGCCTCAGGCGGGATAGATGATTGGAACTCAACTGCAAGAAGGTCAACCATATGTGATGAGCTAGAAGGGTCAATTGTATCTGATGAGCTAGCAGAAGAAGAATCTGGAAAAAGATCTGCAGATGTATCTAAAGAAGGAATAGAAAATTGGTGATAAGAAATACCAATGAATTTGGATAAGGTATGAAACATTTTATGTTCCTAAAATATAACATGACAAGAGACTCTAAAGAGTCTCACAACTGGATAATAACACCTATATCCCTTTTGTTCAAGTCCACACCCAAGAAAACAACAGAGCTGAGCAGGAGTTTGTAATTTTGTTCGCTCATGAGGATAAAGAAGAACAAACAAGCACACCCAAAAAATTTAAGATTACTATAGTCAGGAACCTTCCTGTAGAGACGCTCACAGGGTATTTGATTTTGTAAAAGTGGTGTGGGTACACGATTCATGGTATAGACAGCAGTGAGGGATGCTTCACCCCAAAAAGATGATGGCACAGAAGAATAAATGACAAGTAATCGAGCCAAATCTAAAATATGTCAAAATTTTCGTTCAGCTCGACCATTTTGTTGGGATGTACCAGGGCAAGAAGAGTGAAAAATATTACCATAATGTTTGAGGATATTTTGAAATTCATTTTGCCTGTATTCTGTAGCATTATCAAAACGAAAAGTTTTGATATTTGTGAAAAATTGAGTTGAAACCATTTTGGTGAAATCACGAAAGATATTGAGTAATTCAGAACGATTTTTCATTAAAAATATCCAAGTGAATCATGAAAAATCGTCCAAAAATATAACAAAATATCGCGCCCCACCTATAGTGACTTCAGGAGAAGGTCCCCAAACATCAGAATGAACAAGATCAAAAGGAGAAGAAGCAAATGACTCACTATTATTAAATGGTAAATCAGACTATTTGCCTAATTGATAAGAAATGCAATCAAAAGAATAAGTTTTAACTGATCCTAACAAACCTTTAGATACTAGACTTTTGACTCAAGATACCGATACATGACCCAAACGAGAATGTCATAACTCAAGAGTAGGTATACTACTTTGTGTAAATGTAGCTGTGACAGATGAAGTAGGTAGATGTAAGGAAGAAATCTCAAATAGGCGCCATATATTACGACCTGTCCCAATGATCTGACCTATCTGAGGATCCTGTACAACACAACCATTAAAGGAAAATGTTATATTCAAACCTAACTCAATCAATTGACCAACTGACAAAAGATTAAGAGAAAAATTAGAAACAAGATAAATATTGAGAACAGACAAATTTGACTGAGAGACAGTGCCTATGTGACTAATAGTCATAGTGGAGCCATTAGCTGTGTGAATAATAGGGGCATAAGATGTAGAAGTCTGAGCAGTGAGCAAAGTATAGTCAAGTGTCATATGATTGCAGCAAGTAGAATAAAAAAACCATGAATTAGGTGTACCTGGTGCAATTGAGAAAGCAGAGTTAGATGAGCTTAAACCTGATTGCTTGGAGAGAACCTGGTAAAGAATTGCCTCCAGATCAGTAGCAGAAAATGTAAATGAGGACTCCTCAGAAGGAGAAGGATGAGATGACACGGTCTCCGTGGTAGTTATAGCTCCAACATTGCGAGGTCTACTAAGTCTAAAGCATTTCTCAATTGTATGTCCTGATTTGTGACAATATCTGCAGGAACGTTCACTAGTTTTGGAATGAAATGACTGTGCTCGCTATTTGTTACCACCATTGCGATGAAAAAAAAGAAGAATATCTATTAAGTGAAGGCCTAGACTGAAATCTCATTTTTGGGTGAAAATTTTCCTTTTGATCCATTTTAAAATTCTAAATGACAAATCGATTGGAAAATTGGAATTAGTGCAAAATTTTAAGCGGGGTCGGTCTAGGAAAAAATTTTCAGGGGCTATTGCTGACGTGGCAGTCGACACGGCATAAAAAGATGACGTGGCAGTCAACGATGTATAAAAATGACGTTACAGAAAAAGTCAATGTGACAGATGATGTGTTTGCTGACGTGGCAATTGGTTGGTGTTGATGTGACGAATAACGTGTCACTGTATGTTGAGTCAGCGATAAGTTGGTGCGCGTGGAGGCGCATGGCAGCACGTGGCAGCATGTTGGGGCGTGTGGCAGGGCGTAGAGAAGTCGGGGAAAAAAAACCAGGGGACTCTGGCGGTGCGTGGTGGCTCGTGGAGGCTCCGTTCGAGCTAAATTTTGCGACGGCTTGATCGTTTTATCGTGGGATTTGTTCTGATATATTCAAAAGATCAAAAAGAGTTCCAGATGATGGAGTTTCGACACCAAATAGAAAAGAGTTCTCTTTGGGTGATAAGAACAATTAAGCGGAAGAAAAAGGAGGGTTTTAAAAACCCTAGCTCTGATACCATGTTAAAATAAGAGAAAATAAGCCTGAATTCTCTCTAAATAATATTAATGAATGGTATGAGAAATAATATACAGTGAGAGCATATATATAGGAGAAGAAAAAGAGGTAGGTGAGTGGGATAACAGGTAGGTGAGTGGAGAGCAAGTTATCATATATATGATAAGTTCCCAATCATAGGAATCATAATTGGATATGAAAAATGTTAAATATAAAATATACTAATATATTATACAAATATATTTTAACATCTAAAATTCATAAGAATAGACATTATAATTACAACCCTAGTTATTATGTCGTTATAATATCTAAAATTTATGCTCTCACATTTAAAATAAAAAAAAAAAAGCTCACACACATAATCTTTCAAAACTCTCCGGTCATAATCCCTAGGTGTTATGTTGCCCAAATTAGGTTGTAATCTTAAGTCTCTTCCAATCCCTTAAAATTCGCTTATTTTAGGTTTACGTTTCATAGTAGCCTAGAAAACCACTTTTCACTTTCCAAACTCATACTTTCCAAATTTGTCACTTTAGAAAAAGGTAAGGCTTTCTAAAATCTTACTTTCCCAAATCATACTTTCCATAAACTCATACTTTCCAAATTTGTCACTTTTAGAAAAAGGTAAGGTTTTCTAAAATCATACTTTCCATAAGTTCAAGTTTCCTAAAACCTTGCTTCCTCAAAATATCACTCTTCACAAATGATTCCTTTTCTAATCAAATTCAAAAATCATTTTTCAATTCATGATTTTCATACAAGTCATCTTTTCAAATCCAACTCATGATTTTCATATAAATCATACTTTTCAAATCCAACTCATGATTTTTGTATAAATCATCCTTTCTCAATCCTAATCCATGATTTTTGTATAAACCATCATTTTTCAACTCAAATTCATAGTTTTTTGTAAAAATCTTCCCTTTTTAATCTAAATTCATGATTTTCGTAAAAATCTCCAATTTTCAATTCATTTCATGGTTTTTGTAAAAACCTTCTATTTATACTCAAATTGTTAGCCACTTTCTAGTGGAAGATTGTTGCTGCCAATTTTCATTGAAAAATTGGCAGGTGCCTAATTATAACTTTTTAGAAATTTCAGCATGTGAATGGCCAATGAGAGAGTGACATGTGGCAAGTTGATTGATTCAAAATATGGTTAAAAGTACACGTGGCACAAGCTAAGCGAGTTGGTTGAGGGAAGTGTTTCCACAATTAAGGAAGAGTTAGTTTAGCTAAAAAAAAGTGGCTTAGAAATGTGGGACACGTGGCGATATTCCATTGGAGGGACGTGTGAGAAGTTCCAGTGAAAGATACATCTGCCATCATGCTAAAAAGTAACAAGAAGTGCATAACATGGCTCCAACGTGGGAAACAAGCTGAGGATAATAAGGAAAACGTGGGACACGTGGCGTTATTCTATTGGAAAGATGCATAGGATGTTCCAGCGAAAGTTACACTCGTAACTACTGATTTAAAGCTCCAAAAATAAGGAGATGTGGTCCCAAGCATATATGCAAGCACTATGAGAAGAGTAAGGAGAACGTGGGACAGGTAGCAAAGTCAGGTCATTGCCACATGAAAAGTCAAACTAAACATTGGAACCGTCGATGGTAACTGCTCTATAAAATGGAAGAACTTGGTCTTAAACATACAAGCATGAGGAGAAAAACAAGTACAATATGGGACATGTGGCAGAGTCTGGTTAGTCCACATACAAGGATGTAACTGCCCTGGGAAACCAACATCTGTAACTAGTATGAACAAACTCTATAAATATGATACTTAGGTCTCACTTGCAAACCCTGCTCAACACACACAACAACATCATTTCAATCCAATTCAAAGTCATGCACTTTGCTATTTTTTTACATTCCAGTAATATATTTCAAGACATTTTAATCCAAGGTCATGCACTTTCAATCAAATGTTATGTTTTGTTAAAACTATTTCCAAATCCAAAATTTTCATTCTTTAATTCCAATAATTATTCTTCAGATATTTACGTTCAGTCCTTTCAATTCCTTTAATTTTTTTGTTTAGTACTTCAATTCCATTTAACTTTCCAGCCATAGAAAACTTTAAAAGTCCTTTGTTCTCAAAGGAAAAAAAAGAACATTTGGAAGGTGGTCATTCTAGACGTTCCTAACAATCGCCTGATCCTCACATTCGAACTGAAGTCTAATTTGAATCTTCAATTGGAACAGAACAAGTTCCTGACACGCCCGCGCTTCCACTAGAAGAATTTTAAAGCCAAACATTTTCCTTATTCAATCTAAATTCATGGTTTTTGTAAAAATATTTCTTTTTCAATCTGAAAACCTTCTTTTTTCAATCTAAATTCATGGTTTTTTTTTCCATTTTTCAATCTAAATTTGTGATTTTCGTAAAAAAATCACTCTTTCCTAATTTAATTCACAACTTTCATAAAAATCTGCATTCCTCGAGTTAAATTCAGGTTTACTTAACAATAAACTTTCTTAGCTCATTGAAAGCAGTTTGAAATTTAGAAGGGTCATAGGAATCCTTCTCAAATTCACTTCCAGTATAACTTTTCAAAAGTCGGTGTCTCAATCAGAAGTTTGATTGTTGGAAGTGGGATGAGGTTGTGTATTTTTGTAGCCAAAGCAATTTGAGCAACCTCACTAGAAGTTTCACTACTAGATTCCTCGTAATCAGATAAGGTAACTTTTAAAGCTTTTGCTTTAAAATTATTCTTTTTATCTTTTGATTCTTCCACAAGTGTGTGCAAAAGTAAAAGTTCTACCAGTAGAAGACTCTTTTGAACCAAGTTCAACCGGTGCAAGAAAACATTTAACCAGTACAACTACATTATGAACAAATTTCTGTAACTGGACAGAATACTTGTCTTTTTGAGCTTTGTTGAGTGGTCAAACAAACTCAAAATTGTGCGTGTAATATATAATTGGAAAATTTAATATGTCTATAAAAAAAATAAGACATATTAGATCATAATTTGACTAAATACAACACTGTATATGTATATTGTTTCAAGACCCACTCAAATCATGTTCCAAAGTTTTCAAAACATATTTTCACCCTTAGAAACACTTTAAAGTTTCCAAATGCATGAAAGTCGATCAAGTGAATTTTATGCAACTAAACCAAATTCAAAACCTAGGTCAAAGGTGGTCCAAACTATCCAAGTTTTTACCAACAAATTTCCTAGGTTCTCTAAGGTGATTGAACCTCATATGACATCTCCATACTTCAATCCTAATGGGTAAGGTGACCAGCAAGGACTCGTAACCAACAAAACTGGCATTACAATTTGTTCAAACATCTTAGCATAAAATTTGCCTACTTACATAAACTATCCTAGCAATGTAGAGCAATTTAGTCATGTAGTTTGGCGGTGGATTGTTTAACAACTAACTCTGAGCCCTTGGGGAGAATGCCAAAACTCTAAGAAGAAAACAAAATCACTCAAATTTTACCCCCTTTCGAACATATCTTGTTACAACAGTTTGTAAATTATCTATTGCATAGCACTGTTTGTACAGTAATTTTATTATTAATAAAAAAATAAAAATAAAAATAAAAAATACCCCAGGCCCATCTGGTGGTTACATTGTTCACTGATTTAGGAAATCACATTATTTATCATATTTGCAGTTTCTTATAGACTAAGAAAGCTGTTCTCTGTGGTGACTAATTAGTTGCTCTGCAAAGAGAAAAGTAGAAGAGCTGGACACACAGGAAGTGCTTCCAATCAAAGCTAAAAGTTTCTTCTGAACCAAACAATGTTGCATTAACATTGCCATTATAAAACTAAATATATTTCTTCTCTTTCCACTGTATCATCAGTACACAGTTCAGTGATCACAGGAGAGCAAAAGAAACAGAAAAATCTGCAGGACCAATCTCCTCAGCAAGTTTATTTTTCGGAAGCAAGCCATTCTTGTGCAGCCACCAAGTCAGGGAGCACAGTTGCTCCAGATTTTCTCCAATTCTCAGCATCAGGTGTCTTAAATCTATCCAACAACAACACATGCATCCCTACACTCTTTGCTGGCAAATAGTCTTTACGTATGCTGTCTCCAATGTGCAGAGCTTCCTCCGGAGCAATATTTCCAGCTCTCTCCAAGGCAATCTCATATATCCTTGGATCTGGCTTTTCTACACCTTCTAGACCAGAGAACACGCCAAAATCCCACTCATATCCCTGAATTTAGAAACATCATAAAAGGAACTCTCAGTATTCTCCACACTCCGCAGGGTTTTTGCTATGAATTTATTGTTACATTGACACCTGATTAAATTAAACAAACAACATAGAATTCAATTGGATTCCAATATTTCCATTATTATTTCATACTTACCTGATTTAAACCCAAGGCTGGAAGAACAACATCCTTATAACGATATTCTGCATTGCTGACAATCCCAACTGTCAGACCTTTTTCACGAAGCCATTGTAAAAATGGCTGGGAATCAGGAAAGACAGTATAAGGTGCCGATGAACCAAATGATGCGTATATTCGTCTAAACACCTTGTCAAATGTCTCCTCATCGTAATCATATCCTGCCTGTCAACAAAACAAGATTCATACTCATTGAAAAGCTATGACATTCCTAAAAATTGTATTGGGAACAAATATTCATGCCATGCCTCCTCAACATTACTTTTCCTTATACTTACCAAAAAGAAAAAGAAAAACATTTCTTTTTCTTATTATCATTTGAAATCAGCCTGTTACCAACTGCCGTATACTGCATCACAGTATGAAGTATTCTGCCATCATTGTACTAAAAAAGGTCCAAAAAAAAAAAAATTTGGTGGATTACTATTGTACTAGTGGGCTTCTTGGCTTTTCAGAAAATTAATGCGAGTTCCTCTCATAATGTGCTGTTACACATGTTTATTAGTGACATGCTAGAGAATGCAAAATTCCATAACAAAATATCCATGATGTTCTAGTTTTATTTTGATATAGGCAAGGCCTGAGGGCCAAAAACTCCAGGATGAAGTAATATAGCTTACCCTGATAAAGGAATCTCTCACGCAAATCTTCCACCAGACATTGTTGGGAATTTTGGATCCATAACCAAAACATGGATACTTTTTTGCCATGTCTGAGTACGCAAGCTTAAAACCCTCGTGCACACGTTTGTAGTCAGGACATGGCAACCCAACAGATTTGGCTGCCATACAATAGTAGTCACCAAGCTCCCCTTTGTAAGCTATAAGCGTACCAGTAACATCTACTGTAATACAGCGTAACTTTGATATTATAGACATTGTAAAAATGATTCTGCTGCAGGTTCTAGATGTGCGAATTCAGAAGTCTCCAGAGGGGCTTATTTTATGTACTTGTGTAAGATCATGATGACACCCAACCAGTATAACAGATCAACCAGCTTCTTTAGAAAATTCAACAGCCCTGCATTTGAATAATTCAACCAATTGTGTTACAGAATGCATCAATACGTTTTAAGCAAACCTGTAAAACCAGCTCAAACCATTCTCACTTGAGCATGGAAAATTTTAAACTTACTTTTTAAAATAAATCAAAAATCTAAATGTCTAAAGATGAAAAACTGTCATTGCATTCACATCAAAACAATTACATAGGCTGCAAAGACGACTCATCTATCAAATCACAAGTCTCTTCTAAACATACTATTATTCTATTACATTTATTTGCATCAGTAATAGCAATATTGAACACAAATCTATCACACCTACACATTGCCAACGTCTTACTACCCAAGCTTATAACATCTTGTAAGCTACATATTATTGTTATCATTTTAAACTTCCTAACAGTTCCATATGGTTCCAAAAATTAATTCATATTAGTAGTGACAGAAATCCAACACAAAGAGTTAAATTAAAAGCATTGATCCCAAGTGCCGGGTGAGCTCTTCAGTTCCAACACAGTTAACCTTGCGTATCACATTCCTGCGGTCATATGCTTGATTTCATCCTTTATTATGTATTAATTTATTTATTATTTAATTATGAGAAGTAAAAATCATCTAATTCTCAACCACTTCCACCTACCAAATTTTAGGACATCTCTAAAGTTCTATATTTTATTATCATTGCCATTTTAGTATAGAGTAATTACATTTCAAGAAAATTGAACTTCCCACATTCCCGAAATGAAAGTCGATGATAATAGATGGTGTCTATTTAACCATCGATAATAAGGAAGTCTTAGATTTGCAACATATATAATCAAACAGTGCATCACTTTTTTCCCCTCCAAATGAGCCCACATAGTGAAACACAGAAACCACGTATTCAGCAGGATACATAACGGAGTAGCTCTTGCATCAAACACCATGAGCAAAAGTCATCAACTAACAACTGGAAATTTGTATGTTAATTGAGAAATATGACATCCAAATAGCATGCCTTTCAAAAGACACAATATGACTTCAGAGTATGACTAATCTAGTTCACAAAAAAGGTCCACGGATTTTACATTGTTGAGATCACAGATATTCAATTCAATATCTGAACACCTGCAAATTGTTGAGCTTTAAGATAAATATTTGAATTCTGAGAAACTCAGGTCAGAGAGTTTATTGGCGAAAAATTGATTAATCTAATCAGAGACAAAAGATGAATTATACTTGGTAAATTAACAGGACAGAAGAGAGAATAAATGCAGTATTGTATAATACAGAACAGAGAGAACAAAGTAGAGCCATGAAGAAAGGCTAACATTGTCTGCTTGTCAACATAGCGCACAGGGTCAGAATTATACAAATTACAGATTCTTACATCATCATTAACTGGTCATGTCTTAGAGATAATCAGAGAGGCCTGCCACAACATCATTTATGATTTTTCTCCCTAAAACTGATAGTATCCAGAATAATTCAAAATTTTATGACAACATGAAACTCTAAGAAGGTTTTGTTTTCTGGCATGAACAGAATTCTAAGGAGAAATTCAGTTTCAAGATTTTCTACCAGAAAATTGGCATATGACAAACTTCGGGCTAAAACATGCACAATTTCTTTGTGCTGGCACCACACAAATTTATTACAACTCTTTTAACAAATACTTGTTTAATTTTTTTCGCTAGGTTGATTCCTTAATCGGGTGGAAAATTAAATGAAGCCGATACTGGAAGGTATTACCTTAACTTATATTGAGTTTTAATGTCTTGTTAATTTTTAAAAAACAACCGGACTCTCACTTGTAACTCTTAGGCTTGGTTTGGTTAGAAGGAAGTGAAAGAAAGAAAAATAAGTTTCCCAGCATGTGGTTAAAATGAAAACTTAGAAAGTTGTAGAAGAATTCCAATTTATTGTTTGGATGGCATGGAAACAACAAATATATTACTTTTTACTTAAATTTTCCTTCTTTTTTTTGATAAGTTAAATTTTCCTTAATTATAATAAACAGAACAAATCTAAATGGATTTTTCCTAAATCAATATTTTCTTGGTCTTTTTTAAAATAAAAGTAACATAAAATATAAAATAAAATAATTTTCTAGGAGATTCATTTTTTTAGAGAGAGAGAGATGGATTATTTTTCCATTCTTTTGAATTTGATGCATGAACCCAATCCATTGTAGAGAGATAGAGAGAAAGGGCATAATTCCATGTTCAAATATAACATAAGTTACGCGAGAAAATAAAATTTTCCATGTGTATCTTGCAGGAATTTTTTTTGGATAATTTAAGTGGTCATGAAAAATATTAAGTGGTTCTTTTTCCTGCTACTAAAACTCCAAAAATTAAAAAAAAAATTAAAAAAATCATTTCCTGCATTGTCAACTATTTCCTGTCTGACCAAACAAAGCCTTAGAAGTTAGAACTATTGATGATTATATAAAAGTTTTCCCAAAATATCTCTCCCTCATCTTTCATGTTTTTTTTTTCAAATTCTTTTAAATGCATGAGAGTTCATCAGAAATGAGAGTGAACAAATTCTTTTATTCAATTTCATAGCACAAAAGGCCTTACACCTCGGGAAAAAATAATACGGTAAATTACTCCAACCTCCCCTGAAGTTTGGGTTAATTACCCTCGTATTAAAGTTTTTGCAAAGTTACTCCGACACCTCCTGTCAGACTAGAGAACTGCTAATGAATCTAACTTTCATGTGCATTTACTGAAATGCCCTCAACTTTAATGGCTAATTAAATGGCTGAAGAGCTTATTCAGGATGTATATATACATATACCTTACAATATATGCATATACAAGACAGGTGAGCTGAGATCTAGCCAAAATGTGCATATGTAGATAACATACATATGCATATACAGGAGAGGTGAGCTGAAAGTGAATAGAGAGAAGTAAACTGAGAATTAAAATAGGCACAAAGAGAATATATAACAGTGATTGGTTGAATTTGGTGTGAAGCAGAAGCCCGTAATCACCTTTGGCGGAGAGGGTGAGTCATATAGTTTATATGCTGACATTTACTTGGTAAATCAAAAATGATGGCTGAGATCCTTCATAGATTTGACCCATTAAAGCTCATTTTTTCTTACAATCCTAAGGGAAGTGATTTTGCAATGTATATATAAACGTACATAGATGTGTTGTTTGTTAGGGTATTCTTTTATAGGGAAAAAGAGTAGAGATAAAAGAACTATAATATTATGTATATCATTATACGAGAGAGAACTATATTATATCATAGACATAGAGATGAGAGGAGAGAGAGTTACAAAGGAGAGAGATTTCATGAATTTGGGTAGAGAGGCCAACTCAGTTCTTTAGAGAGAGCGAGATAAACCCACTTCTTAGAGAGAGAAACCCACTTCTTCACCACCTTCCTCTGGTACAGAGGAGGGTAGTTTTGGAATTTACATGATTTTATTTTAATTGGCTTTAACAGATTTGACGGTTGACTAACAGCAAGGGTACCCGGAGTTAAGTCAATCAAACCTCGGGGGAGGTTGATCATCGTATTTCAAAATTTTAAATCTGAGGGTAATTAAGCCTAACATCTGGGAGGTCAAAGTAATTTACCCAAAATAATAACAATAATAATAATAAATTACAAATATTAGTACAAATGCATTCAAATAGTAAATATTTATCATAACATATATTCCCCAAACTCATCAAGAACAGATATTTGAAATCAAACTATTTTCTGAACATTTTAAAAAAATATATATATATTCTTCAGGTAATAGATGAACAAATATAGTGTATCACATGGAGAAGAAGTACAAGTCATCAGCAATTAACAGTGATTAAAGTGAGGCATGAATTGTCTCCATGATATTCCAGGTGTAGGAAAAACCCAGTCTAATTACTTTGTTGTGGCCCAAAATATTTGGTGTTTGTCGTACCCTCAAGTGATTGGTGCTACTGCTTACTAGCTAAGGCAATGTTCCGAGGATACTTTTCATTGGCATTCAAACTATTCAATCACATATGGCCAAAGGCTTATCTATTCGAGATTAAAAACTTTTGAATGCTTCATTCTGATGTTTTGGTCTCAAACTTCCTAGCAGTTCCATATACAACAACAACAATCAAGCCTTTTTTCCAACTACAACAATTCTATATGGTTCCATAATTTAATTCTGAACCCAAATCATGCTCAAACATTAGGCCAGCCAGAACTAAAGATTCTTGTATCAGTATTGCCTGAAATTCAACGCAATTACTTAAATTAAAAACCTTGATCCCAAGTACTAGGCAACACTTTAATTCCAAATTCCAACAGTGTTAACCTTGTTTACTTGTTCACGTGGTCATATGGTGAATGTCATTATTAATTTATTTAGTTGTTCAATTATGATATTTGTCAACCACTTCCACATACCCAAATTCTAGACCCCTATTTTTTTTTTTTTTTTTTTTTTTTTTTTTTTTTTTTTGTGATGAGTAATTTTAGACCCCTAAATTTCTCTAATGTATTATCATTCCCATTACAAGTAAGACCACTAAGTGTGTCTGTTAGGAAGAGCGACATAGTCCACATTAAGGGTAATTCTAAGGGAAGAGGAAGACCAAAGTTAATATGGGGAGAGTTATTAAGGAATGATATGGTAACATGTGGTTTAATTTAGACTATGGCCTTACATAGAGTAAAATGGAAAAATATGATTCATGTAACCGACGGCAAGTAGTTGAAAAAAAGGCTTTGTTGAGCTGAAATGAGAATTATTATTGTCGTTCTAGTATACAATAGTTTACATTTAAAGGGGATTAACCTTCCCACATTCCCATAATGTAATTTAATGATAATAGAAAGTGTCTACTCAACTCTTGACAACAAGAAAGGAATTAATTTGTTGCATATATAACCAAACATTTAAGCTTCATTTATATGTTCTTTTTTTTCAAATGAACCCACCTACCGAACATAGAAACCACAGGGTTTTAGGGTTTAGGGTTCAAGGTGTTGATTGGTTTAGGTTTCTGAAAACAGTTCCTATTCTCAGTGAACGAAAAAGCAGAAACTCATTTGATAGTGTAAATAAGGGGGTTCTGCTAAGAGGAGTGACTACCACTAGACTAGACTGGTAGACAAGTTGGTAGTTAAGAAACCAAATAAGCTATGTGAGAAAAGCATTGTACTGGAGGAAAGAGAGAGTATGTAGAACTAGGTCTAAAATGTATGGAAAAGAGAGCGGAGGATGAGATGGGAGAGAGAGAAAGCAAATTTGACTGGGAGAGGGAGGGGGTCAGAGTTGACTAATTTGCCTTCACACCATGGGGTATTTATAGACCTCTGGTGGGAGCCTTTGACAACTGGCATCCTACGTGGCATGAGCTCATCATGCCACGTGTCCCTTCCTTTGCCATACTAGGTTGAAGCTATGGGCATCTCTTACATGGTCGCAGATGAGTATTATGTATTGTCTTATGACTTAGAGCTTTTATAACACAATACATAATACCTTCCGTGGGTCAAGTAGTTATGCCTTAGACTTCAACGAGCCTTTCTCTCAATCCTCCATTCCACACTCAACTCATCTTCCCTACTCGAGTTATGACGCCATACGTTCTGTTATGACATCATAACCACCTGGGTCATATCACAGTGCACCTCTGTGCTAGATATGACCCGCAGATCCCTATGGCTTCATACGAGCTCCATCTCATCAAGGCTAGACGTCGCGACTAGTTACTTTCCATCTTGAAGAGAAGTGCAGGTAATCCTCCATACAGTCCCTGCTATGAGAGTTATCACTCGGGGTCATGAGCTCGGAACCACATGATCGCCCATTCTTCCATGATTTCTCATAGCCCTTGAATATGCCAAGGTGTTAACCAAAACATACCCGCGAGGAAAGGTTGCCCCCTAGTCATCCCCTATCCTTCGTGAGTTAAAGTCACCCACGACCGCTTTCATTGCCTTCGTGGGTAAAAGCCACCAACGACTGCTATGTACTACCTTTGCGAGTTAAAGCACCCACAACTGCTTTATTACTATACAACTATTGGAACTCATTTACTCGCCATTTCCGTGAGCCCATTAAGTCTTTCAAAAATGCCTTTCCGCAAGCCATTAAATTCTCATGCAAAAGTCCCAAAGCCTCCGAAACATACCTTCATCTTGAAAAGATCTCAAAATCTACCCAGTGTTAAAGAAAAGTCCACCCGTGACCCATAAGGGTCACAGGAATGGCCCACCCGTGACCCTTTTAGGTCGCGGGAAGGGTTCACTTGCGACCCATTGGGTCGTAGAATGATCCACCTGCGGCCCATGGGTCGCGGGGAGGGAATGGTCCACCCGCGACCCATTTTGGGTCGCGAGGAAAGTCCTCGGCTTTCTTGAATTTACGGGGGCGGACTTGTCTTTATATATATATATATATTTTTTCAAATTTTATTATTTGTACCTCTTTACAGATAGTCTTTAAGAAAATCATTTTCTAAATACTCAGTTTAAAAAAGGCTTGTATGCAGAGAGAGTCTTTTACAAGTCTCTGAAAACTGTGTTATGTTTTTTGAGTTCTCGAAAAGTGATTCTTCTCTAAACCAAACAATCCCCACATTTTCAGTACAGCTGCAGTCAGGCCCAATGCATCCTACACTTACAACATGTTCATCAATGGAGTAATTCTTGCAGCAAACACGTGAGCACAAATCATTAGGCAACAACTGGACAAATGGCTCAATGTTGGTCCAGAAATATGACGCACCCAAATAGCATGCCTCTTGCATACACAAAATAGCATTTCATAGTCTGAACTACTCTAGTTAGTCAAAAAGGTAGGACCTCCACGGTTTTGATATTGTCAAAATAATAGATATTCAATTCAATGTCTCAAGATCTACAAACTTTTAAGCTTTACTAACAAATACGCGAATTCTAAGAAACCCAGGTAAGAGAGAGTGTATTGGCGACAAATTTATTAGTCTAATTAGAGAGAACTTGTAAGTGCAATACGCTTAGAAAGATACCAATAAAGAAAACTGATACGCCACGAATCAGAATTAACAAAATTACAAGAAGATGATGAAAAAAAATGACAAGGGAATTACTAAAATTATAAACAGAGAGAGAAAAGGAGAGAGAAAATGCCGCTTGCCTGATGAGATTCCTGCTAGAATAACATACCAACAAACAAGCAAACAAACACCAACAGAGATAAATTAATTGATAGATTGATAAACATACCCAGAAACTCAAATCGATGAAAATCTAACTTGCTTCTGCGAAATCGCCATAGTTGAAGTTAGCTTCACGCTGAGAAATAAATAAATAAATAAGTTAGCTTCAGCTGCACATTTTACCCTGTTGCAATTTTCTTCTGAGTATAAAATAACTCATATGAGTGTTTTTACACTGATGTCCTTGTGTTTTATTCGAATTTCTATGTTCACCCGTAACTCCAAAGTTTCTTAACAGTGTCCCCCATTTCTTACAGTAAATTATGAGATTTATTTATTGTTATTATTATTTTTTTAAGTTTCAATAAGGAATGATGTAAGAAAAATAAACTTGAAATAAATTTAGAGGAGTGACCAGTGGTGAGGGGTTAACCTGGATTGAATGGTAAACTTAAATATCTTAAATTTGACTCACAGTGCAAAAATACCTGAGTTTGATATAATTGTAAACATGAATGTCTTAGATTTGATTCACGGTGCAAAAGTATTTGAATTTGATATGCATATTTAAAATTTACTTTACAGCTTCACATACCAAATGTCACTAGAATAGAAGTATATATATATTATTTTCTTTCTTATAGAATAATAATAATAATTTTAAAATAATTCAATAGTACATTACATATTATACATATACAATTATACAAAACTAATCTTATCCATGTATAACTCTTTACTTATTTAAATTTTATTGATGGTAGACATGTAAATTATTATGGACCTTTACATAAAAGTATAAAGAATAAAAAATACTCTCTTAAATACATCCCCACTCTATCCGGTTTAATAAATGATTTTAAACGAGAATAGCAAAATATTGCTAAACAGAGACAAGAATAGAGTAGAAGTCCTCCGTCTCAAATCTATTCCATTGTCATTCCTACTTAGTAGCATATTTAAATGAAAGTTTCTTTTTGCTACTTAACAGGGTACTTAATATGAAAGTTTCTTTTTGTATATTTTTTATTATTACATTTTAGTATTGAATTGTAAAGGGCTTGAATTGAAGGTTAGTTTGAATGAAAAATACAACAAAAAGTAAGGATAAAGTTGCAAATAAAATTGGAAAAAGAAAAAACCATGGACGGTGGCATGCGGTTTTAGTACACAGGGAACTGGGGACGGTATCTGGTTTTTGAAATATTTTTTTTATAGTTTATAATCAAAGTGTAGGAAAATATAAATGTAGGTCACGTGCCTTGAAGTTAATGGTGGTGGGTCGCATAATAAAAAGTAAATATAGATACATTTTTTTCTTTGAAATTTAAAGGTCAAATTAAATCGACATCTCTTTGATACAGGATGATATTTCTTGGATACGGTATTAAGTGTAATTACACACTGTATTTGCAGGTTATTTAAGTGTTGAATGAATATGAACGGCACAGCGGTGAGGGGAGAGAAAATTCTCAAATTGAGAAATTATTAACTAGTCTTGAGACCAATGCTGACTTTTAGCTTATGTGTTAAATAGTAATTGGTCTGAGACCAATGGTCACCAACCACCAAATAGTTTTAGTTTCTCAAATTTTAGAGGTAGAGACTAGAGACCTCATCAACAAATCTGAAGAATAGTAGATACAAATTTGCCAAAGACAATTCTTTTTACCCAACTAAGCTTTCGTCGAATGAACCAACTTAATCCTTATTTTATATTTTGACTTCAAACACGTGTACAAAGTCATTTATGCTCTTCTTCGATCTTTAGTTGTACATAATGAGTGCCCCATTAATATATTTGTACCTTCTTCATATCTACACAAATCCTCGTATACCCTAAACCTTCCCCCCCAAAAAAAATATATATATAAAAGATAAGTATAATCAGTGATCGCATAAATAAAAGAAAAAACACAAAAAGAGAAAACATAATAGAAAAAGAAACTCACAAATTTACCAACCACTGGAGGAGTAAAATGGAAATTACTGTCTTCTGAACAGAGAGAGGATGGAGAAAATGAAGAGAGAAGAAATTGAGAAACCTTACATAGACTGCTGCATTTTATGGAAGGGTAAATGTTACATACATACAGGACGACCAATCTAAATCAGTCCATTTTCATATAAAATGGCCATAAAGACTTGTCATCATAACTAAAAGGGGTAGTGTAAAGAGGCATAAACTAAAAGACGAAGACTTGAATAAGGTGGACAAAAGGATTAAACGGATAAAATAAGAAAGAGATTGGGGCGCGGAGATAGAACCAGAGTGGTGGGTGGGCCGACCCCACGACTGCAGGAGGATCCTTCACGCGACCCAAGGGGTCATGGGTAAGCTTTTCTCACGAATCTAATGAGTCATAAAAACCCTTATTTGAAAACGAATAGGTCTCGAAAATCCCGATGGTCTTTCATATAATTTTAATAGCTTACAAATGGTGTTTAAAGAAATTTGGTGGACTTGTTGAAGTGACAAATGGATTTGTTTCAAGTATTGTATAGTAATAAAGCGGTCATGAATGCTTTACTCGCAAAGATAGTACATAGCAGTCGCGGGTGACTTTAACTCACGAGGGATAGGAGATGATTGGGGGCAACCTCCCTTTCACAGGTATGTTTCAATTAACACCTTGGCATACTCCAGAGTTGTGCAAGATCATAGATGAATGGGCGAACATGTAGTTCTAAACTCATGACCCCGAGTGATAACTCTCAAAGCAAAAACCATATGACGAATTACCAACTCTTCTCTTCCAGATAGAAAGTAACTAGTCGTGACGTCACTTCTAACCTTGAAGGGTTGGAGTTCGTATGAAATCATAGTAGTCCTCGAGTTAATTCTGGCACAACAGCGTACTGTAATTTGATCTGGACGATTGTGATGTCATAACGGAGTGTATGACATCATAATTCCAGCCAAAAAAATGGGTTGAGTGTGAAACGAAAGATTGAGAGAAGGGCTCACTGAGGTCTTAATCATAACTGCTTGGTCCGTAGGAGGTACTATGTATTGTGCTATAAAAACTCCAAGACATGGGATAATGCATAATACTTACCCACGACCGTTAAAGAAATATCCATGGCTTCAACCAAGTATGGTAAAGGAAGGAGCACGTGACATGATGAACTTGTGCCACATAGAATGACAAATGTCAAATACTCATGTCTGAGGTCTATAAATATCCCATGGCGTAAAGGCGGTTAGTCATCTCTGACTTCCCTCCCTCTCCTAGTTATATATGTTCTCTCTCTCCCATCTCACACCCAGCTTACTTTTTCCATACAATTCACTCGACTTGTTCATTTCAACCTATCCCTTCCAATTCAGTCTAGCCTAGTATGAGTCACTCCTCTTAGCAGAACCTCATCATTTACAGGTAATTTAGAGACCTTTACTATTGGCTGCTTCCATTACTATGACAATTTCGCAAACAAAAAAAAATAGTTAACTTGCACTCTTTACCAGCTGTGCAGATTTGAAAGACTGACTAAATTACGTTGTATGTCCTTTGCAACAAATTTAGATGACTAAATGAAAGGGTTTAGTGTTTTCTGGACTCTCTTTCCACATTAATAATCAACAAGAAAGCAGACTAAAAATAATAATTTGCAGATTAATGATTACAATTATGTACATGTCCCAACTTGGACTTCTCTATGTATTTTTGGCGGGTAAGAAATAATTGGCAATACTTGGACCTCGTTTGGCTAAATTAGAACGCTTGTGAGGTCGGAGCCAAGCTCGCACTTCATCCTGGATTTCCAATGGTAATTCACTAATCACGGAGGGGTCAATTTCGGCAATGTTATAACTCCATACATCCCTTCTTCGTTCATCTTGACCTAAACTAAGCGTGCTACTGTTGGTCTCTGCAAGTTGAATTTCTTGAAATGGCTCAGGTTTTTTCAGTTCGGGGCAGATACTATCTATTGACTGCAAGCCTGCAACAAATTCAACATGTGTGTATGTGTGTGAGAGAGAGAGAGAGAGAGGGAGAGAGAGGTGGGTTGATCACAGAATTACCAGAGGACGTAGATGCTTCAGTCTCTCGAACAGTTTCAACATGCTCTTGTTTTGAAGAAGAGCAAGAGTTGAGACTTTGGAAGAATCTCAAAATCGAAGGTGTCCCCTGCCACAACAACAGAGTAAGAAACCAAGTCAATTTTTATTTTATTTTTTACCTTGGCAAGTAACTCCCACGCCCAAATCTCCCCATGAGGAGTTGGACATTTGGAAGGTTGAGGAGATACCACTAGGCTACAACCCTAGGTCAAGTCACTTGCCCTTTTAAAAAAAAAAAAAGATGAGAGATAGAATTATGATTGGTGTCTTATAGAAAAAGTAAAAAGGAAATAATATGAAAATAGCATGCCACACTTTTTCTGCATGTTATTAAATTGAGCCTTCTGCAGATAAAACCAACTAGTTCAAATTGCAAATTTATAACCTGAATTAAGAGAGCCAGATTGTCCAATTGTTGTATGTTTCGTATTCTTTTCAAAATTTCCATCAGGATCACTACACAGATCATCAAGAAAGAGTAACACGGTCCAAAATTTCTTTGCCACTTTTTCCTTTATCAAACCTAATTTCAAGATTTACAACAAACTTTTTTCTTTTGCTCGGATTACTTATTTCGACTCAGAATCAGAATCCAACCCACATTTTTTGCAAGTAGTTGCTGAACCAGAATTATTGCTCTTCTAAACAAGCAACATCATGATCATCTTATAGCTGAAGCATCCAAAAATATATTTATCATGATCAGTAGGTTAAGTAGCAATTCTTTTCATTTTTTTCTTAATTTTTATTTGCTCATTTCTATGGCAGTTCAGAAAATCTGCAAGGATAGGCAGCTTAAAAAGAAAGATTAATGTGTAGTGAATAAAGTTTGAAAATGCAAATTCTAACTGAAGATACAGATGCCTCTGAAGTGAGATGATTTAGCAGCCTCCAAAATCTAAAAAGGCATATAATATAATAGCTATTATCGAAGCAGATGGTTCAATTGCAAGCAGCTAAAGGTGAGAAAAGAAAATAGGAAAAGAAAAGGAAATAAAATGAGGAGGAGGATAGTAGGAGTAACATATGGAATGAACTAATTAGCAAGATAGGATTAAGAAGAGATGAGAACTTCAGCTACTTCCTGTGTACTAAACTCTACAGGCCAGCTTGGGAAACTGAATAAACACGAGGGGAGAGCATAATATCTCGCTAATCTATTAGACAAAAAAAGGAAGTAAATGTCTCGGACACATTATTAATGGTACAGATGGGTTCAACTATTAAGTCTAAATGCTCTAAACCTTTTCTTAAGTACCAAACTATTCCCTATATGAAATTGATCTATTTCTAAAAGCAAATCTTTTCTTCTAGTATGGAATGCTAAATGTATAAAGATTTTACACAACAGATTCACATAATAGCAGCCAAAATCAAAATGTATATTGAAACCTTTTCTTTAGATGTCTTTTTTTTCTGCTCTTGTGGTTTGACACAATGTGTGGCATACTTGATCCCAGTTCCTTCCCCAGATATTTCTGTTTGTGGATCATTTTGATTTAATCTCGAACAGCTATCCGTTCCTGAATGTATACCAGCCTATATTATAATGCGAAATACATATAAAAGTAAAAAACAAAAGAGAAAAAAGAAAAAGAAAAGAAAAAAAGAGGCAATAAAGAAAGAAGACTAGTAATACAACACCTGAGCATAACGCTGCTGAAGTTTCATGGCTGGACCCAGCTTGTCCCTGCTTGCTTGTGGAGCATAATGGATCCTGGTCATCCCCAGATCTCATGATTAAAATTGTCAATCAGATTACCAGATATGATACATTCCAGTTATGGTTTAAAGTAACAAAGCTAGAAATCATAGAATCAATTAGTCTAGTCAAAAGAGTATACTTTTGTGGTCTGTTTATAAGAAATTTTCTCTATGTGCTAGATATCTTTTTCAAAAATACTGCTTTGGTAGGACCATAGGACCCCTCATGAAGTCGGTGCTAAATCGCAGGAAGTCCAGACCTTAGGAAAGGTTGATGGCTGTCAAGGAGGATCGTCTTCTGAATACCCAATGGACCATCACTAAAATAATTAAATATACTAAAAAGGGAGGCAATACTGGCGCTCCACTATTTGATAAATGCACTTCACTCTTAAAGTAAAATGATATCATTGTCCCTGACTTTATAAATAAGAAAATAAGTATTAGGAATTGTTTTGCCTTTTATTTTTTTAAAAACAAAAATTAAGTGCACTAATCAAAGAGTGGAGTGTGATATCGCTTTCCTACAAAAAAGTACTTTTTGCTCATTTTATCCACATTATCGTAAATGTAATCAATATTTGAAGCTTAGAGTTAGAAGAGTGTTGTTTTTGTTTTCTAAAACATTATATTATTTTTTTTGTTAACACAATATGTTTTAAAATTGCACTAGGACCCCATTTTTTTTAGAATAATTGCAAAACTATCCCATCGTATCCCAAAAGTGTTTAAACATGTCCATTTTGTGTCCAATCCAACATAAAAATATTTCAAACTCCAGAACACTTATAATCGTGTCGAACACGTGTTCGGCCATTTCCCACACATGTCCATGTGGAACACGCATCCACTGCACAACACCCCTGGAGGAATGATTGTGCCTCCTAGCGTAAATCACAGGGAGTGGAAAAAGGAGTGGGAGATGGACAATTTGCTCATTACAATGAAGAGAATGACGATAAGGTGGTGGAGAGAAGAAGCTGAAGGGGCTAATTTCTTATGTCAACTATGAGGGAAGGAGTGGAGGAGAGAAGGAGAGGACAAATCCATTGTTTGTTTATGAAGCTCCGATTGATTTCATGGAATGTCTGTGCGCTCAATGACCCGAACAAGAGAAAGGTGGTCAAGTTGGCGGTGCGAAAATGGGGTGCTCATATGGTGTGCCTTCAGGAGATGAAGTTGTCCTCTCTTTAAGATACTTTGGTGAGGAGTCTATGGGGTGGGAGATTTGTTGATTGGGAGGCCTTGGAGGTCAATGGTTCTTCTGGAAGTATTCTTGTGATGTGGGACAAGAGATGGTTGTCTCGAGTGGATGGGGGGAAAGGTAAATTCTCGATTTCGTGTGCATTCTCTTTAAAGGAGGATGTGTTCCATTGGGTGTTTTCAGGGGTCTATGGCCCAGTTGATGATGGAGATGAGGTCTCCTTTGGGAGGAGTTAGATTGTGCGCGCATGAGGTGGTCTTATCCTTGGTGTATGTGGGGACTTCAATGTGATTAGACCCCTTTGGAGCAATCCTCAGGGGACGACGAACCCGGCGATGGAGCAATTTTCTGATTTTATTGATGAACAGCAGTTGATTGATCTTCCGTTGGAGGGGGCTAGTTTCACTTGGTCTAGTGGTAGACAGACTCCTGCACTCTCTCCCCTGGACATATTTTGTAGAGATTCAAAATTTTCTTTTATTTATTTATTTTCTGAAATAGGATGATAAATATATTTACACATGTTTTCAATGTGATTTACATATGTAGGGACTTGTTTAAAGGTCCAGAGAGTTTTCTAAGCCATTTGGCTCATTTGAAATTTTTGAGTTGGCGAGGCCCGGAAAACCGGATATTTTTTTGAAAAACTTTATTTTTGGTTTTAGACCAAATAGAATGTTAGAAGAGATGTAGAATTGATTTCAAGGCCATAGCCGCTTTCGAATTCGAAAACGGAGGTCGGGAAGTACATTAAGTGAACTAGGGGCGTTTTGGTCATTTTACGCCCTAAGACTTATAAATATCACAATTTCGATATTTCCAGCCATTTCTCTCTTTCCAAACAGCTGTGAATCTCTTTTCTCTCTTCTCTTTTCATTTTTCTTCCTTTTCTCTAAGTTTTGGGGGCTTTAGGGTGAGATTTGGAAAGTGTCGGTAAAGGGAAGTTTGTTTTACGTGACGAGGGCATCATTTTGAACTGAACAAAGATAGGTTTGGGTGACTTTTGAGTTGCTGGATTTGAGAGTTTGTTAGAGATTTCATCTCTTAAGGTAGGGGTGTGTGTTCTGTCTTTCAATACAAGCTTAATTTCATATTATATGCATAAAATGTTAGGTTTTCATATTATTGTTGAAAATATGAGAAATTTGAGGATTGTTCATGTTATATTGCTGTTGTTTTCTTTTTTTTTGATGAAAATGGTTAGAATTGTAATGTAGAATGCTTAGAATGCATGCCTTGTGATTATAGGCCATATGTGATACATGTTTTGCATATATGAGGTTATGTGGAATTTCTAGTGATGTGGTGTTATATGTTAAGTTTAGGGCTTAATGTGAATTGTTTTGAAAGAAATGGATTTAGTATAGGTCATTAACGGTTCATTGCATGACATGCTAGAGATTGAACCTAGGACATGAAATGGGTACTTATGCATAGAGGATTTTCGTGTGTATATCCTAAACATGACATGTTTGGCGTGTATGGAATGATATCTCAGAAAGGACTCATAGAGGAGGAATAGATCCTCTGGGGTTGAGAGTCCTCAAACTTACGCAAGATGGTTGGTTATCGATGAATTAGTAGCCCAAAAATAAATATAGACATGGGGTATGGGGCTTCGACACGTATCCGGTTTGGGTGTGTGTGAGCACAATTCCAAGAGCAGTATGTTCGGATTATTTTGTTTTTGTCATATGTTATAAGTATGATAAGGTTGTGCATTAATGCATGGAACTAGATTGAGCCTTATGAATTGTCATCTGTATTGACGTGTACACCATGTAAATGAAACAATTGTAGCGTTGACTAGAATGCTAGGGAGCATGACACGTAGCTATGCTATACATTTTGATTGATTTATGTATTAATATGAAATGTGAAAACTTAAGTGGATTGCACAACATATGACCATGAGCCCCGTTGATTTTGCTCACCCCTTACATTAACAATTTCAGGAAATGGCAAGGAGTTTGCCGAAGGTAACCAACCATGAGTTGGATTTAGAGTTTAGAAGAACTCCTTTTGGTTATTTTTTGTTATACACGTCCGAGATGTGGACATGGTGCATCTAGACATGTATAAGGAGATTTTTATTTTAAAATATTGTATATAGGCATTTGTGCCTTGAATGTTGGTTTTGGATAAGAACAACTATGTATGAATGGGGTATGTGTTCACTTGATGAGTATTCCATGTGTTAGTTGATATTTATATACGTTAAGGCTAAGAAGCACGGAAACGGATACGGGACACGGATACGACACGACACGGACACGGCGACACGGCAAATCCTAAAAAATTAGGAGACGGACACGGCGGGGACACGGCAAATAATAATATTTATTTTTATATAATATTTGATGTCATACTTTAAATAATTAAGAGTAATATTATTTTTCAATTTTCATCAACCTAACAAAGAAAAAATTCACAAATCATAAATCACAAGTACACAATTGAATCTACTCCACAACAACAAAAATTATAAGAGAACGATGTCACAAAGTCATAAAACCAAATCAAAACGAGACATTAGAATAAAAACTAGTCTTATCAATTAAACATCATCATTCTAGCTTACTCCAAATACAAATGCATCATGAGAAAGTCACATGTAAAAGATAGCAGTTGTATAGTAAGAGAAAGAAGAGTAAAAAAGAACAAAGATGAAGACAACATTTCTAGACTTGTGTTTTGCTAGAAAAAAGAAAGAAAGAGGCTAAAAAAGGAGAAAAAAGCAAAAACAATTAGGGTTTTGTTAAAAAAATAATTAGGGATTAGTGAAAAATAAAGTAAGAATCCATGGAAGAGAGAAGATTCATGAAAATAAGAGGAAAAAGAGAAGAAAAAAAAAATTGGCGTGTCCAACATGTGTCCGCGCCGTGTCTGAAAATTCAAGCCGTGTCGGACTCGTGTCTGCGCCGTGTCCATGCCGTGTCCAAAAATTCAAAAAAAAAAAAAAAATCAGACACGTTTTTTGGCATGTCCGACACGTGTCGGGACGTGTCCGACGCGTATCCGTGTCCGACACGGATTCTTTGCCTTCTTAGGTGTGTCCATGCTTCCTAGCGTTAAGGTTTGATGTTTAATTTTTTTTTCACCCTTGGGTTTTTGTACCGTTCTGGGTATGGAAATTTGTGGCGTGACAGATTTCTTATATCAAGGGAGTGGGAGGAGAAATTCTAGGATGTGACACAGGTTGTGTTGGCTAGATTAACCTTAGAACATATTCCATTGGTGTTGGACTATGCTGGGATGAGAAAAAAGAGCACTCTGTTCAAATTTAAGAACATGTGGCTTCGGGTGGAAGATTTCAAGGAGCGAGTCAGTATGTGATGGAGAGGTTATTCAATGGAGGCAGTCCAAGCTTTATGTTAGCTTCAAAACTCAGATTGATTAAGGAAGACATCAAAAAGTGGAACTAGGAGGTCTTCAAAAATTTGGAATGGAGGAAAAATAGAGCTTTTTCAGCAATTGCAATGTTGGAAAGAAAGGAAGGTTATGAGCGCCGAATGTTTCACATTCAAGCGCTCATAATTGTGTATTTTAATTACTTAGTAATGCTTCTTTTATGTTTTTAGTATTGAATTGTGTTTTATTTGATTTTCATGGACTTATTGGTAATTTCTCATAAATCAATGCTATGCATTTGAGTTCCCATTGAAGAGAATTGGGTTTCATCCATTGGACATGCTAATTTAGAGATCCAAGGTTGATCGCTAATCGGGCTAAGAAGATAGGCCTAAAGGAGTACATTGGAGTCAAAAACGGGCATTGGGCTACGAGTGGCAAGGGCGACTGGTCGCCCTTCCACCCGAGAACCACTCAAAATTTGCTCTCTCTCTTCATGTTAGGGGGAGCTATCTCTCTAGTGGGTCTTCTTGCAGGAGCTTCAACGAATTTGGGCACACTTGGAGCTTGTATGGCCATGGATTGTGGGAGATCTACCTTAAAGATGGAGCTCTCATCAACCACGGAAGGTTAAAGCACTCATCTAGGAAATTGCCTAACCCTTCTCTCATCTTTTGGATAATTTGTATTGAAATTGAGGGATTTGATATATGTATACAACTTCTTGCATGATTAGGGCTCCAATTTGTAGATGTTATATAAATTGTGAATTAATCTGATGAAATTCAATTGCAATGTGTGTTGATCTTGTTTTAGATGAATGTATATTGTGATTGTTCTCAATTCTCTCATTGTTCTTGTAGTTCGAAGGAGGGGGTGGGGGAGGGACAGGAGGGGAAATCATGCAATTGTTGGGGTTTAATTTAGCAATTTCAATTAGGGCTTGATAATTCATGTTAAGGGAAGATGGATTATGCTACAATTAGTATAGATTAGCTTAGAATTAGTTAGGTAGACACTTCATGCTAACCTAAGATGAGTTAGACTTGCTCAATTGTAGTTGAATTACATCATTGAATTGGTTGTGAGCTTGTAGCCACACCATTTTTGTATACATATGTGTTTTCCCCAATTTTGAAGCAATTATCCAAAAGTGAGAGTAAGTGGTGAAGTAATTTTCCTAGATAATTTCATCCATCAATTTATCTCTATTTTAGTTCAACCCTTAATTAGTTTGCTCAATTTTTAGTAACAAACAACAAACTTGCTTATTTGAATCGATCTTGGGAATTAGCACTTAAATTGTTCAATATCGCAATCCTAGAGGACAAAAACCCGCCCGAATAGCCTTATGCTACGGTGATCCATGCTATTGAGGAGTGTGGATTTTAATTGGTTTAACCTAAACGAACACGATCAGAAGGTCAAGGGGGTCTTAGTGAGGAGGAAAGATGCAGACGGGATGAGTGTAAGGCGAATATAGGACAGAATGTTATCTCAGAGATCTCTTGGCGACAGAAATCAAGGGCTCTTAGTTGAAGGAAGGCAACAAAAATGGTCATTTTTTCCATTGGCTAACGAATGCTCATCGAAGGAGTAATCACATTGGAAGGGTTCGGGTTGATGGGATTCTTTTGAGCAGAGAGGAGGATGTGAGTAGAGGGATTGCTTCCTTTTACCAGCAATTGTACACTGAGGATTTTAGTTGGAGACCTCATATAGACAGGGTGGACTCTGATACGATTTCAGATGAGAACAAAGTCAAACTAGAGGGACCGTTTAGTGAAGAGGAAGTACTATTGGCGTTGAATTGTTGTAATGGAGACAAAGCTCCGAGGTCGGATGGGTTTCCTCCGTCAGAATTGGGAGGTGCTTAGAGAGGAGGTTATGGGCGCTAATGCCTTCCATGAGCAAGGTCAATTTGAGAAGAGTTTGAATGCCTCGTTTATTGCTCTCATCTCCAAGAAAGGAAGAGTTATGGACATTAAAGACTTTAAGCCTATTAGTTTGGTAGGTAGTGTGTACAAACTTATAGCCAAAGTCCTAGCCTCTTATATGAAAGGCGAGTTGGATGGCGTCATTTCAGAGTCCCAGAATGCATTTGTGGGTGGGCGTCACATTCTGGATTCAGCTCTCATTGCTTCCGAGTGTGTGGACTCTAGATTGAGTAGCAAAGTCCCGAGGGTCCCATGCAAGCTGGATGTCAAGAAGGCTTATGACTATGTGTGTAGGAGTTCCTTGCTCTACCTATTGGAGAGGTTGGGGTTTGGGGAGAAGTGGAGGAGGTGGATTGAGTTTTGCATATCTACAGTGAGTTTCTCAGTGCTTCCGAATGGATCCTATTTTGGATTCTTCTATAGCTCGAGAGGCTTGAGGCAGGGAAACCCTTTATCCCCATTTCTTTTTCTTATTGCGATGGAGGCTTTCAATCAGCTGATGAGGAAGGCAATGAAGCTGGGATACATTAGAGGCTTCAGAGTGGGAAGAGAGCAATTACATTAAATAGAGATTTCACACTTATTGTTTGTCGATGACACCATAGTTTTCTGTGATGCAAATGAGGGTCAATTGAGATATCTGAGGAGTGCGTTGGTTTGCTTTCAGACAATCTCTACCTTGAAAGTGAATTTAAGGATGAGTGAGATCGTCCCGGTGGGGGAGGTGCCCAATATCACTATTCTTGTGAATATTCTGGGATGTTGGATAGGGGAGTTTTCGATATCTTAGTTAGGCTTGCCTATGGGTGCACCTTCAAGGAGAGTAGCAGCTTTCGATCTAGTCATTGAGAGGTTTAAGAGGAAGCTTACAGGGTGGAAGAAGCAGTATTTGTCGAAAGGAGGCCGTTTGACGTTGATGAAGAGCATGTTATCGAGTATCCCTACTTCCTGTCCTTGTTCCAAATTCCAGCTTCAATGTGACAGAGGATGGAGAAGCTTCAGCGGAATTCCCTATAGGGAGGAATGGGGAGTTCAAGTACCATATCATGAGTTGGGATCAGGTGTGTAGGCTGATTCAAGTGGGGGGTTTGGGGATTAGGAGACTCACTCTCTTCAATAAAGCCCTGTCGGGTAAGTGGTTGTGAATATTTGGGGTGGAGAGGAACAAACTTTGGAGGAGGGTCATATGCTCGAAGTTTGGAGAGGAGAGGGGTGGGTGGTGTTATTTAGAGGTGAGGAGTCCGGTTGAAGTTGGGGTTTGGAAATTCATCTGAAAGAGTTGGGATGAGTTTTCAAAACACATCCGATTTAAGGTGAGGGATGGAAGGCATATTAGGTTTTGGGAGGACCCTTGGTGCAGGGACAACTCTCTAGCTTGGATCTATCTGAGGCTCTTCATGATTATGATAGACTGACATTCCATGATTGTTAACTGCTATCGGTTGACATGGGATGTGCAGTTTATGAGGCACTTTCAGGATTGGGAGCTTGGATCTATCTTTGATTTGCTAGCAGTGCTTTACCGTCAGAGGGTAGAGGGCACAGGATTGATGAGTGGATATGGATACCCTCTTCTCAAGGGAGTTCGGGGTGTACTCTTTCTACTCAAAACTGGTGAGTGCTCAGGCTCTTCCATTCCCATGGAAGTTGTGTGGTTCACGAAGGCACCCCTGAAGGTGGCTTTTTTTGCTTAGACAACAGCTTTGGGCTAGATTCTTACGATAAACAACTTGAGGAGGGGGGGCAAACTCTAGTGAACTAGTGCTACATGTGCAAGAGGGTCTTTTCCGGGTCCACTAGGTTATGCCTCTTTCTGTGAGGAATGCTCTTGAGGCTTAGAGAGGTTGTTTAGTGGGAGCTCAGACTCGAGAAACTTGGAGAGTTGTGCCCTTGTGTTTATGGTGATCTTTGTGGATGGAAAGGAATAGAAGATCCTTCGAGGGAGAGGAAACTCTTATTAGTTTGTTTAAGCTCTCTATTTTTCACACTTGATTTTTTTGGCTCCAAGGGAGAAATTGTAAATCTATAGGAAAGGTAGTGGATTTTGTGGATACTTTTTTTTTTATAAATAAAATAGTTTAGGAAATGAAAAGCTTGATTTTGTGGATACTTTAAGTATTCAGGGACCTTATTTGGTCCTTGTGTAGTCTTTGGGATGCGCTCCCCTCTTAAGCGTCATCGATAATAATTTACTTATAAAATAAATAGATAATTTACTTATCGAAGCATGTGCAAGCATTAACTCAAGTATATGATAAATGTCAACATACAAACACATAATGAGTGTGTTCAAGATAATTATTAGGACGTGTGTACTCTGGGGTGCGTTCACTAACAGAAAACGTTTTTTTGTTTTTTGTTGTCAACCCTCAAAAAGTAGAAACAAAAACAAAAAATATGTTTAGTTATACGTTTTTGTTTTTCGATTGTAGAAAACATTTTTCATTTTTGTGAAGAAAAGAGAAAACATAAAAAAGGTGTTTCTTCTATTTTTAGCACTGTAGCTCAAAAACGTTTTTGGTATTGTTACTACACGGGCACTATTCATTCCTACATGAAATATTATATTATAATTAATTTATATTATATTATAATTGTAATTAATTTAATTATAATTATATAATATTATATTATAATTAATTTATAATATTACTACATATGAGATATTATTTAATATTTTTTATTTATTATTATAGATTATATGTTAAATATATTATCCATCACATACTAAAGTTATACATAATGCATATACATGGAGTTCGTGATTTAAATTAGATGTTGTATTTTATTAAGATAATGATTTGTTAAGTGAAAATGTATCATTGAATGTGTAGTGAAGAGGGTGTCCATCCATTAGATTGTGAAAGTGTATGTCTCACTTGCACGATGAGAGTGATTCACTTTTCCAATTCGGTGATAACTTTCACTATGTATATCATTACTCATTTTATTATCATGTATTAAGTATTATTAAAATTTGAAAAATTATTGAATTGTATACACTATATATATTTTAAGATTTTCTGATATCAATAGATGAATTAAAAATAAAATAGAAAATTAATAAAAATCAATAATGTAAAAAAGAAAAATAATATGTTACTAAACACTCTTATTTGTTTTCTTTTTCCAAAATTGTGACAACAATAAGTATTAATAAACGTCATTTCTATTTTCTATTTTCACTCAGAAAAGCAAAATTAAATTTTAACTTTCTTGAGACTGCAAAACAAAAAACAAAAACGATACTAAACGCACCCCTGACTTATCAGAAACTCGGGTAACCGTCTGATCCCTCAATATAACTCCACACAGTGAAATCAATTTCTTATTCAGTCATGTTCTTTCCATTGCCTCTCATCCACCATATCATCCTTACTTTAACCCTCATTTGAACATGTTTCTTAAGTAACCAAAATTCTGCACTATAAAGCAATAGCTTGTCTTGTAGCCATCCTGATTCTGTTAAACTTGATTCAATAACTAAAAACTTCTCTTCACGCCATTTATCCTGCTTCATGATGATAATTGAGCTAAGATAATGAACTAAGTTACCTTGAGGCATCTTTTGGCAATCCATTTTGCCCATAATCTTATATTTCTAGTTTTGCTGAAGTGCACTATGGAAGTCAAGATATTCTTAGCTTAATCCTACTAATCCTAAATCCTATATGTTCCAAAGTGCCTCTATAGTTATGACATAAATTGATCACGCATTAGTATTGTCAACTGAAGCTATAGATCTGCAAACAACATTCTTCATGCATAAAATCCAAAACAAACCCAATGAATTCATCCATAAGTATTGAAAAAGGTAATAGCTTAATATTGTCCTTGATAAAAGTCTATTGTCATCAATTACTTCAAAATACAATATTTTGGTACCAGGGCTGTGTCCATGTTACATTACAAACATTGCCATGATTTCAAGTCCAAACTGCGAAATCTTGTGTCCACACAACAAAGGTCAACATAAAGGTCTTATCCATGTGTTTTATAAAACTTTCTACTCAGCATGTATGCAACATGTATTAATCATGAATCCCGGAGCACGCTTCTACAATTTTTTATGTCAATACTCAGGACTAAGAGGCTAAAGATAAGGCTCGCCACAGATTGGTTCATTTATTCTTTTTTCTATTTATTAATTTTGAGAATCATTTACTGGTTCAACTGTTGAAGCAGAACACTACAGCCTTTCTAATTCTAATCACTTCCTACACATGACATATTTGATGGTATTAAAAAATCATTACTGGCTGAACAATCTTGTAACAAGATACCATAACTAATGATCAAATTGATCAGTCATGAAAAACAATCAATTTAAATTTGAACCTGCTCTTTTATCGTCTTTCTTTTATGTTCATGTTGATCCAAACATGGCATGGCATTCTTAATCCCAGTTTCTTCCCCACATAGTTCTGTTTTTGGCTCGGTCTGACACAATCCGAAATAGGTATCACTTCCTGAATGAAAATTTACCTTATTAAAACTTTTGAAATAAATGTAGAAAAACTAAGAGATGTAGAAACAAAAATGATAACCAGTACAAAAATAACACTACCAGATGCTGACGATAATGCAGCTTCTTGGATGAATCTGTCATTTGATTGCTTAGGGTAAGAGAAAGATTGATCTTGGCCAGGAAAGTATTTCGTGATTGAACATGTTCCCTGCCAAAATCATTCACAAATCACAATTTAATAGATCAGGTCACAATTATTTCTTAACACTTAAACAAGTGGAAAACTTAAAAATTGAAAGAGCACTAAATTTATTCAGTTATACTCAATGTTATACTTGTAAGCCTGGGGTATGCCCCTTGTATTGTGCACAGTTTCTTTTTGGGTATAGCTCTAACGTTAGGAACCATTTCATATTAAGAAGTACAGAAAGTGGAGAAAACTAGGGTAGAATTTAACACTACATGAACCAATAAGTTTAAGACATGGACACACAGAAAAGCTCGTGCGCAGAGAGAGAGAGAGAGAGAGATTTTTACTCATTTATCATTGTTGAATATCTGCAGCTCCATTTGCAACATTCCATGAGCACCAAACTAGGATACTATAGTTAAGTCAATTCATCAACTGGTTAGACAACGGAATGTGATTGGAAATTAAAACCAAGCCGAGTTTGCATCATAAACATGATTTTTCAAGAATTTGATCACACTTTAGCAATAAAAAGTGACTTAGATAACTTCAGTTTTAGGTTGGTTAACTGCTACATAGTTAACCTAACTTATATTGACTTGACCTTTGTTTGGGATTAATTTGGAAGCTTATGGCTAAAGTACAAGTTGGAATAATTGAGCCTTGAGAGTTGAGGTGGATCAATCCATCATCAAACACCTTGGACTGATTGCCGGTCATGGTGATTATCCAGCTTTGACCAACATTGTAAAATTTTGCTATTTCCAATTCAAGTCAATTCTAGAGTCATCAATTTGGTTCTAAATTCTTAATATCTATAATTCTATATAAATATAGCGATTCATCCATAACAGAGAGAGAATAGATATAACATTGAAAATACATGAGAACTTGAGAGAACATACAAATTTAGAAAGATTAATACAGTTTGAGAGAGTGTGTGAATCCATCTCTGGTCAAAGAGGTTAACCAAAAAGAGTTATGTGGTAAAAGATGGAACCACACCAACCGCCACCGACTCCGTCGACATCGCCACCGTCTCCAACCGAATCTGACGACCCCACCACTCTTGTTTCCATTGGTATGTCACAAACCCTAACTTCTTCCCTCTGTAACCTCTCATAGAAAAGAGAAATTTCTCTCGTCTTCTTGTAACCTCTCACAGAAAAGAGATCTAGGACTTTTGTTTTTAGGGTTTCAATTGGGTGTTCTTGAGATGGATAGCAGAGACAAAAATCTCTTGAATTTTCATCTACATGTACCCCATCTTCATCTCCATCATCACCATTGTGGGAAGAAGGAGATGAGAGATATTCGAAAAGGATGTGTAGCCATCATGGTGGGTCAAAGTGAGGAGCAACAGAGGTTCATCATCCCTGTATCTATATCAATCACCCACTCTTAATGCAATTGTTGAAAGCAGTAGAGGAAGAGTGTGGATTTGATCACTAAAGGCCTGATCAACATTCCTTGCCACGTGGAGGAGTTTCATTACGTTCAGGGTATTATTGATAAGGAAAAGTCTCAACACCACCACCATGTTTTGTGCTTCAGGGTTTTGAAAGATTGATGATATTGCTTAATCAATTTCACCTTGCGTTCAACTTCCAAAAAAAAGTCACCTTACGTTCTTGTAATTTTTTGGTCCCTTTATTTTTTTCCCCTGTTTGGCATCTTTATTTTTTTGGTTGCTAATATACCCAAAATTGGAGTGTGTTTTTTATACATACAGCAAGAAATTATTTCATACAGAATTACTATGTTGTGTATTTGGTACAACATAATTAGTACTATGGACAATTGTATTTTAATTACACTTGTGTTTGTCAAAAATATATATATAGATCTCACCCAAATAATAAATTTAGATTAGGCAAACAAACAATAGAATGATCAAAAATTAAAAATAATTTTTTGAAAAAAAAAATTTGCCACCCAAATAAACAAAAAAAAAATTGAGTAAACAAAAAAGATAGCAATTAAAGAAAAAAAATAAAAAAGAAAATCCAAATGAGCATCTTTTTAGACGTGCGGAAGGATATCCGAAGGGGAAGGGCATATCAGTCAAAACGACTATAGCATTGTTGTAATTTTTGAAGCTCACGAGGGGCTATATACGTCTTTTCAGATGTGAGGAAGGGCAAATTCACCATTAGCCCAAAATTTTCTAACAATTCTAACGGAAATTTGATGTCTGGGGGATCATTATAATCACATGCAAAACTTCAAGGGGGCACGGTGTAATTAGGGTCATTCTTAATCACCGTGTGTAATAAATGTAAACCTAAGGGGATGTGAGTGTAATTTACCCATTTTAAAATCTAATGAAGTAAAAATAAAAATTAGGCTTAAAAGCCCAATAACAACACAAGCGTATTCATATATTCTGTTTGTTCTTTTGCCTGAAATTTTGTTCTCACTTCTCATATCAAACTATAAGTCAAAATACCAAGAGAGAAAACGATAAGAAGAGGAAGAGAACGAAAAGAGGATAAATAGAAGAATAGAAGAAAATTGGCGACATCCTTAGAATGTGAAAGGTATTATTAAGAAATGAAAAATGGTAATTTTTTTGTATAATAATATATTTTTATTTATTTATTTTATTGACGTATCATTGTCGTGTTCGTGTCCTATTTTTTTTATATTTGCCGTATTGTTGTGTCGTACCCGTGTCCCATCCGTGTCCGTGCTTCCTAGGTAGAAACAAAGGCAGTAGTGAGTCATTAGTACTTTTATCATGATCCAAAAAGGGTCTTTAAGAGGGATGTTTATGATATGCCCTATGTAATTTTCAGGTGGCAAGGGGTTAAGTTTCGTTATAGTCACAAAATGCTAATAACAAACCTACCAAACTCCAGTGGCTAAAAATTTGACTCAATACTCAGAAATAAGTATTTAATAATGCAAGTAATGAAAACATTGTAGGATAATAAATTACAACAAAATAAGTAACTTTGAAGCTTACAGACGGTATGGCAACTATTTTACTGGCCGAGACAGAAAGAGCAGTTATTCCCCATCCTTTGTTTTGACTATTGTGAATCTTAACTCTGAATGAGTCAAGATATTCGCGCAATCCAGCTTGAAATAGGTTAAAGGCATCTTCTTGAATCTTGGCAGTCCCATACCTTAATGGACATGACTTAGAAGGAAACTTTTTATGTGAATCTGAGTCACCAGACTGCAAGATAACACATGATCAACACAAATACATATTGATATATATATGTATGCACAAGATGTTTAAAATTTTAAAATCGGCGAAAGAAAGCAATCAAAGATATGAAAGTACTAGAGACTATGGTTATGAGAAACAATAACAACCTTGTATGCTCTAACATGCAGAGTGAGAGTGTGCGCAATTCGCTTATTCTGGTCCAGGTCAGACTGAAGACGTTCACTGAGTTCTTCACAAAGTTTATTGAGCCAGTGTTCAACCTGGATGACGAGCAACAGAATAAGTAGGGAGTGACAAAAAATGAAATGATCTCCATTATAAGTGAAGATAAGCATTGCTCAAAGCACTTCTTATGAATGAAAGCATGACAAAACTAGCAATAAACTGAACTTATAATGAAAAGCAATCATTATAAGAGACAAAAAAGGCAACCAAACTAACATGAAATGAAATAATAAAATAATTTTAAAATTAAATCTAAAATGTGAAATGACTTATGATGGAAAAGAATGGAAAAAGAGAATGTGGCCCCTGTTCATATGGGATAAAGGCAAGGATGAAGATGATGACAATGATGAACAGTGGTATTCAACATTCTGGATAGATAATGACTGCAATTGGCTGGTTGTGAAGGTGATAGGCCTCTAGAGTTTTGGAAAATGTGTGCTAGAATATTCTTGATAGTAACCATATAGAAATTTTATGCATTAGGGTGGGATATCCAGTTCTTGATATCTTTCCAAGACTGGGAGCTGGGGCGATATTGGTGAACTTTTGGCAGCGTTATATCGTCAGGAAGTGGAAGAAATGTGCGATGATGTTTTGCTTTGGAAGGAATCTAAGCAAGGAAACTTTGACGTTCGATCTTTTTACAGGAGCCTGACGGATGTTCAAGAGCCCCCTTTCCCTTGGAAGGCAGTTTGGCGCACCAAAGCCCCGCTTAAGGTTGGCTTTTTTGGTTGGACGGTGGCTCTTGAGAGGATTTTGACTATTGATAATCTAAAAAGAAGGAGCTGGAATTTGGTGAATAGGTGCTTCATGTGCAAGGAAGATGTCGAGACTATCAGTCACCTTCTGTTGCATTGTCCGATCGCTAGAGAGTGCTGGACCATGTTGTTCGCTCTTTTTGCTGTTTTGTGGGTTATGCCAGAATCCCCTTGGAGTATGCTCGAGGCTTGGAAGTGGTGTGTTATGAGGAGGCATGTTCGCGACACGTGGAGAGTGGTTCCCCTCTGTTTATGGTGGGGGCTTTAGCGCAAGCGGAATAGGCAGTTCTTTGAAGATGTAGAGGTTCCAGTTTGGGTGCTTAAGTTCTTTATTCTCTATACGTTATTCTTTTGGGTTATGGGTTGGAATTGAAAATTTGTGGGAGATATAGTTTCTTTTGTGGATTCTTTGGTTGTATAGTAGACTTCCTTGGTCTTGCTTTGTCTGTGGGCTATGTTCCCCTTTTGAACTTCCCTTAATGAAATCTTACTTATCAAAAAATAAACAAGAATTGCATTACAGTCAGTGGCGGACCACCCCAAAAATTTTGAACAACCTTGTATAAAAAAATAATTTTAAAAATATATAAAAAGAAATTTACATTTGGCCCCCCCCAAAAAAAATTTTCCATACCCCTAGGTCCACCACTATTTATAGTATTTTTAAAATGCATACTTGCTAAAACATTTCTCTAAACTTGTTCTTAATTAAATTGAATCTCAGAAAAGAAAAGGAAAAAAAAAAGCTATTTACTAAATTAAAAAGGCTATAAAGTGATATATAAACTTCCCAGGTACTGTAAATTTTAGGATTTGGAATGAACGAAATCTGGATTGTTTGACTTGTAAATTTATCTTAGGGCAGCTAAAAATCACAACTCAAAGATTCACTGAAATTAATTAGACCCATGGACCACAATGACAGTTCATATCCAACAGAAAAAAATAAAGTAGCCAAAACTTTCTTGGCTCCAAAAGGTAAAGAAACCTCAAAGATATTATCATACTAAAACATTTGAAAAAAGAAACTTAAAACAAAGACTAATAATACCTATCTACCAACCCAAGTAGGTTAATTTTCTATATATCATCTATGTACTAAATTGTTGGGCATGAAAGCTGCCATGCGATTTGAAAGACTTCAAAGCAGCTCCCAAGTCAACATAAAACTGATTGAATAATGAATTAGGTCGATACGCGACTAAAATACAGTTGACACATGCAGCCACAAGGAACAAGGACATTATCTAAGGAAACTTGGTGATGGAACAAACAGGTCCAAAATATCATAAGGACAAAATGGAAATGTTGTAACGTTTGGCATAAGCTAGAAATAAGGAAACCTTAGAAAAATACAAAGATGTCAATAAGGAAATTAAAAAGTAGTGAGAAAAGTTAAATATAGAGCATAGGATGATCTATTCTAAATTAGGTACAAAAGAAGATTTAGATGAAAATTTATATATAAATTTGCTAAAGTAAGGGAGAGGAAAAATAGATATTTTAATCATATTAAATGCATCAAGAGTGAAGATTTAGATGTTTAAGTACAAGATGATGAAATTAAAGAAAGATGGAGAAGATACTGTGAGGAATTGTTAAATGACAAACATTTAGGAAGTTTAGACTTAGAAGAATATAGTGACCTTGGGGAATTTCTGTAAGATCAAGGAGTGAAGGTTAAAAATGTACTAAGAAAAACAGAATCAGGAAGGACCGGCTGACATTCCTATTGAGGTTTGGAAATGTTTAGGGGATAATAGCATGTCTTGGCTAGCAAAATTGTTTAATAAGATTATAAAAACTAAAAGAATGTCTGATGAGTAGCGCAAGAGTATTTTATTACAATAAGCATATATACAAAGTTGTACTAATTATTGTGGTATTATATTAATGAGTCATGCTATGAAATTTTGGGAGAGAGTGATTTAACGGCTAAGACAAAAACTGGTCAGAGAAACAATTTGGTTTCATGTCAGGGAGGTTAATGATGGATGCTATTTACTTATTAGGGAAACTAATGAAAAGATACAAAGAGAAGAACCATCTTCATATAGTTTTTATTGATTTAGAAAATGCTTATGCTAGGGTACCTAGAGATATAATATGGAGGGTTTCAGAAAAGATAGGAATCATAAAGGGATATATTAATACGATAAAGACCATGTATGATGTCTGTGTGACTTTAGTTACGACGACTGTGGGAGAAACAACTGAATTTTCAATTCCTATAGGTTTACATCAAGGATCATCATTAAACCCATATTTTTGTCTGAGTTATGGATGAACTGACAAATACAGTACAAGGTTCCATGATGTAACTCATTTGTTAATAATATTATTTTAATTGATGAAACAAGAGAATGAGTAAGTGCCAAATTAGAGATTTGGAGAGAAGCTCCACAATGAAAAGGTTTTAAAAAAATAAGAATAAAGCTAAATATATAGTGTAACTTTACAAAATCTAGAAAGTAAAAACGAAAATAAGGATGCAATGAAGATTGAGAATAAAAAGATACCAAAGTGAACATTTTCACCATTTACGCTTAGTTCTCTGTTTCTTTACTACTTGGCGTCGGCTACATGAATCCTATGTTTCCATTCTACTCTATTTAAGGCCATAGCCTCAGTCAATCCACATGTTATCATATCCTTCTTTACTAATTCTACCCACATTAACTTTGGTCTTCCTCTTCCCCTAGTATTCATATTGGTTGGACATGTGCAAAAAGAAAAAACACACTAAGTGCATCTGTTAGGAAGAGTGACATGGTCCACATTAAAAGTAATGTTAGGGGAAGTCAAAATTTTACATAGGTAAATTTAATAAAGAAGGATATAACATGTGGTTTGACTAAGGTTGTAGCCTTAGATAGAGCGGAATGGAAAAATATGATTCATGGAACCGACCTCAAGTAGTTTGGAAAAGGTTTTGTTCAGTCAAGTTAAGTAGAATCATCATGTTCATTTCGTGTTTGTATCCTACCTTTTAGAATTTAAAGAATCGCCATATCCATGTCATTTCATATCCATCTACATTGTTCATAACCATGCTTCATAGCTAAATGATATAACTAAGAATGGAATTCCCTTGCATAACAATAATAAAGATTTTGCAAGCTTTGGTTGTGAATCTATGAAAAAGGATTCCTAACATAAAGGAGAAAAGATAAAAACCCTAATGGGTAGCCTTCTCCATCAAACAGGGAAAAAAACATTTTCTCTTCAATTAAATGAAGAAAACTTTTTTGTGCCCATCATTGTTTGATATTTATCAATAAGAAAGTGATTTCTTACACGAATTTGTATGTTTTGTCTAGCTATAAATTATATTTACTATGTTATGTAATTAGAGAAGTAAATCAATATATACTCTTAAGGGTTATTACTTGGTGCAACAGAAAAGACTCGAGTTACAAAATGTACAAACGGGGTTACAAGTTTGTGAGCCACTTAATGTGAATCAAGTTATAGGTTAAGTATATACCTAATCCACACCTTCCAACATTCTAAATTGACACATAACATTGGGCAATGGAGTTTTTTTAACAACTTTGGAGACTAGGAACTCAAGTATGTGGGAATCTTTTCAATCAATAAGCAGCCTTCCTCTTTCATTTTATTTTTCTCTCTCTCAAATAAGGAAACCAATAAGCCATATTACTTCACTCGTCTACTAACTCCATGACACAACTGACTTCACAAGGGACTGATGGAATAACAACAGCAATAATACTGTTCTTTTACCATAATTTTGGCCTTACTCACATAGAGTTCTTAAAGGTAGGCTTCAGGAGTATTACTTTGCTACTCCCTCCTCATACTTTTTTATACATGCACCCTCTGTTCTTTGTATTCTTTGTAATTTCTGGACGGGCATGTAACTTCCATTTTACTGCAATTCATGAAATAGATATGGTTATCATTCATCAACATATCATGATCAAGTTGATGCACTGATAATCATAACAGATGAAAATCTTGGGGAAGCAAGGAATTTTCTTGCAAGGGAAAGCAGTGCAAAGACTCAAACTCCATATCTTATGAAGAAATGCAAGGCAATGCTATCCAAATTTCATAATTGTGGCAGTACCTGACTTCCTGTATATTTTAATAATAACAGACAAGATAAATGGCTGTGACCAAACTGTGATGCTACTGATACATAACTACAGATATTGCAAGGACAAAACAAAGAAGCTGAAGAAACTGCAACCTGCATTAATAATTATGTCAATTCAGTAATACATTTCAATAAATAGTATATAATGAACACAACACATTAAGTTTCACTTATGTCTTGGCATAAATCGTTAATTTTTTTCATTAACCACATAATGAAAAAGAACAAATGGAAGACAATCACACGATTCTTAAGAAACATTCTTTGTTGCGGTGGAAATACTTACAGAAGCAGTCGTTTTCAGAGCCCCAGGTCCAGGAAACGTTTTCCCAGAACCATGACTCTTGGAAAGAAGGCGACCCTCAACCTCTTCCCCACTGATCCCCCTTGCAATATTCCATAACCAAGTACTGGGTGCAAGTAAAAGTTAGGAATCAGTAATAAAATGCCCAACAAAAAATCAACCTCCATTATATTTATATATTGTAAAGAAAACCTTATATGTAAAAAATAAAAATAAAAAAGGAAAACGAAAGGAGTTTGACAATAAAGAGAGGTCACATCCTATAGCATGAAAGGTGGTGATGCAATCCTACTCAAATAGTTACCAGCACCCCCCAAAAAACACAGACAGACAGACAGACAGAAAGAGAGAGAGAGAGAGAGAGAGAGAGAGAAAAAAATGAAAAACAGCAACTACTATTACAGGGTAAGGGACTTTTTCAGCAGCAGGAAAAAAAAAAAAAAAACATCAGAAAGAACAGTGAAAAAACAGTGAAATTTTGGAGGGGGGAAAGTGACAAAATATCTTCCCATAATTTCAGCAAAATTTTGAAGAAAATATAAAATGAACTTGACCAGGAAAGTAAATCGCGAGAGTGAAATTGGAACCATTTGGATTAATTTAAAATTACTTAATGTTTTGGACAGTAGCAAAGAGTTCACAAATTTTCCATTGGAGGATAAATTTGGTTAAGTTTGCCTAATTCAAATGTCACTAACGATGAGAGAATCGTACACATTATAAAACTAATGTCTAATGATAGATAATGACCCGGTATTTATGCCATAACGTTCTTGTAGTTTCTCCTCGGAAAACTGCAATAAATCCCCAACAGTATTCACACCAAGCTCAACTTGCAAGGAACTCCCAAGCTTTCCCCCAAGTTGTTTCCTGCACATAAGTTCACCTCCAACATATTATATAGTGCATTGCATTTTATAAGACCGTACAAGCAGCAATGTCATCCACAATAAAATGAATAAGAGTAATACATTTAAAAAGGAAAAACATTTCCTATTGTACAATAAAAATCCCCAAGTAAAAAATAAATAAAAAAAAACACTTAAATAACAGGCACAACATTAGAACTCAAATTGCAGGTTAGAAAATAGGTATAATAAGTAGAAAGCCTACATCTAAAGCAAGACCTTACATTTTCTTTATAGGTAAAGGTTTGAGCAATCCCATTACAGATGAGAAGGGCACAGCAGTTTGTTGTGCAGGTTTATTCATACCACTTGCCAGTTTGGCCAGCATCTGCTAACAAAGTCATATATAAGCTAATATCACTAAATCTAAAATAACAAGGAAAATTCCTTTCAGTAAGATAATGCACCACAAAGAGAAAAATAAATGAACTGAGCAAGGTTCCCCAACCTTATTATGAGCGATACCAGCAGAACATGTAAATTCAGTCTCCTTCAAAACTTGCAACCTAAGTTCTGCAACAATAAGGGCCCCACAGCCTAACAATTTATCACGGTGATCAGCATCACTCCTAAGGAGCCACTCCCTAACATTTTCATCAACGTCATCTCCATCCTGGAGCAAAACCAATTTTAGTAAAGTAGCGGTTGCAAATGCAGAATAAGTAGGTACAGAGATAAGACATTGAAGAAATAAACTCCTTACAGATACTCTCTAATGCTTATAGTTTACTTTCTTGGTGGAAACATGTTAGTGTGTTACCTTATTTATCAGAGAATATTAATAATAAGCAAATCTTCTTGTCAACTTCCATAAAGTGAGGTTCCATGCACCTTTATGCATACATTGTGTGTTCCTCCATTAAAAAAAAATCATCTGTGTGGCCCACCAAAAGGCCCATAATTAAACTCGTCTTTTGTATCCTGGGGATACCATCAACCTTTATGGGAAAGAGGCAAACTAAGGTATTTACTATTTCTTCTGCTATGTTTGGATGGGTGGGGTTTTTTTCATCATATGTGGGTCCTACCTTTGAGCACCCCCTTCAAAGCAAATAGTGTTAGGTTTTGGTGGTGAAATGCTAAAAGGTGTAAGAGGCAATATTTGTCCGAGGGAGAAAGGTTCAATCTTATTAGAGAACATTATCTAGTGCCACCGGCAACAATGCCACTAGTGCAAGTTAGAGCCTCTGAAATTTTGTGAAATAACAAATGTTAGGTTGTATAGAACTGTCCCTCCACAGAACCTTGCGGTGGCAAGACCAGAACTGGTTATTGTCCCTTTTTTTTATTTTTTTATTCTTTGATAAGTGAAGTATTATAAACAGCGCTCGGGAGGGGAGTGCATCCCAAAAAACTACTACACAAGAACCAAATAGGGCCCCTAATTGCTCAACATATCCACAAAATCCATAACTCCATATACAATTACAATTTCACCCCCGAAGCCAAAAAAATAAAGTGTGAAGGATAGAGAACTTAAGCATACCAATAGGAGTTTCCACTCCCTCAAAGGATCTACTATTTCTTTCCCTCCACAAGGACCACCATAAGTACAAGGGCACAACTCTCCAAGCATCTCGGACCTAATCTCCAAGCCTCAAAGACACTACTTGCAGAGTGAGGCATAATCCAATGAACTCTGAAAAGGCCTAGAGCATAGCCAACTATCTCGAGCCATCGGGCAATGAAGAAGGAGAATATACACCGACTCCTCATCCCTCTTACACACGTGGAATCTGCCCCCTCCTCCTCAGGTTGTCCATCGTAAGAATCCGGCCTAACGCAACTGTCAAAATGAAAAAAGTCACCTTCAAGGGGGCTTTGTTGCACCACACAGCCTTCGATGGGAAGGAAAGAGTCTGCACACTCACCAATCTCGAGTAGAAGGAATGCACCCCAAACCTCCCCTAAAAAGAAGGAACCCATACCCACTCATCCAACCCCATACCCTCCACCCTCTGGGGGTAAGCACCGTCAAAAGATCTAAAATGTCCTCCATCTCCCAATCCTAGAAATGCCTCACAAACTACACACACCATGTCGTTCCTCCACTATCGAGAAGGTAGCAATCGACGACCAAGGCCTGTTTGTCGGACGCAATCCTGAAGAGCCACGAATAGATGCAAGCCAAATGATGATCATCGCACCAATGATCCTCCCAAAAACGAATACTCATGCCATTACTCACTTGGAATCGAATGTGCTTTGAAAACTCATCCCAATCCTTCTGGATGAATTTCCAAACTCCAACCCCTATCAGTCCCCTTACCTCTAAGGAGCACTAACCACCCCTAACCTCTCTGAACTTCAAGCAGATGACCCTCCTCCTCTCCACCTCAAACCTCCGTAGCCACTTGCCCAACAGGGCTTTATTGAAGGAAGCGAGTCTCCTAACCCCCAAGCCCCCCTACCTGCACACCTGAGAGACCAAGAGAAATTCTAGAGAGAATTTCTACGAGGAACAAATGATAGGTACGAGTAACCACCAGTTGTTTAACCAAATTTTTAAGTCAAGTTGTGGTGGTTTGCGTCTGAGAGGGAGAGCCTAAAGAGGAAGGTAGTAGGGGCGAAAGATGGCATTGCCAAGGGGTAGCGGTCAACAAATAAAGTCAAAGACTCACATGGAGTGGGTTTTTTTGGGAAGAGCATTAAAGGAGGTGAGAGGATTTCTCCAAAAGATTAAGTTTGCAGTTGGTTATTGGAAAGAGAGTAGATTTTGTTATGAAATTTGATGCGGCAACCCAAGCATAACCGACCATCTTGAGCCAAATGTGACCAACATGACTAATCCAACTAACCCGGGCTTAGAAAAAATATGGTTGGGTTTGGCCTGTCAGGTTGGGGTGCTCGAGTGTCGGTTGAGTCTCTTATACCTCAAGTACTCCTAATTTTCACTAAATTCGTCATGTATTCCTATTTCTGAAGGAGCATTCCTTATATTCAATTCTAAAACTACTTTATCTTATACCCTCTCGACTTTAGAGCTTCTTTCCACACCTGTAATTTAGCACACACCAATTCTTTAGTTTCATATATCTGGCCAATATCATCAGCATAAATAAATAAATAAATAGATCCTCATCTTGTATCTATTTAATCAATTCATCCATAACCAAGCCAAAAATAGGAGCACAATGTTGATCCCAATTTTAAACCAACAATGAAACGGAAATTTACTTGCTTATCCTACAATTATTCTTATTATATTCACAACTCAATCGTACATATTATTTGTCATATCAATTAGTCTATCTGTGACTCATATTTCCAAACACACCATATCATATCTCTAGAGACCCTATTATAAACTTTCTCTAAGTATATAAATCAATATAAAGACCTCTCTTCTTCTCTTTACATTTTTCCCCAATCTCCTCAATAAGAAAATAGCTTCCATTGTTGACCTCTCTAACATAAATCCAAATTAATTTCCCTGGCGTTGTTATTTCATGTCTTAGTCATTACTCGATCACCCTCACCCATATATTTGTAATAATAATATAATAGATTTACATTTTCATGTGTTTTATAATTGTTCTTAGTCTGTTTTATATAAATGTTTATTCATATATATGTTTTTAGTAATTTTCCCTCATCTTGTAGGATCTTAAGATCCTCACTCCGATCCTAAGACCCTAATCATATGGACCCTCTTAACAATCCAACCATAGGATACTAGTTTTCACATCTTTGCAAGACCTCCATCTCTTGTTAAGATTGGTACAAGTGTGGTTGTTATCAGATCAAGGAGAACTAGAAGGTAAATTAGGTAACAACTGGAATCATCTGAAGACTTCTCATCTACTGCTGTGTAAAGCTTTAGAGACTGTGGAGTTGGTGATTCATGTTATAGTAATGATAGTCAAAGCTACCAACTTTGCATTTTTGAAGACTGAAGCATATATTTATAAACTGTTTCTCTTTCCCAAACTTCCAACCCCCAAAATCATCTGAAAAGTATCTGTTGACTATTCAATGCAATACTCAAACTTCCAACAGACCATGGTGCAGAGAGAGAGAGAGAGAGAGAAGACGAGAAAAGTTCATACAGATCAACAGGAAAAAAAGAAAAAAGCAAACCAAACTCATGGAGAGCATAAATGTCAAATGATATCATATCTTCAGAATTTGAAGGACAAAGTGACAAAATCACAAATAATGGGAGTATTTCCTCCATGAAAAATTATCTCCTCATTTTTTTTAAATTTCCCCTGAATTTTTTTGTTTAAACATGATAACAACAATAGAAATCTTTAACATCATGTCATGATATTAACCATCATGTACAAGCATTACAAGGATCATAAAAAACTGGAAAAAGTCAAAAAGTAAAGTCTTCTACCCGATTAAGCCCCAAAACATGTGATTTAAGAGCTTCTTCGGGAATTGGTTCCAAGCTCTCTGGAGGAGTTTCTGCCAGCATTATTTCCGCAGCATCAGTAAGGTCAAGATACACTTCATCAATTGAAGCCCGCTCACATCGACCTTTCCTTGAAAGAATAGAAACCACCTGCAAGTTGAATAAATACAAACCGTAAGTTCCATTTCCAAAGAATTACAAAATGGAATCAGGTTAAAACCATAAGGATAGCTTTTAAATTCCTTAAACCTCTGAACCCGCATTTCGGTATATGCTCAAGTCAGCTTTACCACGGGCAACTGGGACTTGGACAAGCTGAATTTGTGGGCAAACTTGCTTCGCCTCGTCACCTCTCATCGAACTTAAAACCATGCAATAGACTTCAAAGAGTCAAAGAAAATCAAGTTACGAACAAGAAAACAACAACACTCTACATACCGCTTCACCCCATATTTGCGGGCCTCATAGCTGACAGCAATCAGGCCCCCACCTTTCCAGGAGTTATATTGTATCACAGCAGTGGGCCGACCTCTTAAATTTGGCTGTTTCCGTTGCTCCACTACAAAGACCCAAAAAAAAGGCCAATCAGCATGACAAAATAAAGATGCCCCATGCCACAGTAAATTTAGGAAAGTTTGAAGAAGAAAATTATACGCCAGTCCAAAATTTCCACATTTTTTATGTTCATGATTATTTAGTAATTTTTGGAGAACTTATGCTCAATATGTAAGGATATAAGAAAAGTAATAAACCAAGAGTATGATGATCAACAAAATAAGGATTTGTAAACATAAAATCAGAGACGAGGCAGGAAAACATTTGCAATCAACAGGAGAATGACAATACCAATTCAGAGAAAATCCAGGAGTATAACAATAAAAAGCCCAAACTATTTCTTAACCGAAACGAATTAGAACTCCAAAACTCACAATCATCAACTATGATTTTGCCTCAAGGGCAGAGCAATAACCTAAAGGGCATATGCCAAACTAAGGTAGGCTTTGGAGGAGCTTTTTGGCATCTCAAAATGTTCTTTGAATCCCTAGAAATCCTTTTTGACGAAGCAGAAGCTATGAACGTTCGCGCACAAACAAGATAAACAACTTTAAATCCACAAAGTTAAGAGAAAATTACAAAGCAAATATTGATAAATTGATTGATTGATTGATTTCTTCCCTATGGCATTACATATATTTATAATAGAGAAATTAAAAATAAAACTTTCTCCAAATATTCTTAAAAAATTAAATAAGAAACCTAATAATTAAAAATTACTAAATATTAAATATTAAATTTCACCCAAATCCAACTTCGTTTGGTCCACGAACAAAATTCCCAAAATATTCAATACGTCTCCTATAAGACGAAAAATCGCACTTTTGAGGCCCTAGACGATGGAATTCGATTGAAAAACACCATGGGCCAGTAGCTTTAGCTACTAGGTTTCGCTTATTGGGTCGTTTCCGATCGAATATGGGTTTCTTCGATTCAAAACAGGTTTGTTGACAATTCTGTCCTACATCGGTCACCTCCACTTTAAAAAAAATGGTCCACAAGTTTAGCTGCAAATACTCATCATATATGAGTATGAACAAAATTATATATCATTGAGAAATTGATCTTAATACATCAAAAACTTTTTTAGTCATAGTAGCCAAAAATTCACACTCTAAAACTATCTTAGTTTGTTCCTAATTTGCGTCACCAACAATCATAGAAGCAAGATCATCCAAAACAATAGAGGTAGAATTGCTCAATATATCTATCACAGGAACTTCAACTACCGATTTCTTAAACAAAGGAATGAAAGGTGTGGACCAAAAAAGATGTTAAAAACCCACTTGATATCCAATAGACCCATTATAAGTAATTGAAATCAAGTTATCCACTAAACCAAGTTGTTGGTCTACAATAATGGAAGTGAAACACTTAATATTAGAAAAAAGCCAAACACTTGATATGGAATTAGTAATTGGGGCCATTGCGACATGACCAATGAAAGCATAAGAATCGCGAGAATCAACACTCTCTCCACTGTTCGTAAAAATTGTAATGTCCCCATCTATTGGGTCACCAAACTGAAAGTGAGAGTAATATTGTTTCACGCGGTCTTAAACTTTCAATTCAAAATTTTCATCGACTCGACCTTCTGGCCCATGATCCTCACCATCGCAATATTTTGTGTCTAGTTTCCTCAAATCATCAGTTTTGTCTTCAAAGTGGGTCTCTGAAATTATATTATTGGAAGTCTCATCTGCTCTGACTAAGAAATCAACATCTTCATCATCTTCAACTGAAAAAACATGGATAACTTCATCATCTTGCTTGATAACATCATCATCATCTTCAACTATTAGAGGCGAAACAACAAATTTTTGCTCACAATCAATCTCTTGACAATCACTGGTTGATTCTACAAAATTATCACTACTCTCCTTCGTTGACTCGATGACGGATGAAACCTCTTTGCTGCAATTCTGATACTTGTTATACATCATCTGCTCATAATTTGGTGGTAGAAATTTAGCTTTTATCAACCTTTTCATCTTGTACCATGATCGCACACGTTTTTTTACTTGCCTCATCCGGTTAGTTTATGTCTGATCCCACCAAGCTTTAAACTTGAACGCTACAAGCAGATGTTGCTTGTTTTCGGGTACATCAAAATACGCAAAAAATTCTTTAACTTCTTCAAGTCAATCCAAGATTTCCTCAATAATAAAACTTCCACGAAAAGTGAGTAGATCAAGGTTTTTTTTAAACTCACGATTGTCTGGATACTTATAGATTATGTCACGTCTATCTCGATCACGTCGATTCGCCGCAAGTCCTCTAAATCCAAACTCCTCATCATCAGAATAATCCGCATAAGTTGGAAGCCTATGTGGATGTACAGGAACATAACCCATATTCGATTGGTTGCGAGGAACAACTCCAATACGATCCCAAACTGGACCACGAACCTGGTTGCCACCAATTCCAATACTAGCAATCTGTCTACATCGCTAATCAAATCGTCGTTCTTGAGTATGCATAGCTGCCCAAGGGGCCGTCACTCTGCAATCATCGTCAATAAAGTAGGTGCTACCAAAACAACCAATTTCCATCAGATCAGGGTAAAACAAGGCTTTGATACCAATTGACGAAGCGGAAGATATGAACGTTCTCGCATGAACAAGATAAACAACTTTGAATCCACAAAGTTAAGAGAAAATTGCAAAGCAATTGATATATTACTAATAAATTAATTGATTGATTTTTGTCCAATGGCATTACATAGATTTATAATAGAGAAATCCTAATCCTAACAACAAAAGGAAACCTAAAAACAAAAGTAAAACTAGCAGCACAAGAAAATTACTAAACATAAAACTGTCTTCAAATATTGTGAAAAAATTAATAAGAAGCCTAATAATTAAAATTTAAAAACTACTAAATATTAAATTTCACCTGAATCCCACTTCGTTTGGTCAATGAACAAATTTTCCGAAATATTCAACAGGTCTCCTATAAGACGAAAAAACGCATTTTTGAGGCCCTAGACGACGGAATTCGACTGAAAAACACCATGGGCCAGTAGCTAAAGCTACTGAGTTTTGCTTATTGGGCCATTTACGATCAAATATGGGTTTCTTCAAGTTAAAATAGGTTCATCAACAATTCTGTCCTACATCACTTTTACAGCAAAATGGGTGTTCATTTAGCTTACCTAGAGTGGTTTCTAGAAGAAGACCAGCTCTTTAAAAGCTCATCTGGTAGAAGCTTGCAGGAGCAGCTTTTTGAACAACTTCTCGCAAGCCAGGTGGGAACTTTTGTGACAAATCTGAAAACAGGATTTGAACTCTATGCTTCAATAAATGTAAAAACCCTAGTCCTTTAGAAAATTGCAAGCCCTATAATAGAGAATCGAAAGAGTAGGAAGGATTACCAATTAAAGTAAAATTACAGAGAGAATAAAATAAATCAAGTTCACATTAAGAAATAAACATGATATATAAGTAAGCAAATTACACTAACCTCCCCTCTAGTTAGAGAAAAATACATCGTGCACTCCTATCTTTTGGATAATTACACTTACCTCCTCCCTTGTAAGTGACAGACGTTAATGTCCCTTAACAGAGCATATGAAATTACAATTTTGTCCTTATTGTTTTAACACTCTCTGTTCAAACCTTCAACTACCCATACCCACAAACTGTTAGAATTCAGAAGAGCCAAAATCTCCATCCATGGCAGGGGACACCATCATGGAAGAGATAGAAGAGCTCATGATTTCACTCAAAGGTGGAGACATTTCCACAAATCCTCTATCACCTCCAACGATAGACCAATCTTTGAACTTCCTCCACCGTCTCTCTCCTTTGTACCCACCAATTTTGAGTCAAAGAAACAACCATTGAAAGTGGCCTTACAATTTCGTAAGCGCTTATCCACATTGCAATCTAATTGCTGACAGTTAGAAGTTGGAATCGAAGACCCTTAGAAGTTTCAAAGAAAGAAGCAAATTAAATTGAATGAAAAGTTGGGTTGGTTGTGGAGCCCATGCGAGAACAAAATGGGTCCATACTCCATACATCTCCTGTAAATATTACTTCTATATAGCATTTCATTACATGTATATATATTCTAGTAATCTCTCTAATCTCTATTGACTACAGTATTATTTTTGATAAGAAAGTAAACCATTTTTTTCTACAAAGCCCTCTCCTCTTCAAGCTTCAGGTTTCAGTGTTGAGAGAGAGATTTTTCTGGGTTGTGTGTGGATTTGTGTTTTGGGTTATCCCTTGAAAAGCATCGATTCACTGATATAGCCTGATCTCCATCATGTAAAGGAAAGAAGAGCCTGATCTCCATCATGTAAAGGAAAGAAGAGCCTGATCTCCATCCATGGCAGGGGACACCGTCATGGAAGAGAGAGAAGATCTCATGATTTCACTCAAAGGCGGAGACATTTCCACAAATCCTCTGTCACCTCCATTGATAGACCAGTCTTTGAACTTCCTTCACCGTCTCTCTCCTCTATACCCACCAATTTTGAGTCAAAGAAACAACCATTGAAAGTGGCCTTGCAATTTCGTTAGCGTTTTTCCACGTTGCAATCTTTTTACTGACTGTTAGAAGTCGGAATCAAAGACCCTCAAAAGTTTCAAAGAAAGAAGCAAATTGAGTTGAATGAAAAGTTGGGTTGGTGGTGGAGCCCACGCGAGAACAAAATGGGTCCACTTCTACAAACAGACAGAAAACAAAGCCCTCTTCTCTTCAAGCTTCAGGCTTTAGGTTTCAGTGTTGAGAGAGAGAAAGAGAGATTTTTTTGGGTTGTGTGTGGATTTGTGTTTTGGGTTATCCCTTGAAAAGCATCGATTCACTGATATAGCTATTATTGGTTGTCAATGCGAAGAGGGAAATTTTAGAGAGAGAAAAAGTTTTAGATAGAGGGGGTATGTAAAAGAAAATTAGGAGTTAGTGAAAGAGTAAAAATGTCTTCATAGACATTTCAAGGGCATAATTGCCAATTTAAGTTTGAATTTTGATGACATCACCATTGACCACTTTTGATTGTTACAGAGATTGATGGGTCGACGTCAGGGGTCTATTTATTACAAAGGTTCTAGAAAGGTGAAATTGAGATTATCCAAATGTGAAGGGAGCACGGTGTATTTTTCCTTAACTAGAGGGGAGGTAAGTGTAATTTGCCCAATATAAATAAGGCTTGATCACTTGGCCCTGGTGGACCTACACAGCAGCTAAGGGGGAAATAAGCTTCAGGAATTCCATTTTAACCCTCAAAGAATTTCATACCATTTTTTAAGAGCTCTTTCAAAAATGTCAAGTTGCACTCCCTTCGAAGAAGACATGTAAAGAAGGATCATTGACGAAGATGGACGAAAGAATAGAAAAAGAAAAACACTAGCTATACTCCATGCGCGCCATAAACAGCCCCTCAAGCTACTCACGAACGAAGATACAAGATTTGATAGCATAGAAGAGCAGTTTGATTCGTACCAAAAATCTAAAAAGACATTTCCTTCATTTCTGAAATCAATTAAAACTACATTCACATAAATCAATTGATTAACCACATTATCATTTAACACCCGAAAGGCAACTTAATTCCCTTCAAAATGTCTTCACTCGTCCCCTTATGTATATTCACAAAAATGATGAAAGGACTCCTACATAAATTCAATCATTTTATGTGTCCGCTAATTAACTATTCTACACGCAGCCCATTTGTTTAGGAATATCACTTTCTGCACACAACCCATTTGTTTAGGAACAAGTGAGGAGAAAATTAAGAATTGCGTCTATTAATGATAAAAGCAAATATTGTACACTTAGGTGGTATAGTCATATACACCGTAGATCCGAAGATGCACCAATAAAGAGGAAGAGTTGTTTACCTAAAAGGTAAAAGACAAAGAGGCCAACCAAAACTTACATGGGATGAAATAATTAAAAATAAATTAAAATAATTAAATATTAGAGGAGATATGGTGTATAATAGGAAAGAATTGAAAACGAGAATTCATTTAGCCAACCCCATCCAAATGGGATAAAGGCAAGGATGATGATGATGATCAATTTCTTGATATTAGATGTAAATATCTTATCTAAAGAGCATCCATGTGAAGAGATTATCTAAAAAGAGGTCATAACAATCACCCATATCCTATTGTAAGTCTGATAGTTTTGGTGAGTGTGCAACTAACTTGACAGCGCAGTTGACAGTACCATGTGTCTAATAAAGTCTCCGCCTCTCGTGAAGCCTTCTTTGCATCCCAGTGTCTGGGGCATCCATTAAAGTTCTGGTTGCAATAGACACTTGCATGAAGTTCAAGAGTCTTGCATGGACTGACACTCTGACGGAAGTGAAAATATATGAAGACATCAGAAATTATAAGGTGACACTAGTTGTAATCCCCAGCATAAATTGAGGAGGTGGAGTGTCATTAGCTGCTTATAAATAAGAGAGACCTCAATAGACCACAAGACATAGAGACACATGAGATCCTTGGTGTATTGAGTCACCAAGATAACCTTGCACATCTTAAAGTGACCTCAATATAAAATCCAAGTGATCCATTAAATTATATTAAAACTGTCATTGCTTACTGTACTTCACAGTGGGTATTAGATTGACCTAAAACCTCATCAAGGGGTTTAAAGACTTGGGTTGGGTACAAGATGACAAAGGTGTAAACTTGTGAGCATTGGTATTCTCACAAGTTGGTGTAAGGCAGGCACGAGGCGAAAAGTCAGTTCTATGCATAGGCAGGCATCAGCACAAGTTCGAAAATTTGATTCTCTGTGCTAACTGATGAGGCAGGTGGGATAGTACAAGAGGAGATATGTCCAAGGGCGAGTGCTTGAGAATAGCATAATTAATTAACGAAAGTCAGCACAGACGAGGAGCACCGATTCGTAAGGATTCATTCATGTGGCACAAGAAGGCACAGAGACGTTAGGCACCATACTTAGTGTGATACCGTGTCTTCAATGATAAGCATGTAGGACCAAAGGCCAGTGAGCAAAGGCATTCAATGGGCTATGACTGAGCATAATTTAAAAGGAAAATGTCTCAAAGGATTGAGTGCTATAAGGAGGCAAACATATGACATGAAGATGAACTGGATAGCATAGGGACTGAACAAAAAAGAGTACACGTCGTGGGAACGCCTAGTCTATTGGAAGGACTTCGCATATGCGGTGGTGTGCAAGTTACAAGGCTAGGTGGTGAAGTATCACAATCTGACACAAGCAAAAGTTCCACTTACTTGGAACCTCCCAGTGGCAACTAAAGATCACAAATCTTGACAGGACCGTGAACTCCACTGGGAAATGACATAAGATAATGGGTTTGGATAAGATGTAATTGTGTTTCATTTTAAAATGTATCAACCTGCCTAACACATCGAAGTCATATGACTTGATTTGACTAGTTAATTATTTGCATCATGGTGACACAATACAATACGAACATAAATGTGATCCAAACAACACAATTCTGAAAAAAATAAATATGTAATAAGCTATTTTACGAAACAAGTTATGTCCTAGTTGACAATGAAATCAAGTTACCAAAAATCCCCAAAAAGAAGAACGAAGTATAAGTAAATGAAAAGGAAAAGAAGAATAATTGATTCACCATTGCAGGGCTCAGTTTCAATAAGTGGCTTTGCCAATTAATTTTATACTAAGTTGTACTCTTCAAATCCTAGCCACGTCTTTTAATGTGCATTAATTTTTTTCCCTTTTTTTCTTTTTTTTGAATTCTTTTTGAACATATGATAATAGATGACTGTGTGCAAGCCTACTGCAAATTTCAGCTATACATAAAATCATTAGCACTTATAATTAATGGATACACACCCAGCATCAGTGTGCATATACACATGTATAGTTAATATATAAATAAAGCCATCCTTAACCAAGCCACATGCTCCTGAACAAATATCATTAAACTCAACATGATTGAACAGTCTCAACAAATATCATTAACATCGGATTGCTTTACTATTGAACAAGTTGGAACAGTAAAAGAAAAAATATAGTAATCAATTCATTTCAAAAATCCCAGTGCCCTATACACACACACAAATAGAGAGAGTCATATGGAACAGACCTTGAACGTAAAAGCAATCCATGTCGATGTGAGCGATGATCCTTGCATCAGATGATTGAGGTCGTGCAACTGGCATCGTCCCTCTTCCCTTCCCTCCAATTATCTGGTCTGGTGGCCTTTGAATTTTCTATTTCAATCCAAGGAAGGAACGCAATTCATTTCATAATGTTTGCTGTATATAAAATAGGGTAAAATACATGACCCCTGATATTTGAATTAATTACACACAGCACCTATGTTTGTTGTTTATTACACCATTTTTTCTAGAGGTTATATCTATTCTCTCGTAATGAAATTTTAAAATGGGTTAAATGCAATGATTTCCTCTATGTTTGACTTACTTACATTCTCAATGAAACTTTTTAAAAATTATACACCATATTCCTTATAAGTTTACACACTTATGTTTCGTTTGGTATGCAACTGTAGAATGAAATGGAATGCTAATATTATGTTTTTTGATCCATTCCTTTGTTTCGTAAAAAAACTAAAGTAAGAATAACCATTCCGCGTCATTTCTTTTGAATGAAAAATAATAAAAACTTATTACACTACTTAACCTATGGAATGGTAATTCAATTCTCAATAAACATTAAAAAAATAAAATTAGTTACCAAAAATAATGTAATCATTATTCCATTCATGCATCATTTCATGTTTGACATTATAAGTTTACACACTTTTTACTGTTAGAGCATCCACTATGAGTTGGCCAAACCATGATCTGTCCAAGCAAAACCTACTATTCATTTACAACAGTTTGGCTAAATAAACGGCCCCACTATTGTTTGGCTAGTTGCTTGATTTAATCTAGCTAGGTAAATAGTCAATCATTTGTACTTTTTTAATGTTTTTTTGTCCTCACATAAAATAACTATATGTATAGTGTTACTCAAGTAATGACCCTAAAGGGGGGGTGAATAGGGTCTTTAACAAACAATAGAATTAAATTGAAGAATTAAAAAAATATGTACAATATAATGAGATAATGATAAAATTAAACAAGCACAATATAAATAAATTAGAGATAGAGAGATTCAAACACTATCAACACAAGGATGTAGTTCCTACTCCACGACTCAATATCCCTCTTAAGATTTTCCCAAATCCACTATGGTTCTTCCTTGTCGATAGAGAGCAAACCCTTACAATGGAGAACACAAGCTATTTCTTGTTAAATGAACTCCTTCACTTAATCTTATAGGGTTCAACAACCGTTTACAAATGATGCAGAACATAATTTGTGATACAATGGATAACTCTCAAAGAAGAAAACACAATTTTAAGCTCTCAATTCTATAGTTAAAGTTGAATCACAAGTTTGAAGCTCAAGTGTATTGAATGATAGTAGATTGCAATGAATGCTCAAAAGTGTTTGTGTATACTCATAAATGTAGAGCATATCAATATATATAGAGCATTTGAAGAATATAGTTGTTGAAAGACAGTTGTAAGCATTAAATGCACTGAACTAGCCATTGCATTCAAATTCAGCTACTTTCAGTCGGCTGAAAATAAAGTTTTAGTCAACTGAAAAAGTGCTCTAAAAATATCAAAACCTACTATTTTTTTCAGTCGTCTCAAAGTGCATTTTTAACCAGCTGCATTTTTAGTAAGCTGAAATTGAACTTTAGTAAGCTCAAACTTGACTTTCAAACTTTCAGCAATCTCAAACTTGACATATCTTTGAAGGATTTTCAACAAGGTATAGGAAAGACTTTAAACAGAAGATTGATCTTTGAAAAATGTCCCTAAGGCTTTAAAACTAATTTCTTAGTGAGAAAATGACCAATAGATGATGTGTATGTGAATGCATCATAGTCATGATACGTAAGTGAACTTCAAACAAGTTATTCAAAAATAACTTTGACAAATTAAGTCATATATCTCACCAAACTATAACTATCCCATTTCTTCATGCTTAAATATGTCTTGAAACTTTGAGGTACTTTCTTATTCTTTAACGAATGTCTCTCTCATGTCATTGTCTCCTTTCATGATCATTCCACAATGTGAATGTTTTCTTTGTTTGTGACAATTATCCTAAGTAATCACTTAATTTAAATGTTAATATTTAACATCATTAATGATTTGTTATCATCAAAACTATCATCATAAAAGTTAATCCTACCATTTTCTTTTATTTATTTTCTCTTCTCTCGTTACTAATTTTAGCCTTTATTTTCTTTTATTTATTTATTTCATTGTACCAAACATGGATCTGGGTATGCAGATAGGGTTCTTCCATTCACGATGCATGATTGACCGACAAAGCTCATAAACACGGACTAACAGAGATGTGTATAGAGAGAGAAATGCTGAGACGTAGTGTAGTGAGAGAAAATTTCTCATCTCTCGGCTTCTGTTACCCTGCCTCTCTGGTCTAGGGTTTTCCAGGCTTGATCAGTTCGCAACAATGGCGGAGATAGGGAAGATGAAGCTCAATTTGGGATGGTTAGCTGCCAGATCCACTAAGGTCAACCTCACCAGAGTTCAGCTCACCACCACTCACCCTCCCTCTGGGCTGAATTCACCTTGGATGGAGGCTATCGTCCCTGGAACGTAATTCTCGTATCATTCGATTTCTTCTGCATATATATGTGTTGTATAGATTCGTTTCCTGAAATTAAATTTTGAAATAATAGTATTCTTGTTGTTTTTGTTCTGTTAAAAGGTTGCCTTCTGGGCTCGTTTGTGAGAGCGACCGTAGCTGCAACAAAGTGATGATCACTGTCAAAGCGCTAGTGAAGACGATTGCTGTTTGATTGACCGTTGTGAATCCAATTTGGGTAAATGTTAGTTTGGTCGCGATTGAATCGGGTACTGTGTGTTTGTCTTTATGAAGCAGCCATGGTGAAACCAGAGAGTGAGAAACCCCATATGGGCAATATTAAACGTATGTATATGTGTGTGTGTATATATGTGTGTGTGTGTGTGTTGTACACACCTCTACAAATTTAAATGTTTCTTCAAATTCATATGGTATTTAACCACCAATTTCGTCGTCTACCAATTGGTCTGCTGGGCGTTTTACTGGGTTGCCACTCTTTGGCTTCGACGGCGACTAATTGGCATGAAGTCTGAGCTTAAGCTTGAAAGAAGCTAGAGAGAAAGAGAGGGCTGTTGGATCTGGTATGCAGAGAGAGGGTAGGTTTTTTTTTTTTTTAATTAAGTTGGGTAATTTGGTTATTTTAAATTACAGATATATTGATTTTTTTAACATTAAAACGTTGAGGGTATTAATGTAAAATCACATCAAAAGTAAGCCTTATTATGTTAGGAGAGTGTAATTAGTTTCAAGAAAAGTTATCCAGCCTAATTAGGTCAAACTTTAAAAAAAAATTATAATATCTAATTTTTTTTAAAAAATAATTTAGTTGTTTTATTTGTAATAAAATAACAAAAATACTATTAATACATTAACAAAATTATCTTTGACATATGTATAAAATAATTTTCAATGAATATATATGTATATGTGTGTGATGGGTAAGATAAGTATTTTATATTAAAAAAAATTATATTTAAAAGTTTTAAAATATTAAGGTTAAAAAGAACATTTCATAACATTTAAAGATACACGGTGTAATAAACGTTAAACATGACTCTCATGGTAATTAGGTCAAACTTTAAAGAACATCATTGTATCCTATAAAATATTGTGTATATGTATTGTAGGTAATGTATATATTATGGTTATTATAATATTGTGTATATGTATTGTATGTAACGAATATAATATGGTCATTTCATTTTGTAGGACTAGGAATAGAACAGAATAGATTGCAAATAGGAGGAAGTGGAGGTGGAAAGAGAGAGAAAAAGAGAGGCAACCGATGGGTGAACGAAAAGGAGTAGGAAAGGATCTTTTGAATTTCATCAGAGTCAAGAGTAAAACCACAAAAATGACAAATTATATATCATACACAGAAAAAGGGAGTGACAGAATGAGAACAAATACTGTGAGAGCGATATATATTTAAAAGAATTATTTGACTTAAAATTTCCCAAGTGAGTAAATCTTAAGAGTTGGACTTCTATTTTTCCCTCTATGTATGGGCCTTGCGCCTGTCTACTTATAGGCAGTGGATGGGTGAATGGAGCAAGAGTTTTTTAATTTTCTTTTTTACTTTTATAAATATCAAAATTGAGTAGTAACTGAGTAAATCTGAGTAAGTTACGACTTGTGGTTCAAAATTTTCTTCCTCAGTTCTTTTAAGATCTTCTGCTATTTTTTCTTTAACAAGAAACTCATACACTTATTTTTATGAAAACTTTGAATCTTCGCCATCACAAGAGTCTTGAGAATAATCTAGTGTTGTATTTTGCTATCCTATATATATATAAAAAAATAAAAAAAAAAAGGTGGTTGTACTTTTATATGTGTCTTTTGCCTACGTAAAGAAGTAAAAATTAAAATAAGTACACTTTCTTTTTTTCTTTTCTTTTTTTTGTCTTTCTTTTTCACTTCAAAAATATATTTATTACACGCACTATGTAAAGTGAGAGAATTCCATATAACAAAAATAGAGGATAATTTACAGCCTGAGTTCCTAAATACAAACTGGTAATGGTATATGCAAACTCTGTCCTATGTGGTACTCAAATGGGAAATTTTGACATCTTCCTGTTCAACGGTAGATTTCGACAATCCAAGATGGAATTTGTTTTAGTGTAACACATCATCATAAAAACCCAAGCTTCATATCAAATAAACAGTATAGTGTCTAGAACTCGAGGGAAGTACCAACCAATCTAAAGAACAAAGAGGTATAACAAACATTTACGGTTCGTCATCGAATACTTAGGCTTCGTTTGGATAAACATAAGAGAAAAGAAAGGAGAGGATAACATTAGTTATGACAAAAAAGAAAGGAGAATAATGGATAACAACAAACTCTATTCATGTTTGGATAAATAAGAAAGAAAAGAAAGGAGGTAGCATTCTTGTTTAGATAAGATAGGGGAGATAAAGGATAACGACTAAATTACTATCATATCCTTTTATATTTATGGGATATGAATGGAATAACAAATTTCTTCCTTCTAATTGTTGGGAGTAGTTTCGAAATTATGAAAGTATTACTTAAACATTATCATTTCCCTCTTAATCTTGTCATTTTTTGAATGATAGGATATGAGGGATAAGGAGGGATAACTATCCCTCCTTATCCCTCATTATCTTTTCTTTTATTTTAATGAAGTCTATCCAAACACAACATAGTCTATCATCTCCTTTATTTTCTCTCATTTTCCTTTCAAATCCCTCAATCCAAACAGAACCTTAAGACTCACGTCCATACAACAAGTATATTAATTAATTTCCACGTCATATTTCCGGAGAGAGACTCAAACTATTTTAACTACGAGGCTTCAACTAAAAATTACATTAATTACTAGCCATATATGCATCGAGAAGAAAAGTATCTCACATCCTTAAAAAGTGTAAAAAGGCGGCAGATAACAATATCAATATATATATATATATATATATATATATATATATATATATATATCCACAAGCTAGCATTAAAAACCAATTTAGTCCAAGCCAACATTTTGCATTTAAATGAATTTATGGTTTAATTTTTTAAAAAAACAGTTCCTTTACCTAATTATTTGACTTCACAGCAAGAATCATGTCCATAATAACAATAGTCTAGAGCCAAAAGCTCTATATAATTAACCCAATTTCTGACCTTAATTTCTATGAATGCAACTTAATTTTGTAACCTATTGCTCCCTTGTATGATATCATTAATTTCATATAAAATTATATATATTGTTAATAATTAAGAACTGAATAATTATTTTAGAAATAATTAAATCTACCAGTAAGTAAAGTATGCACTGTGGCCGCCCTGGATTGAGAATAATGCAAACGAGCAAGATTGATAGGCCATCGAATAATGTACCAAAAGCATAACCGAGTCACTAAAAGACTTATGGCTGGCACAATTAATTAATTTAAAAGCACGTTGTTACCTTGAACATATATATCTAAAGAGAAAAATGCTTTGAATGAAGTATATTGTATTGATGCTTTGAGACCTATATATACACAATTTACAAAGGTATATTAAAAAGTTAAAAAGAAAAATAACTAATTCCATGAAGTGGGGATCATGGAATAACAGTTCCTAAATAATAGGACTAATACCCTGAATTGAAGATTATGAATTAACTGTTTTTGAGGAATCGGTCTGGGATACTTTCTTATTATGCCCCCGCAAGACGGTGCTCCCATCGGAGATACCGATCTTAGACCGTAAGAGAGTAAAACGGGACTTAGGCAATGGCTTGGTGAGAGAGTATGAGTTGGACAATGCATGAATTGGGCAAGTTTGTTCACCATGTAGGCAATGTTCGGTCGAGTGAGGGAGAGATATTGCATACTGCCAATAAGACTACGAAATTGTATGGCATTGATTAACGGAGAACCATCACATAAGAGCAGCTTGGCTGAGGTACTGCTTGGTGTGGAAGTGTCTTTCATGCCAACAAGGTTAAATCTCACAAGAAGATCCTGAATGTATTTATGTTGAGAAATGAAAAGGCCATCAGCAGTAGAGATAACTTCAATACCAAGAAAGAAATGAAGAAAGCCCAAATCCTTGATGGAGAAATAACGAGCAAGGGATGAAATTATCTGCTCGACAAGTGGAGCAGAACTACCAGTGATCAATAAGTCATCAACATACACAATGAAATAAACCTAATGAGAGTTGCGAGAATAAACAAACAGGGAGGCATCCGATCTGAAATTGACAAAACCAAGTGAGAGAATAAAAGGCTTAAGTTCATGAAACCAAGCACGAGGTGCTTGTTTTAAGCCATAAAGTGACTTTGCAACTGGCACACATAATCAAGTCATGTGGGATCAACAAAGCTAAATGGCTGAGATATATAAACCTCTTCCATAAGATGACCATGTAAAAAGGCATTATTCACGTCAAGCTGATGAATAGGCCAATCATGGGAGAGAGCAAGAGAAAGCACTTCACGAATGATTGTTGGTTTGATCACCAAACTAAAGGTTTCTGGATAGTCAATACCAGGTTGTTGATGAAAGCTTTTAGCAACAAGTCGAGCTTTAAGACATTGCCATCGGGATTTCGTTTGACACAAAAGACCCATTTACACCCAATAACATTCATAGTCAATGCACGAGGAACAAGGTTCCATGTCTGAGTGCGAAGGAAGGCATTGAACTCGTCACACATAGCAGCTCGCTAGTTAGAGTCTTGGAGAGTCTAAGTAACGATGGATGGCTCAAGTGTGTTTGGAAGAGGGTATTTGGTGGCAAGATAAGAAACTTTGGTGAGAGGCTTGTATATGTTGTTCTTGGATCGAGTAACCATGGGATGGGTATTGGAGGGAGGATCGGGCGGTGGAGGAGAGAGGGAACCTGAACTGGGAGCATTCTCACCGGAAGAGAGAGTAGAAGGAATAGCTGGTGCTGAAGTGGCCAAGTCATTTATAGAGGGAGCAGCCAAGGTTGGTGGCAAAGAGGTGCAGTGAGAAGTTGAGGAGGTATGGGAAGAGGTAGAGGTAGAAGTGTGATGGCTAATGATAGGCGTTGAATGTTACACATTCTAGCCTCTTAACTTATGTATTTTATTCTCTTAGTAATAGATTATTTTGTTATTTTACTTCGTTTTAGTGTTTTCTGTATTTTCAGGGCCTTAATGATTATTTCAGTTAAAACCATGCTTTTGGGCTTTTAAAGAAGACATCCAAGATTGTTAAATGAAGCCTACATCAAAGGGAACCATTCAATCATTTATTTTAACTCAAATCAGCCCAAGAAAGAGGTCCAAGAGAATTACAGCTGCTTAAGAAGGTTTCGGGCCTGAAGCCCAAATCTGCGCATACTACAGTCTTAATCCTATTTTGGAAAATGGACCATAAGTCTTATTTCTGAGCCTCAAATTGACATAATTTTTGCATAAGGTTGAACGAAATTTGATTCTGCACACTTTTGTATTTCACAAAAATTCCATAAATCGGACTTCTAGTGGGTCAAAAGTTGGGCTAAAGTTAGCAGAAAAAACTCACTTGATTAGTGCTGCGGGAAACCCTAATTTATTCCTAATTGGATTAGGATTTTGGTGTTTTCTCTTGGGGAATAAAGTGAAGAATAAGAGACTGAGTTAGGAGGAGATTACAGAGATTGGAGAGTCTGAGAGGGCTGAGAAGAGAACAGAAACATATTCGCAGAGCCATTGGAGAACAAAGTCATACGCATAATTCATGAAGATGATGCCTTCTTCCTCAACAGTTGAAACTTCTTCTTTTATCATGAGCGGCTAGTTCATCCACTAGGGTTTTGATGTAGCCCTAACAAAGCATCAATGGTTTGATTGTTTTAATTATTGGGGACCTTTATATACATGCATAAATTGTGTAATTTAGAGGATTCTTATTATAGAATTGAGCAATAAAAGTCTTATAAATTCAATCTCAATGATTTCTTATCTTGTCTTAGATATTTAGTTGTTGTTATTGAACTCAATCTCTCTTATTTTCTGTGATCATGAGAGCGATTATTACACAATGGTAATCACTGAATATATTGTTAAGAGCTTTGATGGATTATGCCTAGAGAAGATGAACCATACTGCACCCTAGATTAGAGTAGTTAGGTAGATGGCCCATGCCATATGTTATCTTCTTGACGGATGAAGGTGAGCTTGTAGCCACCGACACCACTTATGCATGATGTAATTCCTCATAGTTAATTCAATTGACCATTGATTATGGAGTTAGTGGTGAAGTCAAATACCCTAGATTTCTCTCATATTATCTTCACTATCTATTTTACTTTGATTTATTTTATTTTATCTTTTTAATTGTTTAGTTTAAAAATCAAAATTCTTTTCTTTATAAATTTAATTAGAATTAATTCCGTATTCCAACTCATCAGACCATAATCCCTGAGGTACGATACCCCTTTCGATAGCCCTATTTTGCAAAGAATTCGTTCTATTGCGAAGTGTGAAAAATTTTAATTGATATACTTTTTGAGTCACACTCACACACGAATCAGCTAAGAAGGTGGGGGAGGTGGTGGGGAGGTTGAGAAAATAGGGATGGAAGTGGGAGGAGTTGTTGAATGAGAAAGTGAGGGATTTGAGGAATCGAGAATGTGTGGAAGGGGAATGAGTTGGAGAGAGAGATTGAAGGGAGGACGAGATGGATGCCCATTTGGTGAGTGTGTGGTTGTTAATTTGATCAGAAGGAGAGTTGGTTGGTAATGAGGGAAAATAATCTTTAACAAACTGGACATGACGTGAAAAGTATAATTTGTGAGCAACCGGCTCAAAACAAAGGTAAGGAAGCATGATGAAACAAAGTAAGACCGGTTTCAACAATGTGACGGTGACGACGTTTGGCGGAAGCAATGTGTTAAGGTGTATATGGATGGGAAATTAAATGTCGAATACCAGAATTTGTAAACAGTGTTTTCAGACCTTGATACTCTTTGCCACCATCAAAATAGATAGTTTGAATTGATGTTTTGAAAAATTTCTCAACCATTGTTTTAAACTTTGAGAAAATAGAAAAAACATCAAATTTGTGTGCTAATGGAAATAACCAAGAATACTTTGTAAAATGATCAACAAAAATAGGGGATGGACCCCAAACATCTATGTAAAGAAGATCTAAAGGTTCATGACTTTGTAAGCTAGAGACACCGAAAGGTAACCGATGACTTTTATTACATTGATAGGAATCACGAAAGGAAGATTTGGATTGATTCAATGGAATAGGAAGCTTGAAGTGAGAGATGATATGAGTGAGAATTTTTGTGGATGGGTGATAGAGTTTATCATGCCAACAATCAATGGAAGTTTTGACACCAACATAGGCTTGTTTTCCCACTGATTTGAAGTCTTGCGCGCTTGGCCATTTATAGACATCATTCTTACTCCTTCTCACGTGAGACTTATCCCATAGTTAGGTCCTTCACACAAAAGAAGAAGGAAATAATTCAATGGAGGTTTGATTTATCTTACAAAATTGTGAAACAAAAATTAAATTCTGATGCATAGAAGGAACATATAAAACATTTGCAAGGGAATTTTTTTTAAAGGGTGTAGAAATTTTGGAAGATCTGGTGTGAGTGATACACAAACCTGTACCATCACCAATGATAATATCATCTGGTCCATCATAAGGTTGATGGAGAGAGAGATTGCTGAAATCTGATGTGACATGGCGAGAGGCTCCAAAGTCAAGCAGCTAATTTGAATTATGTGTCCCGCCACTAGTTGTGGTTGTCAGATTGGCTGTAGGTTGGCTCATGATTTGTTTTGCAGTTCGACAAACACGAGCAGTGTGGCCTTTTTGTCACAAAATTGGCATATGACATTGGCATAAGGATGTGGACCTTTATTGCTACAAGCTTGGTGGTAGTATTGTTGTTCCACATAGTAGGTTGCCTCTGACCTTGACCAGAGGACTGATTATTGGAATATGATGGGTTATGCATCTTGTCTTGGTTACCATACTTTGGTTTAGAGAAACGAGCAGCATTGGCAGTGATGGAGGCACTGTTTCAATTTTCTTCTCGTTTGAGATGAAACTCATAATCAGTGAGTTTATCGTGGAGTTCTTTAAAACTAATGATGGAATCTCTGGCCCTTATAGCAGCAAAAACCTCCTTATACTCTGCCCCGATTCCATTCAGCACATGGTTAACCAAGTGAGCATTTGAAGTAGGTTGATCTATCGTTGCTAAGTCATCTGCGATTGCCTGAATGGTTCCCATGTAGTTAGCTACTGACTGTGTTCCTCGGCTTATATTGGTGAGACGTTCAGTAAGTCCCATGGTGCGAGAGGAATAATCATTTGCATACATTTTGGCAAGGCGATCCCAGGCCTCAGTAGATGATTTGGCAGAAGTTGCCCATGGTAGGACTCTTTGAAAGAGGGAAGAGATGATCCCACGAAACAAGAGTTTATCCTGTCGCATCCAGAAAATAAAATCTGGGTTAGTAACAAAAGTATCATTCTCAAGTATAGTTTTTGGAGGACATGGCTTGGTTCGATTGATAAAGCCAAACAAACCATAGCCATATAAGAGAGCATCCCACTATGCCTTCCATGAAATGTAGTTTTCATGTGTGAGCTTGACTGGAAGTTGTGTTGTTGCATTAAAAGAGATTAAGGTGGAATGAGTGAGCACAGAGGAAATTGTGGTGTGCCTAGGAAGAGATACTTCAGAAGTATTTTCAGACATCTTGTTGATCTCAGAGTAATGAGGAATAGGAAGAGAAAAAAAAGAAAAAAGAATAGATTTTTACTCGTTAGAGATATTTTGCTTTGATGCCATAAAGAGAAAAATGCTTTGAATGGAGTATATTGTATTCATGCTTTGAGACCTATATATACATGATTTACAAAGGTATATTAAAAAGTTAAAAAGGAAAATAACTAATTCCATGAAGTGGGGATCATGGAATAACAGTTTCTAAAGAATAAGATTAATACCCTGAATTAAGGATTATGAATTAACTGCTTCTGAGGAATCGGTTTGGGACATTTTCCTATTAATATCAAATGACTTTTATGGAATGAACTTATTTGTCAAAATTCTCCACAAAAAAAATATCTACAAAATATATTATATATAGGTGAGATCAATTAAAAATGTCTGGAAGAAACTAAAAGCTAGCTTGTACTTTTATGAATTTACTCTACGTATATAGTCTAAGTCTGCACAACAGTGCACATGCATATATGTAATTTTCTATGACATGACAATCTTAAACCACACGGACACCAACTATTTAATTACCTAGATACAACAATAAGGAATAACTAAAGAGTCATACATTAGTAACACTATCCTGTGACCATTGCAAACTCTCAAGACGGTTTCATTTTCCCATCCTCAGTTACAAAGGGAGTCCAAGGACCGATCCCCCACTTTGTTTAAAGCATTTACAAGTAGTCGATTCGCGAGTGAGGGATGACTGATGAGATCATGAAAGTTTTTTCTTTTTTTTTTTTTGGGGGGGGGGGGGGGAGGGCCAAATGGTGAGTGGATTTTGGGGAGAGGATTTTTCACATACGGTGGGGACTATTTCAAGGTTGGAATATGATAAGTACTGAATGTTGCACATTTAAACCTCTTTAATTGCATATGTTAATTCCTTAATTGTATTTACATTGGTATTTTTATGTTATTTTCTTATTTTTGTTCATTTCAGGACTTTTCTTCAAAATTCAATCAAATCCGGTAATTTTTGGACTTCAATGATGTTTCCATGTACGGTCCAAGCTTCTTACGTAATTCCATTAGATAAATATTTTTATTTATTTTATTATTATTATTATTATTTATTTTAATAATAATAATTATTATTATTAAATATCTTATGGAATATGCTCTGGAGGAATATGCTTTAGAATATGCTTTGGAATATGCCGTAGAATATGCTCTGGAATATGCTTTTCATTCTGCTTATAAAAGGAGCTTAGAGCTCATTTATAAAGATAGATTGATACACATTTGTAATAGATATAGAGATATGTAAATAGTATAATTATTTTGTTGAGAGAGAAAGAGAACTCTAGAAAGAGAAAACTTTAAAGAAGGCTGTGACAGAGCCTTGAAGATCAAATGGAGCTGGGATTGCCTCTGTCTATAGAGTTCTTCCACCTCACCATTATCAACCAATGCCTTCTCTAGGGCGTGTATATGTACTTAACCTTGTGCCTTGTCTTCAATACAAGTTTACAAATTCTATATGTTCATGTGTTTTAATTCATCATTCTTGTCTTAGAATTATAGATTGATGCACATGCTCTTCAAACACTTATACTTCCACAAGGAGTGTAAGTGATGGCTTTGTACTAGTTTTCACTATAACATGCATAGCTAGATTTGCATAATCTATGCTTAGAGACGGTGATTTCACTACACCGCTACATTTAGGTAATTAGGTAAGTAGATAGATAGGGAAATCACACTTATCGCAGATGGATTATGATATATCAAGGTGTATGTATTCTTTTGGCGACGTCGTTGTACGTGATACTTGCCAAACGTATCATTAGTACACACTTGCATACATTCCCCGATTTATTGTAAGCCTTACTTATTTATGAGACTAGTGGTGAAGTTTGAACCATTCTTTATCTCTCTAACTTCTATCTTTAATTTATGTTTTTATTTTATGTCATTTAATTTTTAGCATTTTATCATAAAAACACAAACAAATTCGTTTGAATTGAATTAGACGAGACCTTGATAACTTAGCAACCAACCAAACACAGTCTCTGTGGGTTCGACCCCTACTCACCACTTTACTAATTTTAGTAGAGTATTTGTAGGTATTTATAAATATTCTTTTGTCGAGTTTAAAACAACAATGACAATATTGCATATTATTTTAATCATGTTTTGCACCCGAACAGAATATATAGTATTTATATAAAAAGTTAAATATGTTAATATATTATGAAAATATAAAATATATATTTAGAGTGGGGCAGGATAGAATAAAACCCATATCCACTACGAGCGCAAATCAGGTTTTGTAATCTTTTTTCATACCTGACCAAACCCTATTAACATAGTCCCATACCTGTCCCTGGGGCAAGTAAAATTGATATCCCTAGGTGTGAATATGGCAACTATTACATGACGAATCAAACTTTAACCCTAATAAGTAAGTGGATTACAAAACCTACCTCATTGTAGTGTGGATGGGTAATGGAACACACCATTAACTGTTTTGATTATCCCAAATTGCCACTGAGACCTCAATAACCAATCTGACCTTCAGTTCCTTGACACAAGATTGATGGGCTATACTCAAATTTATCTCACCATTGACCCTTAATGAGGAAAAAGTTGTTACTATTTGATTTTAATACATAATCGAGGAGCTGCATATGGAGGAGTGCATTGGTGGACTATGCATCAGGCTGGAGATCCGTTTCAGGAGCATTAGAAGTTCTGTTAAGAGTAATTTTGGAAAATTATACTTGTTAGAATATGACATTAATGTATAACTTCCTTTCTCGATGAACCAGAATATTCAGCTTCTCTCTATGTTTTTATTGAGTCCAGTCCTTAGCTTTGTATATTCTTGTTTTAGCTATTAACTATGTCCCTATGTTGTTCTTGTTGTTTTAGCTTTGTATATTCTTGTTTTAGATATTAACTATGTCCCTTTGTTGTCTTTCTTGTTGAGTTGTTTCTTCTCTCCTGGGGCATGCCCTCTTATACTCGTGAGCTTGTTTATTCTAATAAAATCTAAATTACCAAAAATGAAAAAACAATGAACTACGATTGAAAGAGCTATGGATTGTCTTATGTTTTCTATTGTGGCAAGTATAGTAGAAAGCATTAAAGAGGTGCAATTCATGTATACGCTGCGTATAGAAAATTATATAAACAAACTTGTTATAAAGCTCAAAAATGCATCAAAATTCCATAAACATATGACTCCAACAAATGAACTTGTCTTATTTCAGTTGTAGATGTCAGGTTCTGTTATACGAGGAATCACTTTAATAGTGTTATGTTGTGGCCTAAATTTTGTCTCAGTTTGGGTTGCGTGGCGATCCGGTTTTGACCCAAAAATGGGCTTTTGTCTTGGCCCGGGTTGCGTTGCATTTTTTCGCTTACGGGTTTTGGACCCGGATTAGGACTCTTTTGTAGCCAGATAAATAAGGGCATCTAAAAGTTTGGAGTGACTAATGAGAAAAAACCTTGAAGATGCAAAAAGAGAGTGAGAGAGCGAGAGCTAGGGTTTGGGGTTGAAACTTATAATATCCTGATTTTCACATAGTAAAATCTTTCGTCGGATCTTCGCCGTGGATGTAGGCACATTGTCGAACTATGTAAATTATTGTATTCTGTGTGTTGTGTTTGTTTCGTTCTGTGTCATTGATAAGCAGCAAATGTTGCACATTCAATGCCCCTAAAATTATATGAATTAGTGTCTTAGTAATATTTAGTTAATATTTTTATTAATAATTTTAATCTTTTTTTGATTTCAGGTGATTAAGGGTAATTGTGATTAATAATATTGTAATACCCCACTCCAACACATGGTATGATATTGTCCGTTTTGGGCCTGAGCCTGCACGGTTTTGCTCTTGAGTTTTACCCCAAAAGGCCTCATACCATTTGAAGAGAACATACTACATATAAGCACATCCCCTTTTTCACACCCAGGCGATGTGGGATTGAGCACCCTGTACCCTGTCAGTGTGGTAGCTCAGCCCAGTGTCTGTCTTCGCACCCGCCCACTCACACCCGTCCACAAAGGTTATTACAATTCACCCCCCTACGAGGCTCGACGCCCTCGTCGGCACACTTCCGGCTGGGTTCAGGCTCTGATACCAACTGTAATACCCCGCTCCAACACATGGTATGATATTGTCTGCTTTGGGTCTGAGCCCGCACGATTTTGCTCTTGGGTTTTACCCCAAAAGGCCTCATATCATTTGAAGAGAACATACTACATATAAGCACATCCCCTTTTCCACACCCAGGTGATGTGGGATTGAGCATCCTGTACCCTGTCAGTGTGGTAGCTCAGCCCAGTGTCTGTCTTCGCACCCGCCCACTCACACCCGTCCATAAGGGTTACTACAAATAGTGCAATTGAGCTACAGATTGTGCTATTTTAGTAAGAAGCTGAAGTTTGACCCATGAGAAGTGTGTTTATATTGAAGATCCAAATTAAATAAACTAAAGAAGTGGGCTGAAAATGAATTTAAATGAAGAAAAAGAGCATAGGCCTATTTACATTGAAGATTGGGCCAATTCAGGCCTAAAAAGTTCTAGACCCATTTTGGTATTCAGACCATAGCTCCATACACGATTGTCAAAACAACTCAAACTTTGCATGAGGTGAAAGAAATTCAATTCTATACATTTTCATATTTCACAAAAAAATTTTAAAACGGACGTTTACATCACCTTTCTGCCCTATTTGTGCAACTGCCGCTTTTTGGGCGCATTTGCCACTTTGGGAGGCGAGGTGTCCCATTTGTGTTTTCTTCGCAAAATAAAAGAGAAAAAACTAGGGATTTTATTCGAGAGCGGAGAGAAAAGATGGAGGCGATTCGTGACGATTGACAGAAAAAAAAGGGAGGCTTCAACAACTACCATGAGGAACTAACTTCTTCCTAGGGGTTTAAGGAAGCCCTAGCTAAGTATCATTGTTGATTGAGTTATATTTGGGGATTGTTCTTTTTATGTATATAGTTGTATAATTTTGAGGACTATTTTGTATCATTTGTGTAATAAATGACAATTGCATAGATATGCATTTATAGTTGTGTTTAAATGTTTATAATCGTTCTTGATTTAATGTTGTCTTGTCTTAGATGATATTTTATCTTGATTGAACTCAAATCATTCCCATGAGAGATTAAAAAAAATAGGGTTTTAAAAGAAGATTTTAATGCTGAACTTGATAATTCATTGAGGTAATTTATGGCTCATTGTGACTTGTTCGATAGGTTAATATTTTCTTAAATTCAATATCGCTTATTCTTATTTTCAAAATTTAATGAATGATAATTATACAACAAGTTTTCATTGCATGTATGAACATATAACTTGACAGTCCATGCCTAGGGAAGACGAGTCGTGCTACACCCTAGTTTAGGTAGACGATTCGTGCCAACCGAAGATGGATTTTAGCTTAGTGAGTGTTTGTATATATCCTCTTAACGATTTCATTGTAAACATGTGTGTATGAGACAAGGACTTTGATAGGCCATGCTTAGGAAAAACGAGTCGTGCTACACCCTAGTTAAGGTAGACGATTCGTGCCAACCGAAAATGGGTTATTGCTTTGACCTTAATTGTATGTTCATCGTTCCATGAATCTTATTTATGCATATTATAGAATTTCCCCCAAAGTAATTTAAATCGACAATGGTATGATGCTAGTGGTGAAGTCAAGACCCTGGACTTCTCTCTCTTGAATTTTATCTATCATTTATTTATGTTTTTATTTTATGTCATTTAATTTCAGCACCTTAATTTAAAACAAATTATTTTTGAATTAAATTAGATAAGGTCTTGATAACTTAACAACGAAACCAACGCAGTCTCTGTGGATTTGACCCCTACTCACCACTTTACTAATTTTAGTAGAGTATTTGTTCAAAACTTGGGTCGCGTTGCGTTTTTTCACTTGCGGGTTTTGGACCCGGAGTAGGTTTATCTTGTAGCCCGATAAATAAGGGAATCTAAGGGTTTAGAGTGACTCATGAGAGAAAACCTCGAAGACACAAAAAGATAGTGAGAGAGCAAGAACTAGGGTTTGGGTTGAAACTTGTAATCTCCTGATTTTTGCATAGTGAAATATTTCACCGGATCTTCAGCATGGATGTAGGCACATCGCCGAACTATGTAAATTCTTGTATTATGTGTGTTGTGTTTGTTTCGTTTTGTGTCGTATTTTGTGAGTGTGCTTGGTTTGCGACAGTTTTTCACAACAAATTGGTATCAGAGCTTTCGGTTCTAAGCTGGGATGTCGACCAAGTTTATAGAAATCGAAAAATTTAACGACATGAACGACTTCAACCTGTGGCGGGTTAAGATGCTGGCCATGTTGGTTCAACATAGGATATCCAAGGCGTTGAAAATAAATGATGCACTACCAGAATAATGGAAGCACGATAAAAAAGATGAGGCTATGGAGAAACCACACAGTGCGATTCTATTGTGCTTAAGTAACGAGGTTTTGCGAGAATTTTTTGGAGAAACTACAGCTGATGGGTTGTGGAGCAAGTTGGAATCCTGTTATATGATGAAGTCTCTTGGGAATCGCTTGTACCTAAAGAAATGGTTGTTCACTCTTCAGGAAGATGTCGGATAGTTCATCTCTGAAAGACCACATTGACAAGGTTAATGTTGTCATCATAGATTTGAAGAATGTTGATGTTAAAATAAAGGATGATGATCAGGTTATTATTTTCTTGTGTTCTCTACCACCCTCGTATGAGAACTTTGTCGATACAATGATGTATAGCAGAACTAATTTGTCCATGGAAGATGTAAAAATATCTTTGAATTCTAAGGAGTTGCAGAGAAAAATGTTTGAAGGCAATATAGAGAGTTCGACAAAGGGCTTGGTTGTTAGAGGGAGAACAGATCAGAAGGGAGGGTCTGACATCAAAGGTCATTCTAAGTCTAAGAACAAATCGAATGTGCTGAAATGCTTCACTTGTCACAAAGAAGGGCACTTCAGAAAGACTGTCCAGAGCGTAAGAAGGGAAAGGGAAAATCCTTTTAAGCCGCTGGGGTGGCTGTTGCAGAGGGTAATGATTCATATGGTGGTAATGTTCTCACAACTTCTTCCCATAGCTCTAGCAATGAGTGGATACTTGATTCGGGTTGCTCGTATCACATTTTTCCTAACAGGGACTAGTTTACCTCTTATCGTTCAATTGATGAAGGGGAAGTTCTGATAGGAAATAATGAGTCGTGCAAGGATGTAGGTATTAGCACAGTTCGAATTAAGATGTTTGACAGTATAGTGAGAACATTGACTAATGTCAGGCATATTTTAGAACTGAAGAAGAATTTGATTTCCCTAGGTATGCTGGATTCCTTTGGCTGCAGTTACAAAGCTGAATGTAGAGTCATTAGCTTTTCAAATGGTACTTTTGTGATGATGAAGGGACTGAAGCAACATGGTTTGTAAGATTTGCAGGGTAGCACAGTTACAGGTTCTGCTGCAGTATCGTCCTCGGATCTGGATTTAGATACTACCAGGTTGTGGCATATGCGGCTGGGGCATATGAGTGAGAGAGGCATGTTCCAAGGCTGGATTTCTGTGAGCATTGTGTTTTTGGGAAACAATGTAGAGTGAAGTTCAGTGCGGGAATTCACAGGATTAAGGGCATAGAGGATTATATCCATTCTGATCTTTGGGGACCTTCTCAGGTTAATTCACATAGTGGTGGTAGATATATGATGACGTTGATTGATGATTTTTATCGAAAAGTTTGGGTTTATATTCTGAAACATAAGAATAAGGCATTTGTTACGTTCAAGCAGTGGAGGACCTTAATTAAAAACCAGACTAGAAAACAGGTTAAGCGCTTGAGGACAGACAACGGTTTGGAGTTCTATGATGGAGAATTTAATGAGTTTTGCAAGACTCGAGAGATTGTGAGACACCGCATAGTGAGAAAAACTCCACAATATAATGGAATTACAGAATGAATGAACAAAACACTATTGGAGAGAGCATGGTGTATGCTGTCTAATGTTAGGTTAGACAAAATGTTCTAGGCTGAAGCTGTTTTCACAGCTTGTTTCTTAGTGAATCGGTTTCCGTCGACTGCTATTGACTGTAAGACTCCAGAGGAAGTATGGTTTGGTTCTCCTGCTTCTGCTAGTTACAGTAATATGAGAATATTTGGGTGTCCTGCATATGTTTATGTCAATGAGAGGAAGCTTGAACTAAGGGCTAAGAATTGCATATTTATTGGTTATGAGCTCGAGGTTAAGGGATACAGATTGTGGAGCCTAAAAGCTTAAGGAAATAATTACTTGTTAGCAGAGATGCGACCTTTCATAAGTCTGTGATACTTACTCCGCAAAAGGAGGTAGTTGATTCAACTAGAGCTCAGGGTGTCAGTGAACAGGTGGAGCTATCAGAGGTTCAGTTAGAGAGTGTTCCTGATCAGTCGAATGATGAGCAGGTGCAGTTTTAGGTTAAAAAAAATGCATAGTTGCAGCAATACAGTGTGGCTAAAGACAGACTGACGAGGGAGATTAAACCACCTCAAAAGTATAGCTTTTCACATACTGATTCGGTTGCTTATGCTCTTAGTGTGTTAGAGAGTATTAATGAGCAGGTACCGTGTACTTATCCTGAGACCATCACGGGTGGAGAGTCAGCACAGTGGTCTGTTGCCATGAGTGAGGAGATTGAGTTTCTTCATAACAACTAGACTTGGGAACTAGTCAAAAAGCCTACGAGCTAGAAGATTGTGGGCTGTAAATGGGTTTTCAAGAAGAATAAAGGAACTCCAAGCGTGCAAGATGCGAGGTTCAAAGCACGCTTGGTGGCGAAAGGCTATACACAGAGGGAAGGGGTAGACTTCAATGAAGTTTTCTCTCCTGTTGTGAAACATAGCTCAATTCGAGTGTTATTTGTTTTGGTTGCTCTGTATGACTTAGAGCTTAAGCATCTTGATGTCAAGACTGCATTCTTGCATAGAGAGTTGGAAGAGTATATTTATATGCATCAGCCTGAGGGGTTTGAGATTAAGGGAAAGGAAGACCATGTGTTGCTTACTGAATAAGTCCTTCTATAGACTGAAGCAGTTTCCTAGATAGTGGTACAAGCGATTCGACACCTTTATGGTTGGGAGTGGCTACTGTAGGAGTGTGTTCGATAGTTGTGTTATCATTGGAAGCTCTTAGATGGTTCGTATTTGTACTTATTGCTTTATGTTGATGACATGTTGATAGCTTACAGAAACATGTCAAAAATCAACATGTTGAAGGCTCAGCTTAGTGGTAAATTTAAGATGAAGGATCTAGGTGCTGTGAAGATGATTTTGGGTATGGAGATTTACAGAGATAGAGGAGCGGGTAAATTTTATTTGTCACAGAAGAAATACATTAAGAAGGTGCTGGAACTCTTCGATACGCAAACATCAAAACTTGTGAGTACTCTGTTGGCAGCCCATTTTAGAATTTTGTCTCGTGTTCTTTACGCTAATGCAATTGGTAGCGTCATGTATGATATGGTGTGCACTAGGCTAGACATTTCACATGCAGTTAGTGTAGTGAGTAGATACATGGATAAACCTGGGAAGGGTCATTGGCAGGTTATGAAATGGATATTGCGGTATTTGCGAGGTGATCGGCGTTGAATGTTACGCATTCTAGCCTCTTAACTTATGTATTTTATTCTCTTAGTGATAGATTATTTTGTTATTTTACTTTGTTTTAGTGTTTTCTGTATTTTCAGGGCCTTAATGAGTATTTCAGTTAAAACCAAGCTTTTGGGCTTTTAAAGAAGACATCCAAGATGGTGAGATGAAGCCTACATCAAGGAGAGTCACTCAACCATTTATTTCAACTCAAATCAGCCCAAGAAAGAGGTCCAAGAGAATTACAGCTGCTTAAGAAGGTTTCGGGCCTGAAGCCCAAATCTGCGCATAATGCAGTCTTAATCCCGTTTTGGAAAACGGACCAGAAGTCTTATTTCTGAGCCTCAAATCGACATTATTTCCGCGTGGGGTTGAACGAAATTTGATTCTGCACACTTTTGTATTTCACGAAAATTCCGTGAATCGGACTTCTAGTGGGTCAAAAGTTGGGCCGAAGTCAGCAGGAAAAACCCACCTGATTAGTGCTGCGGGAAACCCTAATTAATTCCTAATTGGATTAGGACTTTGGTGTATTCTCTTGGGGAATAAAGTGAAGACTTGGAGGCTGAAGAGGGAGAGCTTACACAGAGATTGGAGAGTCTGAGAGGGCTGAAGAGAACAGAAACATATTGCAGAGCCATTGGAGAACGAAGTCATACGCGTAATTCAGAAAGATGATGTCTTCTTCCTCAACAGTTGAAGCTTCTTCTTCTACCATGAGCGGCTAGTTCATCCACTAGGGTTTTGATGTAGCCCTAACAAAGCATCAATGGTTTGATTGTTTTAATTATTGGGGACCTTTATATACATGCATAGATTGTGTAATTGTGAGGATTCTTATTAATGAATTGAGCAATAAAAGTCTTGTAAATTCAATCTCAATGATTTCTTATCTTGTCTTAGATATTTAGTTGTTGTTATTGAACTCAATCTCTTTTGTTTTCTGTGATCATGAGAGAGATTATTACACAATGGTAATCACTGAATATATTGTTATGAGCTTTGATGGATTATGCCTAGAGAAGATGAACCATACTGCACCCTAGATTAGAGTAGTTAGGCAGATGGCCCATGCCAATCGAAGATAGTCCATGGCTTAGCCTTAATCATATGTTATCTTCTTGACGGATGAAGGTGAGCTTGTAGCCACCGACACCACTTATGCATGATGTAATTCCCCTATAGTTGATTCAATTGACCATTGATTGTGGAGTTAGTGGTGAAGTCAAACACCCTAGGTTTCTCTCTTATTATCTTCATTATCTGTTTACCTTTGATTTATTTTATTTTATCTTTTTAATTAGTTAAAAATCAGAATTCTTTTCTTATAAATTTAATTAGAATTAGTTCTGTGTTCCAACTCGTCAGAACATAATCCCTGAGGTACGATACCCATTCATTTCGATAGCCCTATTCTGCAAGGAATTCGTTCTATTGCGAAGTGTGGAAAATTTTAATTGATATACTTTTTGAGTCACACTCACACACGAATCACGAGGCACTACAGATGTTGGATTAGTCTATGACAAAGGCAGCAACACGTCTGGGAGTGTTGTTGGATATGTTGATTCGGATTATGCTGGAGATCTTAATAGGAGGATGTCCTTGACAAGGTATGTTTTTACTCTTTGTGGGAGTGTGATCAGTTGGAAGGCGACTTTGCAGTCTATAGTTGCATTGTCTACTACAGAGGTTGAGTGCATAACTGCCACAGAGGCAATGAAGGAAGTTATATGGCTTAGAGGCTTGGTTAGTGATCTGGGCTTGCATCAGGATGATTTGACTGTATTTTACGATAGCCAAAGTGTTATACATCTGACTAAAAATTAAATATTTCATGATAGGATCAAGCATATTGATGCCAGGTTACACGTCATCAGAGATGTGATTGCACAATGTGCTATTGCAGTGAGGAAGATTGGGACAATAGAGAATCCGACAGATATGATGACTAATGTCATTTTTACTATCAAGTTTAGACATTGTTTGGGCTTGATTGGTGTTTACAGCTGCTGAGGACCTTAGGGCCATACGAAGGAGTAACTAGGATTGAGGATCTTGGCGAAATTAGAGCCAAGGTGAAGATTTGTTATGTTGTGGCTTGAAATTTGTCTCGGCCCGTGTCACAACGTTTGGACTGGGATTAGGACTCTCTTGTAACTCGATATATAAGGACATTTAAGGGTTTGAAGTGACTAACAAGATAAAACCTTGAATACGCAGAAAGAGAGTGAGAGAGCGAAAGCTAAGGTTTGGGGTTGAAACTTGTAATATCCTGATTTTTGCATAGTAAAATCTTTCGCTAGATCTTCGTCGTGGACTCAGGCACATCACCGAATCACGTAATTTTTTGTGTTCTATGTGTCATGCTTGTTTTATTTTGTGTCATATTTTGTGATTGTACTTGATTCGTGACAAATTTTCATAACAAATAGCAATAAGAGTACTGAGAAATAGAGGCCTAAGTGGAGTACTTAGCTGTCACAAGAGGTCCTCACATGAAGGACCAAGGAAGAGAAGGTGCGGTTAAACTCTTGGTGATCTCTAAAAAGTGAGAGCATTTGGTCTTAACTCTCTTGATTTTTCCAACTCCTGTTCTTCAAGTTATTCACTCATTTTATACTAGTCAATGGGGTAAAAACCGTTGGTCCGAGCGATTACCTGACGGATATTTGCCCAATTGACCGCTGGTCCTTTTATCCTAATTGGTTGGTCTAACAAAGTACATTCAAGCATTTAATGCTGATTAGGACTCAAAGGACCTCTCTTTGTATACTACTCATAGTTCACACCTGACTTTTAAGAGATCACCTTCTTTGTGATAGGCCGAGAGGCGCCCCATGCCCAATTCCCCGAAGGGTGCCCCTCAACTTCCCTCTAGCGCTTAGCCACCAAGCCAATACCCTTAGTATCCCATTTAAGGACCAACTCCACGAGGTCATACACCACATTGACCACGGGATCCATACTATGATTGTTTTACCCAAGTGGGGTAATCGGAGTTGAACATTTCTCCGAGGTTTATCTGTAATGAGGAACTCCCTGAAAGTCTTGAATTCTTTTGCGGGGTTTATCCGTAGCGAGGAGATCCCTGAATACGTTAGTGCTCTGAGTTTATCCATAGAGAGGAACTCCCGAGGAGGAAGAGGCATATTCGTAGAGAGACCATGGGATCTATCCAATGATTACTCTACCCAGGTGGGGTAATCGGAGTTGAACGCTTCTCCAGGGTTTATCCGTAGCGAGGAATTCCCTAAAGGTCTTGAATTATTTCACGGGGTTTATCCATAGCAAGGAGATCCTCGAATGTGTTAGTGCTCCGAGTTTATCCATAGAGAGGAACTCCCGAGGAGAAAGAGACATATCTGTAGAGAGGAACTCATCCGAGTGTCCTCATGGTGGCTTCACCAACCATGGTGGCTTCATCACTCCCTTAAGAAGGATGTTTACACTTACATATCAACAGAAAAGAAACATATAAAAATAAAACTATTATTCTTCATTGATAAAAGAAAATGATTACACTATTTTGGATACAATTTCAATGCAATTTTCTAACTCCTTCACTAATCCCTAATACTCCCTATTTATAGAGTTAGAGGAGAATGATTTAGGTGGGAAAATAAAATCTAAAATACAAAATTAAAAAATAAAATTCAAAATCTGAATTTGAATTTGAATTTCTAAGATTTGATCTCCATATCTTCAATTTGAATTCTGGACCGCTGACGTTGTCGTTTAAAAATATATATATATTTCAAAGTTTTGAACTTAAGATCTCTTGTGGAGTAGTTCGTAAAAAATACCATCTCTCTTATAATTCTTTTATGTTCATCTTTGACTATATATATCATTTAGCCTTTTTTTACTATTTTTCTTCTCATTTGAAAATCAACCCCTATAAAACATAAAATGCAAAGATAAGAGCATTTAAATAAAGTAAAAGAGTAATTAAATACTTATTTTGAGATATAAAATAGCAAATTTTGTGCACTTATCACATTTGCTTCTAATTTTTTTCAACCGTTTTGATTCTAGTTCACGCTAAAACTGGTCCAAACCAACTCTTGATTAATTTCGATATTATTTTTTTTGAAAACAAAGAACCCTTTTAATTGGTGATTTGTGAAACACAGCGATGTAAGATAAATCTTGAATATTTCGCGTGAGTCACGCGAATTATTTAACTTTTTACGCCATGTGAGAATAGAACCCAAGAGATCCCTCACCGGTGCGGTGTCGATATTTATAGGAGCATAAAAATGAGTTTTCGTTTATTTTTACAAAAACTAAAAGTATAAAATGTTTTCGATAAACGCCCATAAATTTGCAATGGCAGCTGGGAAGAACGACCAAGAGAGAGAGGAAATTTGAAGGGTAACGTATTTTTCATTTATCAGTTTTCAGTAAAAAATGGGTAATGCATTATCGTGTTATACGGAACGTATGGTTTAATTAGTTTTAGTTTAATCATTAATGAGTATATTAAATACTAAGCGTGCCCTTTATTTTGTTGAGTTGGAAAAGTGAAATTCCAACCATGTCCATCAAGTCGATCTTTTATCTTCAATTCATTCACGAACGTCTCTCTTTCAAATATTACTATCTCGTCTCATCTCTTCTCTCCCCTTTAACTAACCAACAATCAAGTCGAGCATTAACAACGATCATTCTCCACGCCCCTACCTGGATCATCTTACAGGTTTAGGGTTCTCTTTCTCCCTCTTCAATTCTATGTTCTTCTAGATTTTACTAGTTATTGATTGTCTTTGAAGGGTTCATAGTAATCTAGCTACCTTTATCTCCGCTTTTGTGAAGATTGTCCAATCTTTAGATTAGTATGTTCTTGTTCTCTAAACAAATTTGTTGATATCTTTTTACTTTTGTTTTCAATCTTTGATATCTCTGCTTTTAATTTTACAACAAAAGATGAGTTGCCTACCTATTTCGGTGGATGATCTCGCTAAAAATTGAGGAATACGGTAGGCAGAAAGAGGAGGAATGTGGTTAAATAGGGCACTTCCAAACCCAGATCACCAAAACAAAAATTAAATAAAAATGGAAGCTTTCTTTGGAAATTAGAATTTGCATAATAAACTTGCGAAAAAAAAAATTAGAATTTTCATAATATGATGTGGACATCGAAGGCTGCAACTTGAGCAGCCTATTTTGCCCAAAGTGGCATGGCATGAAAAGAAAATCATGTAAAAAGAGAGAAATTTTCATTGCATTAAAAAAAATGTATTAGACAAGTATCACATTATAAATTCGCTGAAGATTCAAACTATTATATAATTACCAGTGTACAGTGACAGACCCGGAAAATTATGTGAGTGGGGGCAAAGTTGATTACATTTACAATTGTGGGGTTAGTTTAGATAAAAATATATATAATGTGTGGGGGCAAAGTTGTATATAGTGGGATTTTTTTCATAATTTCAGTGGGGGCAAAGTGTAATTTTACTAAAATATTTTCATAATTTTTATAATTTATAGGTGTATAATACAAAAAATAAAATCCATGCGTGCTAGTGTAAAATCCTTTTTCTTCAAGTTGTGATACACTATGATTCAAGAGTGTTAATGTTAATGTACCGAATATTGACAGTACAATGAAGAACAAGACAAAAGAGACCATCACTTCCTCTTGTTTAATAAGAACAAAGGCAAAGCAGATACTGTACAATTAAGAATAAACTAATTCTTGTGATAATAAGCACCATGGAGTATTGCAAGAATTTTTGTTAGGAAACGGGCAACCTGGTCATGCGAGGTTGATGCTGCTATGATTATTGCAATAAGTGTCAATTAAATATATTTGGCTCACCCATATACAGAAACACTATGTATTGAGAAACATAAGAAGAAACTATTTGATAGTTAAAAGTGCAAAAATAAGCAGTTTAGGCTTTGATTTTTCTGTAAATTCTTGATTGCTTTGACTGTAATAATATTAGTTAGGATCGCTATCTGTTTCAATGTTTGTCAGTCAAAATTATCTGGATCTGGGCATTTTTTAAGTACCCAAAGAATCTGTCTCATTGCCATTTCTAATAACAACCATGAGCAGCCCTTCATTCTTAATCATATCACACTATCAACACAGTCAGAAAAGCATACTCAAACTTAATTAGGACAATATTGAACGCATATAAATTTGTAATCCCAAATTGTAAATGTGGTCAAACATAATTAGGAAAATGCTGAACGCATATAAATTTGTAATCCCAAATTGTCAATGTGGTTTGCTTATATATGGAAGTTATTGCAGCCTTATCTGGAAACTTTAAGGACATGGTAGTTGGTGGTTATGTCATGTTTACTGTTCCTAGGGACTATTTAGTTGATGTCTTGAGGGCCTAAAAAGGTTCTAGTGTAAGGTTAGATTGCAGGGGTAGGGTTCAGGAAGCTGCATTAAACATATCTATAAACTTTATGTATCAGAAGCTTGGTGAATCAGCCTCTGTATAGGAAACTGAAGATAGTTGGGAAAGGCTTGAGTTGAGTTAAATTAAAGCTAGACTCTCTTCTCTAGATTATACTCTTGTACTAAAGGCCAGCACTGGGATGAAACAGTATATTCTTCATACTTGTACAGGTAGTCATTGAAGTATTTACTACCTATAAATTTTTGCTTAATGTTTGGTGGCTTTGCCGGTATGCCTGAATGTTTTTGCTTAGCCTACAACAAGAACAAAATTCAAGGTTAATGACAAAAATATAAAAGAAATTATGAGGGCTTGGGAAAAGGGGGCTCACATAACGCTGTTCATATGGAGATGTCACATGTCAACCTCTTATGCATGAAGAAGAGTGTAAATAAGGGTAATGCAAAGGAACAAAGAAAGACAAAAGATATGGGAAGAGGAAGATGGATCGCGAGAAGACCCTATGCGGGGGCATCCTTCCCGCGTATGGGATAATCCCGCGGGGGACATGCACCCGCGTGATTAAACCATGCGCGGGCGGCCCTTCCCCGCACAGGGTCAACTACCTCCCCGCGTAGGGACAAACCTCCCCGCGTAGGGACACCTCCCCCCGCGTAGGGGCATTTCTGCAAGATGACCCCCAGGGCCAACAAAGGATTGGCAAGCATACAGGTATACATGGAGTGATGGGATTTGGGGCAATCCTCTCTAACGAGTATGTTATGGTTAGTAGTTGGATGGTGTTTTTTCGGGACCAATTCTGAAAAGAGCATGTTTCCATAAAACACCTCTAAACTAACAATCATGGTATATTCTCAAGGGTTACAAGGAACCATGGATGAATGGGCCGTTATGTGGCTTGTCAGCTCATAACCCCGAGTGGTTGTCCTTATAACAGGGACTGTGTAGAAGACTATTAAATCCTCTTTTCAATATAGAAAGTAACTTGTCGCGACGTTACTTCTAGCATTGAGGATTGTGAATTAGTACGAGGCTACGGTGTCCCACAGACCATTTTAGGCACAGGTACAGGCTGTGATATGGTCTGGGCGATCATGGTGTCATAATGAAGCATATGGCGTCATGGTCCTAGGCGGGAAGGTGGGTTAAATGTGGTATGGAGGATTGAGAGGAAGGCTCGTTGGGCTATGGGCATCTAAAGTTGTGCTAGTGTGACTCTACGCGGACATCATCACAACGTTTCTCGCGGGTATGACCAAGCCCGCGAGGGGTATAGACTCATGGTTACAACCGGGAGTGGTGAAGGAAGGGATACGCGGCCAAGTGCCACGTAGGATGACAGCTGTCATAAGCCCTATGCCTGAGGTCTATAAATACCCCATGGCGTGGTGACATGTGAATCATTCTGGTGCCCCCTCCCTCTCCGAATCACTCCTTCTTTCTCTCTCTCCCACCTAGCACCCAGCTCACATTCCTATTTTTGTTTCACGGTTACTTCATCAGCTTGATCCTTCTCAACTCTTACAACTCAGTCCTGTGATAGTCATTCCTCATAGCAGAACTCTTCTACTTATTTACAAAGAGGCCTCCTTTATTTCTTTTGTGTGTATGCGCATACACAGTACACATACAATTACATGTATACAATTATATATTAGATAACTCAGTAAGTTTTAATTGCAAAAAAGAGGAAGGGCTAAATGAGTTTTAGATTTCAGATAACTTAGTGTCTTCGTTGTTCTCATAAGTATTGGAAGCCAAATCATTTAATGTTCATTGTTTATCAACAATTTAATGATAAATTAGCAAGAAGCTTCTAGGTTACTGATTCGTGTATGAGTGTGACTCAAAAAGTATATCAATTAAAAATTACCACACTTCGCAATAGAACGAATTCCTTGTAGAATAGGGCTATCGAAAGGAATGGGTATCGTACCTCAGGGACTGTGGTCTGATTGAGTTGAATTGTTAGGACTAATTCTAATTAAATTTAAAAGAAATAAATTCTGATTTTTAATTCTAAATTAACTAATGAAGCAATTGAACAAAAGCAAGAAAAACTAAGGAGTGTAGAGAATATAAGATAAGTCTAGGGTAATTGATTTCACCACTAACTTCACAATCAATGGTCAATTGAACTAACTATGGGGTATCATATCATGCATAAGTGGTGTCGGTGGCTACAAGCTCACCTCCATCCTTCAAGAAGATAACATATGATTAAGGCTAAGTCATGGACTATCTTCGATTGGCATGGGCCATCTGCCTAACTACTCTACTCTAGGGTGCAGCATGGTTCATCTTCTCTAGGCATAATCCATCAAAGCTTTTAATGATATATTCAGTGAAAACCATTGTGTAATAATCACTCTCATGATCACAGAAAACAAGAGGGACGAGTTCAATAACAACAATCAAGTATCTAAGACAAGATAAGAAATCATTGAAACTGAATTTATAAGACTTTTATTGCTCAATTCTATAATAAGAATCCTCTAAATTACACAATCTATGAATGAATACAAAAATCCCCAATAATTAGAACAATCAAACCAGTGATGTTTAGTTAGGGCTCCATCAAAACCCTGGTGGCTGAACTAGCCGCTCATGATACGCCTTGTTCTCCAATGATTCTCTATCCCAAAAGCTCTTCAAAGCTGCTGCCAAGCCTCTCTAATACAGCCCTAATTTGTCACTTTAAATAGCCAAGAGAATACATCAAAGTCCTAATCCAATTAGGAATAAATTAGGTTTTCCCGCAGCACTAATCAGGTGAGTTTTTTCTGCTGACTTCGGCCCAACTTTTGACCCACTAGAAGTCCGATTTACGGAATTTTCGTGAAATACAAAAGTGTGCAAAATCAAATTTCGCTCAACCTTACGCGAGAATTATGTCAATTTGAGGCTCGAGAATAAGAATTCTGGTCCGTTTTCCAAAACGGGATTAAGACTGCATTATGCGCAGATTTGGGCTTCAGGCCCGAAACCTTCTTAAGCAATTGTAATTCTCTTGGACCTCTTTCTTGGGCTGATTTGAGTTGAAATAAATGGTGGAATGGATCTCATTGATGTAGGCTTCATTTAACCATCTTGCATGTAATCTTTAAAAGCCCAAAATCACGGTTTTAACTGAAATAATCATTAAGGCCCTGAAAATACAGAAAACACTAAAACAAAGTAAAATCACAAAATAATCTATCACTAAGAGAATAAAATACATAAGTTAAGAGGCTAGAATGCGTAACATTCAACGCCTATCACACCCCCAAACTTACATATTGCTAGTCCCTTAGCAATAGAATAAAACAAAACTAAAACAAAGAAACTAACAAACACTAACTAAACTACCCAACTCCACTTTCGTGGGAGAAACGATTGCATTTAGCATATGCAACAAGCCTTTAAACCCCTAGGTTCCCCCTAGTGGACGAGTATAGTCTCGTGAGGGTTTCCAGAAAGGTTACCCACAAACATTCAAAATTCTGTTTCAACATTAATTCAAGAAGAAGATTACAATATATAGTTACAAACTTGCATTCAAGAATAATTCCAAACTTTCAAATTCCATAATTCAAAGCAATGGTCCCCATACATAATTCACATCAACATATCTCAAAATAATCAACTCTAGCTCCCTCGTGTAAAGTGAACTAGCAGTCATCTCATGTAGCACAACCCAGCTCTGAATATATTAAAACACATACCCTTTCAACTCACTAGCTCCCCTTATTGAACTCATACTTCCCAACATGCATACATGACTTTTTCATTTTTTTTTTCATCATTCTTTTTTTTTCATTGCTTTATTGGTTGTGCAATGTCTTGATCTATTAAGCTTTCTGAAAGATCCATGTAGCAAGCTTTCAGTCAGTGGCTCCCAAACCAGATGGCTTTAGGGCACTAGGCTTTAAGATACCCCGAAGACCTAATTCCTCGAATCAGTCAGGCTACAAATCAAGACAACCAATGCTCATCTTTTCTCACCCTTTCACTTTTGACGCGAACACTCCGTGCTTCCTGAGGCATAGAGGCCCGGTTACTCATGAAAAGGATCAAATTGATTTGCTTATTCATCACTTTTTTTTTTCTTTTTTTTTCACTTCTTTTCTTTCTTTTTTCATTGAAGTCAAGTATAACACATCATCGGTACTCATTCTCAAGAGATACTAATTAATATCAAGCATATGTAACTCAATAACTCAAAACATAGGTTTATACCCCACAAGATTATGCTAGTGTGTCTGTGCATGTAAGGAAACTAAAATTAATCACTTCAAAACATGTTATTGCAAACCATGATTCAAACCACTTAATTTAAATCACAGTTTTCAAAATTTTCAAACATACTCAAAAATTGCAAGTTAAGCACCTACATAAGGTATTAATCCCTTGAATGATGTCAAAACATTCTATCTAAAAATAAAACAAAATAAAATAAAAAACAAACTAAGAAAATAAAATAAAATAAAATCCTAATACAAAAAGAATTTCACACAAATTTCCCCCCATATTGCAATAAAGCACACAAATAGGCATCGCCTCACCCCCAAACTTAAACTGTACATTGTCCTCAATGTACACCCAATTGAAGCATAGAGAAGAGTAAGAACGATATTACCAGGAATCCGAAGAATAGTGGCAAGAAAATAGAGCAAATCAATAGTATGAAGGCAATGCAAGCACACCCCCAAACTTGGATGTTTCAACCTGTCAAAACAAACCACTATACCCCAAAGACCAAGTGAAATAATATGGGTGAAAATAAAAATGAAATATAATTTTTTTTTTTTTTATCTGAAGAAAGAAAGAAAGAAAAAATAATATGAAAAATAAAATAAAAAAGAAAGAAAAAAAATAAAAAAAAATAACAATACAAAAGATAGTTACCTCCGAAAAAATCAAGGAGAAGGTGGTGTCGAAGCATCTAGGTCATGGCCAGAATGGTGCATCAAAATCAACCAAGTATCCCACATTCAATGCACAATGTCCTCCCCTAAACTTGTAGCACAAAACCTCTCAAAGAAATCCAACCAATTTTTCAAACAAAGTCTACTTCCTTGTGAAGAAGAAACTTGAGAAAATTGATCATTTAATGAGGATGGAGAAAAATAGATTGGAATGGATGATGATGGTGATGAATGATGATGATCAAGTAGTGTTATGAAATATTTTTAGAGTGTATTTTGATGTTGGAGAGGCACAAAGAGTCACCAAAGCTTAAAATTTTGGGTTAGAGGAAGTAGGGCATGAAATGGGCCTTTAAAGATGCAAAATTGCATTAGTTGGGCATGTGGAGGCTGGGGCGATCGATCCCCCTAGGGCTGGGCGATCGATCGCCCAGCTGGTCGTGGGGTTCCCTTCAAAAATTCAAGGGGTGATCGATCCCCCTTCAAAGGGGCGATCGATCCCCCCTGCTGGGTGCTCTTCGGGCCTCTATCGCCCAAGGTCGACCGGGAATGAAATTTTTGGAGAGTCCATCGCCCAAGGTCGACTGAGACCTCTCTTTTTCACCTATTTTGAGTCCAAATACCTCGGTACACCTCTTGACATCCCTCGGAAGCAACTTATACATCAAAAACTCAAAGAAAACACATTAAAACACACCTAATAATGGAAGAAAAATAAAGAAAAACATAAACTAAAAATAAAATAAAATAAAATAAAAAGAAAAATAAAAGAAAACTAAAGAAATTAAAGGATAGAAATATATACAAATCCTACAATTTAACGTCCGTAGGAGACGGTCATCGACTTCAATTGAAAGTTCACCCAATGCCACATCTCTTGAGGAGATTTAATTTCGTCCTTCCTATATGATCCTCACCTTCTTGTGTCGAACTCAAGGTGACCGGAATGGTGTCATTGGCTTCAAAAAACACATCTCTCTGTCTTGACGGAACATGTTTCAATTTTACCCATGGAGGAGACTCTAATGATGGCATTGAAGGAGTGCTAGAAAGAATAGGCAATGGCTCAATCGGAATCCTCCAAGGTGAAGTATTTTTCATGGCCACTACATCAAGTAAATCATTCACCCCCTCAATGGACTTCTCAACATCATGTGATAGAGCAACCGGATCAACTTCTTCAACATAATCATCAAAGCCATCCATGAAGAAACAATCACTCTCATCTAGAGGATGTTGAATGACATTAAAAGTATTCAAGTTCACCTTAGGCTCATGAGAAATTTCAACATTTGGACTCTTTGTCACCTCTTCTTCATCACGCTTCTTCTCCCCCACCTTGTTGTCACTTATTTCTCCACTTCTAAGAGTGGTGATGGCTTGAAATTGTTCATGGTGTGGGTTGCTTGAAGAAGAAATATTGTCAAGGACATGAACCCCTCTTGGGTTGGTAACTGGTTGGCTTGGTAGTTTCTCCTCTTCTCTTTTACTCACGGCATTGACAAGTTGTCCAAATTGAAATTCCAGTTTGGCAATCGATTGAGAATGAGAATGAACCAGTTGAGTTGTGGATTGAACTGTTGCTGCAGTAGCTTGCACTATCTCTACAATAGAGTCAAGCTTCTCAAGTTTTGCTAAGGTAAGTGTTAGCTTGTCTTCAATAGCAGAAATTCTTTGTGCCATAGGAACTTGTTCTTGATATGATTGTGAAGGCACATAGTTCTGAGGTTGAAAAGTGGGCTGAATTGCTACCCCTTGCTCTTGTGGAAAATCAAAAAATTGCCCAAGTGAAGGACAATTATTCACATGGTGCATAGGACTCGAGCAAAAATCACATGGCTCAAAAATAGGAGGGTATAAAGATGGATTAGGCACTTGACCAACCGCCATAAGTTGCACCACTCTCTTTGACACAGCATCCACAATGGTAGACATAGCATCTGCAGAACCAAACTTAAAAATATCATTTGTCCTCCTTGTATTGAATGGTCTGCTCGAACGAGATGAAGATACATGTTGCAAAGAATTGTCACTGAGATTCTCAAACAAAGTCCATGCTTCATCTTCACTTTTTAACATAAAAGTACCTCCACATGATGCATCTACCATCTGTTTGTTACCTTCAGTTAGCCCTTCATAGAAACATTGCACTAACTGCCACATTGGAACTTGATGATGAGGACACTTCCTAAGAAGGTCCTTCAATCTCTCCCATGTCTCAAAAAATTGTTCCCCCTCAAATTGAGAGAAACCAGTGATAGCACGTCTGAATTGATTGGTCCTCCCTATCGGAAAATATTTCTTCAAGAACTCACTTTGCATTTGAGTCCATGTAGTGATAGAGCTCGCCGGTAGAGATCTGAACCAATATTTGGCCTTTTCTTTTAGAGAGAATGGAAAGAGTCGCATCCGAAAAGCATCTTCTGAGAAGTTATGAATTTTTGTTAATGAGCAAACTTCTAAAAATTCATCCAAGTGCTTGTACGGATCCTCATGAGTCAACCCAAAATAGGATGGCAACATATGAATGATATTGGGCTTGATCTCATAGTTCAGTGCAGTGACATCAGGCAATTGAAAATCAACTCGTGAATTATAAGTCTCTGGGACATAGTAGTCTCTGATCAATCTCACTTTTTCCACAACAGCATTAGACACAATATTGTTGTCCTCATTATTACCACGCACACCATCCATGATGTAAATAATCTCTTCCTCTTGCTCAATGATATGGTGATTGATGTACCGGAAAGGAAAAAAATAAATAAAAATAAATTAGGTTAGTAGGAAAAAAAAATTCTAAACTAAAAAATAAAAGAAAACTAATTAGTAATTGAAAAGAAAACAAAAGAAATAAAATAAAAATAAAAAGTAAAAGAAAAAAAAAAAAAAAAAAAAAAATTCCTAAACTAAAAATCTAATTAGAACTAATTCTAAAAATCCAAACAATCAAATAGACAGTCCCCGGCAACGGCGCCAAAAATTGATTCGTGTATGAGTGTGACTCAAAAAGTATATCAATTAAAAATTACCACACTTCGCAATAGAACGAATTCCTTGTAGAATAGGGCTATCGAAAGGAATGGGTATCGTACCTCAGGGACTGTGGTCTGATTGAGTTGAATTGTTAGGACTAATTCTAATTAAATTTAAAAGAAATAAATTCTGATTTTTAATTCTAAATTAACTAATGAAGCAATTGAACAAAAGCAAGAAAAACTAAGGAGTGTAGAGAATATAAGATAAGTCTAGGGTAATTGATTTCACCACTAACTTCACAATCAATGGTCAATTGAACTAACTATGGGGTATCATATCATGCATAAGTGGTGTCGGTGGCTACAAGCTCACTTCCATCCTTCAAGAAGATAACATATGATTAAGGCTAAGTCATGGACTATCTTCGATTGGCATGGGCCATCTGCCTAACTACTCTACTCTAGGGTGCAGCATGGTTCATCTTCTCTAGGCATAATCCATCAAAGCTTTTAATGATATATTCAGTGAAAACCATTGTGTAATAATCACTCTCATGATCACAGAAAACAAGAGGGACGAGTTCAATAACAACAATCAAGTATCTAAGACAAGATAAGAAATCATTGAAACTGAATTTATAAGACTTTTATTGCTCAATTCTATAATAAGAATCCTCTAAATTACACAATCTATGAATGAATACAAAAATCCCCAATAATTAGAACAATCAAACCAGTGATGTTTAGTTAGGGCTCCATCAAAACCCTGGTGGCTGAACTAGCCGCTCATGATACGCCTTGTTCTCCAATGATTCTCTATCCCAAAAGCTCTTCAAAGCTGCTGCCAAGCCTCTCTAATACAGCCCTAATTTGTCACTTTAAATAGCCAAGAGAATACATCAAAGTCCTAATCCAATTAGGAATAAATTAGGTTTTCCCGCAGCACTAATCAGGTGAGTTTTTTCTGCTGACTTCGGCCCAACTTTTGACCCACTAGAAGTCCGATTTACGGAATTTTCGTGAAATACAAAAGTGTGCAAAATCAAATTTCGCTCAACCTTACGCGAGAATTATGTCAATTTGAGGCTCGAGAATAAGACTTCTGGTCCGTTTTCCAAAACGGGATTAAGACTGCATTATGCGCAGATTTGGGCTTCAGGCCCGAAACCTTCTTAAGCAATTGTAATTCTCTTGGACCTCTTTCTTGGGCTGATTTGAGTTGAAATAAATGGTGGAATGGATCTCATTGATGTAGGCTTCATTTAACCATCTTGCATGTAATCTTTAAAAGCCCAAAATCACGGTTTTAACTGAAATAATCATTAAGGCCCTGAAAATACAGAAAACACTAAAACAAAGTAAAATCACAAAATAATCTATCACTAAGAGAATAAAATACATAAGTTAAGAGGCTAGAATGCGTAACATTCAACGCCTATCAGTTACCATATTAATTAGCAATAAATTTTGTTTATTATTCAACAGCCTCCATGACTGTGGAAAATGAAAAACATGTAAATGTTGGTAAAATAATAAAAAAAAGAAATATGAATGCCACTAGATTCAATGGCCTTATTGTGTCCTAGACCACTTCTGCCATTAAAATTTTCATTTGGACTAATTTTTTGTTCTTTCTTTAATATTCTTAAACTAATGTTTTGTTAAGGATTGTTGCATCATAAATTCACAATTTTGTAATGGTATCATGTCAATTCTGCAGAAGAGGTGGTTCTTGGTTTGGAAAGTACTCATCTTTCTGCTTTAAATAGGAAGTCTGCTTACTCAAAAGCTGGTACTTTGGTTGGTCCATCTTCCTATAATTTGGCAGTGGGTCATTAAGAAAATCAGGTCACCAGTTCAGTTTAATTAGGTAGGCTGTACGGTTTGTTGATTTATTCCTTTTTCTTTTTTTTTCAAATTTGTGGTTCGAGAAGAAACAAATAAGAATGCTACAGAAGGACATAAGAGCAAGGCAAAGAAGAGGAGGAGAAAGAACTGCCATCCTGTTGTGTGGGGAGGGAAGGGAGTGTGATTCTTTTAATTAAGAATTCTCAGCAGCAACCCAGTGAGCCTCCCTGCTCAGTGAGCTCTGAAACAATGAGATGACATTAATATCTGTGGCGAAGCTCATTTAGTAAAGAAACGTGTCCCTCCAAATTGGATCATCTCCAATGGAAGTTTGCCTTCCTCTTCTGAAGGGATTTCGTGTCTACTATGAAGCAATATATTAGGAAATCTCTCAAATTGAGGACATAGCTTGTAAAATATAATTGTCTAATCAGATAGTTTTTGGGTGGGTACCTTTAGCTTAGATATGATGATAATTCCTTGGATAAACAAATAGTAACCTATATATTTGGGATATTTTAATTTTGTATCTGTAGTTTTTGGTGGGTCCACCATAAAAGCAGCTAAAAGTTTAATAGTCATATGTTCACTGATCAATCAAAGCCATCCATTTCCATCAATAGAATGTCTTCGCCACCATATAGGCAAGGTTGGTTTTTGCACAAAGTAGGGGGACTGATTCTGGTTCCAATATTTAGGGCAATAGATCAGGTGGCTCTTGCTGGGTTAGAGGCCTGGGTTGTAGACAATCCAACTCGAGAATTGACCATCCTTACCCTTTTTTTTTGTTAAGTAATAATTTCTCCTTACCTTGTATAGGCAAGCAAGTTGCATTCTGAAGCACTCTCATTTGCTAGAAGTATTCTTGTAATATGGCAGTGATACACAGAGGAATAACACTCACAACTATATAAAATAGAACAATACTATTCAAGCCAAGTCGACATAGGATGACCTATCAAAGAGGATGAAGGTCCCACCATTTGTAGTGTTGAGAGAATTGGTTTATGCCGACTCGGCTTGAGAATCATTTTTCATAGACACGAGAAAGAAAGAAACCTGACAAGATACTCTATCAACTAGAATCCAGCCAGTTCCTGCCTGCCTGACAAGATACCCTATCAACTAGAATCCAGCCAGTTCCTGTCTGGGTCCTCATGTCACAAAAACGTTCTAAAATTAGCAGGTCTGTTTATCATCGTCATCATCCCATCTGCTTTTTTTTTATGGAAAATGGGAAAAGGTAAAACCATTTGATGGATACCGTTTATTCAATCCCTCCTCTCTTACAAGAAGCAATTTCCCTTCTTTTTCACATTATATGATTATTCTTCGTTTCTTCCTTTGCTATTAGATCTAAAAACCATAGGGTTTACCGGATTAGTCATTGGGTGACCAGGATTCCATTATCTGTTCTCTCTCTTAGTGGCTAGTCCAGATTTCTCTGAGCCTTCTTTCCTTGCCATAGCTTTTATATGTAATTTACCACCCTTTTTGTTCTGACCAGTCTTGATTTCTGGAACCCTTCCTGTCCTAGCTGGCCTTTACATGTAATGTAACTTCCCTTCAATCCCATCTAAACTATCAAAGGTTACGAGTCTATAACCTTTCATCTTTGTGGACACCATGCAAAATATCCACATCATCCATATTCTATCAACTCCTTTTTGTTAATCTTATTAAACCATAAATTTCTAAAATGAAAATGAATCCAAAAGCGTGGAATGTTGGTACATGGGGACAATTTTGAGAATAAAAAAATGGTCATACAATATGCATATGACTGTGTGTGTTATTGAAACATTTATATGTGTGTTTGCACTTCACATGTTTGCAAGTATGCGTGCCTATTAGCATTTATAATATGTTGTGGGTGTGTTTGATTTGTGTGTATTCATATGTTGCTGCATTTGTATTGTTTGGTGACATGGTACCCAAGTGCTTTTAGGAAAGTGACTTGCAGGAAGAAAATACTCCTTCTTAGCTTACTGTAAGCTATTCTCATTTTCTGAAAATATGTGTAAAACATTCTACAGGTAACCAGACATCTAAAAATGCTGTATTATTTCTTTAAAAATATTTTATGTTGAAACAAATGGATCAGAAAAGTTACTTATCTTCCAACTTAGATTTTTGCCAATTCAAGGGTGAACTAGACACACTCTTTGTTCAAGCCCAATCAAAGCAGATCCACTTGAATATTTTTTCTCATATTTTATTGTCATAGAGGATATTATGGATTATGAATGGAAAATATGGCTGTAGACTGAGAGGAACAGCGATTAAGGATCCGTGAGCTATCTGGAGTATAGTTGACTTTTTTTTCTTCTTTTTTTTCAAGTTTGGCATCAACAAAAAAGTTCATGTTGGAATCATCTAATTCCAATTAGTTATCACCTAGTAATCAGACAACTAAGTACGTTATCACCTCTCGTAGGAGTATATTAGAATTTAGTAATTTACTCTCTGATAATTTGGAGATAACTCATTTTTTAAAATTTAAAAGGAACCAAAATTTTCATGTTGGTTGGAATCATTTAATTCCAATTATTTCATTAATCAGCGTATATATTTTTATTTTAATATAATATAAAGTTGGGGTATATCAATTCAATTGAAGCCTTGGAATATACTATCTGCTGGATCTTCCATATGGGAACCCTTCTTCACTTTGATGCATACGGTTGTTTATTAATTACTTGCATGCGGGAATATGGTTCGTTAATTGTGCATTTTTACAAAACCAATTAAAAGTATCTTTTATAGGAGCTCATCCAAACATGGTGGTCTGCTTCACCATAGGATTTCTAAAGGGATGCATGGTTTCAGGAATCATTAATTTGTTTGAGTACATTATATACTGCTTTTGATAGTTTCGATCCATATGGAGATACTTTAATTCTCTTTTTTTTTCTTTTTCTTTTTTTAAGTGGGTCTGCATTTGTTAAACTTCTTAACTTGCTACATGGATATGGGCCCCTGATAGCCTGTTTGGTTGAACAGGATTCTGCAATTTCAAAGTGATCACGGTGATGGAACATTTTTCAATCAGAGATATGTTGTGTATTAGATCCCTGGTACCTTTGAAGATCACAACAAGAGTAGGATTCACATAATGAATTGGTTTTTGCAACAACCTTGTACACAATCATTAACTGTTGCAGTACAGTACTGCAGTCCAAATGGAGACCAGTATCAATGGAAGTTCTTCTCAGAGCCAACTCAAATGGAGAAAAGTGGCATATGGAGGGATGCAACCTGGTTTTGATGACAACCATACAGATGAATCTTTTCTTGAAGATATGGTCATGAATGCCAATGTTGTTAAACGTGATATACTTAAGGTGATGCTAGACTCAGTTTCCATCTCTCAATACATATGCATTGTCGCTCTTGTGGTCTTGGTTTGGGCTTACACTCTTGCATCAACTATTAATGAAAATTCTCTCTTGCTTCTAGATGTAAGCCTTCTTGGATCAGGTTTCTTTGTTCTACTTTTAACTGCAGAAATGCTTTCCTTCAATCTTCTTCTGAATTATGTTCTCAAAATCTCTTTCTTTATAACTGGATTGTATGTTTTGTCTCCCATCTACCACACACTTACCTGGTCCATAAGCTCAGACTCCATATGGGCACTGACAATTTCGCTTATCATGCTCCATCTTTTTCTGCATGACTACTCAGGATCCACGGTAAGAGCTCCAGGGGCTCCAGAAAATCCGACCTTTACAAGCAATATCTCTTCAAATGCTTCTATTGTGGCTTCACTTCTAATTGCTTCTCGCCTCCCATCTAGGCTTCATGTTTTTGCTATTGTGCTATTCTCCTTGCAAGTGTTCCTCTTTGCTCCATTGATCACTTATTGTATCAAGAAATACTCTTTTCGGTTGCACATCGGGTTGTCGTTTGGGTTGATGGTTGTGACATTGGCTTTTGTTTATAGGTTTCACAGGGTACTTTTTGTGCTGTTGTTGGGTGTCTTGGTTTTTGTTACCGTGGTGTGTCCTTACTGGCTTATAAGGATCCAGGAATACAAATTTGAGATCAATGGTCCTTGGGATGAGGCTAAACTCTGTTTTGACTTAACAGAGTGAAATTAATCTGTGTGTGTGTGTGTGTGTGTCTATATATATATATATATATTATTCCGTTTTACCTTTTCTGTTGACGCCTTTAGCTTGGCAACGTAAAAGAGCAAGATTCTTTGTACCCGTGTTTGAAAGTTAATGGTACATTAATTTGCACCTTGTTTTTTTAGGACTTCTAATACATATGTTACTACATTTTTGCCAAGTAAACGCATTTGGTCAATTACAGTCTTGCTGCTTGAGAAATTATTAGATGGTTGCTTATTGTATGTATTAGAAACGTTTGGTTGGACCAATTTTAGGCTGAAAAAAAGTGCCTGAGCTTGGCCTTACCAGAGCCCACTCGACTCGTGTAAATTAGTACAACAGATGCGGATTCACATTGTCAGCCAACATGTAAATACACAAAAGATGTACTAAAGGGGAGTGACCAAGGTTCACCATGGTAGACGCCGTGTAATGGACTCGGACTTATAGCGGAAGGAACCGGTTATCGCGATCGTGAATTTTTTTCAAGCTTGTATGTATTTACCAAAATACACTGATACGCAACTTTTTACAACATAATTCTATAAAAATAATTTTTTATTGAACTTTTTAAGATCATTTTGCAAAGGTAGTGAATATTAAGTCAATGTGGTTATTAAAAATGTTTAATATTATACTTTTTACAAAATAAAAACTAGTATATATCATAAATCATAATTAACAAAACCATGAGTAGTCATTAGAAAAACATATGGTTTTGTTTAAGAACACTCATTAACAATATATACCAAAAATAAATTTAATTAATTTCACATCTTTAATTTTCAGAACTAAAGCTATTTTTTGTTCCAACTAAATGAATTCCTACTAGACAAACATGAAAATGATTTTGCAGTTGAAGCCACAAACTGAAGGTGAGGGCCAAAAATCTAAGGTTCCTTTGATACAGTTTGACCCATCACAACACACCTTCGGATTGTGAATCACACATTTGGAAGTGATATGTGTGGTGTTTAAGATCTGGGGTACTATACTCCCATAGTATTGTAGAATTTCTCCGATAAACAGTGATGAATTCAGTAAGATGCATTGTGTTAAAATGTGGAGGTTGAATATCAGGAGAGTTTTTGCACATTTAGGTACATGGAGATGGATTTTTTTGTTTTTGTGCACTTAAAAACCCTGCAATATATTAAACTAGCTGGAAAGCAAGCAAGCAACTGAATCCAAGTATATGAATGAATCAAACTAGTTGCTTATATGCATGCTAATTAAAAAGTAAGATCACACATTCACACCCACATGCAGCAGCAAATCAAGGCCTTGATCGATCATCAGAAATTTGTGCCTATTTTTCAATCTGTTACACTTTTTAAACAATTTCGATTGACTACTAAGTTTTTAAAACTAATTACAAAATTATGCAAAAACATTATTCAGACTTTTTCATGGACGAGAAGATCCACTGCACTTTTTCATCCAATCATCCTGTTACCCTCTACCATAAAATTAGCCAAAATGCTCTAACTTACCCAAACAATAAAAATCCATTATTAGCCTTACCTACCTACCATTCAAACATATTATTCTCTCTTAAATTAATTTAACTACCAAATACATCATCTATTTCTATCTAAGCTTGTCTTTTTCTCTTTGCATATCAAGAGAGGCGGCTCAATATAATTTAAGGCAGCGAAAAATACAAAAATAACATTTTTAACATAAAATGTATTAATATCAAATTATAGTTATAATGTTTATTTAAAAATTATTTTTTATTGAAATCATTATATTTAATTGGACCATTTTTTACTAATAAATATTTTAATTTTTTATCAATATTTTTTCATTATCTGTGCATAGATATTTGTGTGAATAGAATATGATTTTTAATTAAGATATCATTTTTTTACTTGGTTCACTTTCTTCTATTTTTCACTTATTATTGTATTATCTTCTAATTCTTTTAGATGACTGTAGGTACAGAAAAATTGTAATACACTTAATCAGATCCTTTCTTTCTTATCACATCGACCTTTTTATAATCATTCAAATACAATCGTCACGCCTTTAATTTCTCTCTTTTCTTTTTACTCAAGGAATTACACCTTTTTTCTCTCCCTGATTTCAGTGCTTGATTATAGGTGTTTGTTGGAAGAAATTCTGGGATTCTTTACAATGTTTGCGCCACTTAAATTTGGGTGACATGGATGATGACGTGGTTACCACACATTGTGTTGGTCGTACGTGTCACCTAATGACTCTTTTTCCCACTACAGCTTGTCCCAAAAACCCCTTCCAATTTTAGTTGGAATTTGAAAGGGTTTTTCTGTTATGAGCGTCGCTTCGTTTGTTCCGCCAAGCTGCGTTTGGGCTTCGTGCCCCATGACGGCCGCCGTAATGTCACTTCCACATAAATGCGACAACTTGCTTTTGTATTGTTCAGATCGTTGTAGATTCTGGGCGATTCTGGGAATACCTGCTCGTCTGCTGAGGTTAATGATTTTCTTTTCTTCTTGCTACTGTTTTCCTCTTTTCTTTGAAGATATGGGTAGGACGAGAGGTGTCGAGATTGTTAATGAGTTCGGACCACTGAATCGCTATCAGTCTATTGATGAGTTTCTGGGTGAGGATGAGTGTGGTCAGAGTCTTCCAGAGGTTCCTTCTTTTCCTCCAACACTAGCCAATCCCCCTTCTTCAGAAAATCAGAGCTCTTCGGATTCTGATTTGGAGGACGCTGATCGAGACCTAATTAGGACTCCTGTGAATTTGGGGAAACTCAGACTTGATTGTGAGATCCCGTCTGACATCACTCTTAGGAATTACCCTCTTGATTTCGACTTCCGATCTGGAGGTGGTTTGGGCGATGATGACATGCTCTTCTCGGCTAGGCATTTTCCCGCATTTTGTTTTCCCCTTCATCATTTTTATCATCTTGTGCTTAACAAACTAAATTTGGCTCCCTTGCAAGTGAACCCTAACTTCTTTAGGGTTATATCCAGTGTTCTTGCCCTTAATCATACCCGTGATTTAGAGTTGGGATTGGATGATCTCCTTCTTTGTTATCAGGTCTGTGCTACAAAGAATGAGAGGAACCAGTTTGATTTCTTCCCACGTCCGGGCAGATCGCTCTGTACCGGTCATCCCTCCTCTGACAAGGGCTGGAAAGCCCAACTTGTGGTGGTTGGAGGAAACTGGAAGGTCTCTTCTTCTAAGAAATTTCCCATCCCTCAGAAGTTCAGTGGATTAGGTATCCCGCCTTCTGACTTTCTATCTGAACCTCATTGTGACTGTATTATATGTGATGTTGTGCTCTTTAATCAAATTCGGTCTTTTGTTGGCGCAGTTAGAGATCTCCTTCCCCGTTCGGAGTTAGCGGCACGTTTGAAGACCCTTGCTGAAAAGGTGTGGAGGAAGGTACCCAAGTCCTCCCTTCTATTGTGCTCTTCGGTACTCAAAGCTATCTCAGAGAGTGCGGACGGTGTAAAAATGAAACTTCCTAAAACTACTCGTACCAAAACGAATAAGCTGTCTGAAGGGAACAGCCAAATCAGTCCCCCGACCGATCGAGAAGTAGAAGTGGCCTCGATCTTGCGCAAAAGACATGCCGAGGAGACGACGGTGGAAAAGTCACTTCCTTCTGAAGTGATAGAACTAGAGGAGCCTGTCCCTCCTTTGAAGTCTTAAAAGGTAACTGTCTCTGCTTCTCCTTCGGTTCCAGAATCTAGGGGGCCTCCAGTTGTTAGGACGGCTGAGATAGGCTCTAATGCCCCAAGCTCCTCTGTGGTGGAACCATGGGTTCATCGGATGGTGAAGGAGAATGGTATGCCTTTGTCAGTCGAAGATTCCATTCTTGAAAGTAGAGAATCGATGAAGGCATTTCTAAATGAGATGTGGCCTCCCCGAGATAAGAAGATAATGATGTAGCTTTCTGTCGGCAACCTTTTGGACTCATGTCCTGATGCAGCCCTCAAGGTGGGTAGTAAAGGACGTGTTTTCAACTTCATCATATGTTCTTCTGTTACTTATCTTTGACAGTTTCGTGTGCCTTTGCAGAGCCTGTTCGGTGTGATGACCATGTGCAAATTGGTCGAGCAGGCGACCGTTAAGGTCAAAAAGGCGGATGTTCGGGTCAGAAGGGCTGAGGCAGACTTCGTGGCAGCCATGCGTGAGGTCAACAATGAGAAGGCTAAGTCCCAGGCTCTGTTGTTAGAGAATGAGCAACTCAAGTCTCAAGTGGAGGACCTCTCCAAAAAGGCTGAGGATGCTGAATTTCAGAGGGCATTGGCTGAGTCCCGAACGGCCGAAGCTGAGCAGAATGTCAGTTCTTTACAGGAGAGATCTGTTAAGCTGGAGAAGGGCGCCAAGGCTCTGTTCGATCGCCTATCTCTCACTGTTCAGATCCGAAATGCTGAGGCCTATCGTCAAGGCTTTGAGGATGCGGTGGCGCCTGAAGCCGATCGATCTTACCCTGGTGGACCTGTCGAATATGATCGAGAGATGGGCCTAGCGGGACCCCCTTATCAGGATCCAGAGGAAGGAGAAGAGGAGAAAGAGATTGCTAGTATCTTTGAGGATGATCCTGCTTCTCTACAGGGTGTGACTCCTCACACTAGGGAGCCCGCCAATACCTCGGATTCTCCTTTGGCACCTTGATTTGTGATGTTGTTTTAAAATTGTTAAATAACTCGCAAGTGTACGAATCTATTAAAGTATAGTTCGGAAAGAACGAGGTCGAACCCAAGGGAATGCTTTGAGAAGAAAAACTAACACAACTTCAAATTAATTTAAAACTAATCTAGTTTAAACATAAGTTGGTTGATTTGAGATAAATTAAACTAACATGCAAATAAAATAACATTATTAAAATCAAATAGAGAAAATAACTAAGGTTTTGGATTCCACCACCATTAAATCCATGAAGTTTCTAATGTTCATTTATTAATTCCCAAAGTTAGAGTAGCAATCAAGAAATCAATCTATTGCTTACTCAAGATTTAACAATAAAGCACTATGAAAAATATATTAAAAAGGTAGATTTTCCTTCGCTTCACTAGTGTAAAATTCTAAGCATCCTATGTATCCAATTTAATGAAAAACATAAGATCAAAGATTATCACTTTTAAGAAATACAAACTCAAGCTTAGATTAATTATAATACTTTCTAACTACCACATATACATGATATAAATGGTGAAAGAACTATAAAATAATTAATCACAAGAAGCGAAAATCATAAGAATTTAAATCACACACATGAGAATCAATTAATGAACAAAAGAACTTCACTTCATTAATGGAGGTTTCCTCCTCAACCTTAGTTGAGGAATTTAGTTACACATGGTAGAAGAAGAAGATAACAAAATAATAAAAGACATAATGAATAAATAAAACCCAGATTGTCTCTGTCTTCTCTGCCCTGGCCTCCACTTCTTTTCCTCTCTCAAAACAGCCTCCAATTCACCTCTTTATACCCCAAGAGAATACATAAAGTCCTAATCCAATTAGGAGATAAAGTCCTAATCCAATTAGGAGAAAATTAGGGTTTTCCCGCAGCCCAAAATAAGTAGATTTTTCTGCTGACTTTCGGCCCAAGTTTTGACCCAGTAGAAGTCCGATTCATGAAATTTACGTGAAATACAAAAGTGTCCAGAATCGAATTTCGTTTAACTTATACAAGAATTAAGTCGAATTGACGCTCGAAAATAAGGTTTTCAGTCGACTTTCTAAAATGGGATTAAAACTGGATTAAGTGTAGAATTGGGCTTCAGGCCCGTAATCTTCTTAAGCAGTTGTAATTCTCTAGAACCTCTTCTTTGGGCTGATTTGAGTTGAAATATGGAGTTGAATGGACCCATTAGATGTAGGCTTCATATAACCTTCTTGGATATCATCTTTAAAAGCCCAAAATCATGGTTTTATCTGAAATAATCATTAAGGCCCTGAAAAAGACAAAAAATACAAAAATAGAGTAAAATCACATATAACCTATCACTAAGAGAATAAAATATACAAATTAAGAGGCTAGAATGCGTAACATTCAACGCCCATCAATTTGTAAACATATTCTCCTCTTATTTTGTAATGCTCCTTGGAGCAGTTTTCATCTGTAACAGCCTTTTGATATTAATAGAGAATGTTCTTCTGATTCCTCTGGAACCCATATGATTGTATGCTATTTGCATTTTACGATGTCTGCAACTCTTACTATTTTCACGGGTATACATTCATACCTCAGGTACACATTCACACCTCCGGTTACTTGCGCCGGGGTTTCTTTTATATCTAGCTTTTGGGGATGGTCAATCCTTTGTCGATTTATTCAAGATGTTTTGACAGGATGTGCTGCAGCGTCGCCCCTTCTTATATATCGTTCGGCTGCTCAAGCCTTCTTTTACTTGAGACCCTTGGCTAATCATGCCGAAGTATCGTTCGATTTGTTATGGCGTTCGGCTGTTCATGCCTTAGCCATTTTCTTTCATTCGAGACCTTCGGCTGGCCATGCCGAAGTATCGTTTATTTTCTTATGGCGTTCGGCTGTTCATGCCTTAGTCATTTTCTCTCACTAAGGACCTTCGGCTGGTCATGCTGAAGTATCGCTCGATTTGTTATGGCGTTCGGTTGTTCATGCCTCGGGCATTTTCTTTCATTCGAGACCTTCGGCTGGCCATGCCGAAGTATCGTTCGTTTTTCTATGGCGTTCGGCTGTTCATGCCTTAGCCATTTTCTTTCATTCGAGACCTTCGGCTGGCCATGCCGAAGTATCGTTCATTTTCTTATGGCGTTCGGCTGTTCATGCCTTAGCCATTTTCTCTCACTGAGGACCTTCGGCTGGCCATGCCGAAGTATCGTTCGTTTTCTTATGACATTGGGCTATTCATGCCTTAGCCATTTTCTCTCACTGAGGACCTTCGGCTGGCCATGCCGAAGTATCGTTCATTTTCTTATGACATTGGGCTGTTCATGCCTTAGCCATTTTCTTTCATTCGAGACCTTCGGCTGGCTATGCCGAAGTATCGTTCGTTTTCTTATGGCATTCGGCTGTTCATGCTTTAGCCATTTTCTTTTACTGAGGACCTTCGGCTGGTCATACTGAAGTATCACTCGGTTTGTTATGGCGTTCGGCTGTTCATGCCTCAGCCATTTTCTCTCGCTGAGGACCTTCTGCTGGTTATGCTGAAGTATCGCTCATTTTCTGAAAAATCTTTTAAAAATGCTTAAGACAGTGGCATTGCGCGACTTTTCCTGCCGTGCAAGGCCACTGTCTTTGTGTGGGATGTGCCGGATTTATTATATAAAATGGAAAAAGGCCTGACACTCATCTAATGTGGGATAAAATCAAGTAACGTACTTTCAGTTCTTTATTTAAAAGTGCACTAGGGATTACATATAGTACCTTTTCAGGTGCATTGCGTTCCAAGGTTTTTCGACCATGGCTCCATTGCCGTGCATTCTTCGAAGTCTGTATGCCCCATTTCTAATAGCTTCGACTATTTCAAATGGACCTTCCCATTTTGCTGTAAATTTTCCAGCGTTTAGCTCTCTGGTGTTGCTGGTGACTTTGCGCAAGACCCAGTCCCCCTGCTCGAACGACCGAGGTCTAACTCTCTTGTTGTAGGCCCTGCGAAGTCTTTGCTGGTAGGTTGCTACCCTTATTTGCGCAGCTTCCCTCTTTTCCTCAATCAGTTCGACGTCGTGTTCGATCAGGCGATTATTCTCTTGCTCATCGAACGATTCAATCCGTTCGGTCGGGATCTGAAGTTCGACTGGGATTATGGCTTCCATCCCATATGTCATGCTGAAGGGACTACTCCCCGTAGGTCTTCTGGGGGTTGTCCTATAGGCCCAGAGCACTTCGGCAGCTCTTCTAACCAGCGCCCTTTTCTCTCTTCTAACTTTTTCTTGATATTCTCGAAGATGGTTTTATTGGTGATCTCTGCTTGCCCGTTTCCTTGTGGGTAGGACCTTGATGCGAGTCGTTGGCTGATTCCATACTTGGCGAAGAATCTCTGGACAAATTGATTGTCCAGATTTTTCCCGTTATCCATAATTATTGCCGAAGGTATACCAAAGCGGCATATCAAATTGTTCCAGATGAATTTTTCGACTTGCATGTGGGTTACAGAGGCGTAAGCTTCTGCTTTGACCCACTTGGTGAAATAGTCCATTGCCAGGAGAACGTATTTCTTCTTTTGGGCCGCGATCGGCAAAGGTCCCACCATGTCTATCCCCCATTGGGCGAAGGGCCAAGGGCTGGTCATTGTATTTAAGTTCCCTGGTGGTTGGTGCAGCAACTGGGCGTGCTTTTGGCACTTGTCGTAATTTTTGGAGTATTCTGCAGCATCTCGGGACATGTACGGCCAGAAGTACCCTAGCGTCAGAGCTTTGTGGGCTAGCGATCGTCCCCCAGAATGGTTGCCGCAAACCCCTTCATGGATTTCCCTTAATACTGTGTTGGCCTCCGAAGGCGTTAAACATTTTAACAACGGACCCAAAAATGACCTTCTGTAGAGGTTATTATTGACAATTGAGTACCTTGAGGCCTTCATTCTTAGCTTCTTTGCCTCTATTTTTTGTTCGGGGAGGGTTCCATTCATAAGGTACGCCTCTATCAGATCGATCTAGCTTGGCTCTCGTGGTATGGCCAGTATTTCTATTGGTTTTTCGATGCTTGGTTCTCTCAGCTCTTCTACAGAGGATATTCTGGTCATAGATTCATCCGCGTTGGAGGCTGAGCAGGCTAACCTGTCAGCCGCCTCGTTTTCCTCACGTGGTATGTGCTTAATGATCATCTCGTCAAAGTTCTTTATGTCTTCAAGCACTGCTTCTCGGTAAGCATTCATTTTATCCTCTCTGGCCTGGAATTCTCCATTAACTTGACTCACCACCAGTTGCGAGTCACTGAACAACGTTAGCTTTCTAATCTGTAAAGATTTTGCTAGCCGAAGTCCCGCAAGGAGAGCTTCATACTCGGCTACATTGTTTGTGGCGTCGAAATCAAATCGGATGGCCTGGTGGAGCGTAATCCCGTCGGGAGTTCTTACTTCTATTCCTGCCCCTGCTCCGTTGTGGCAGGACGAGCCGTCTACATAAACTTTCCACTGGGATGTCTCTTCTTTCTCCTCCACCAGTTCATCGTATTCTAATAGGAATTCGGCCAATACCTGCCCCTTGCGGGCTATTCGAGGTATGAAGAGGATGTCATAGGCGCTGAGGTCCATGGTCCACTTCATCATTCTCCCTGTCATGTCCGGTTTGCTTAGGATGGCCTTGAATGGCAAATTTATGGGGACAACTATCTGATGTGATTCGAAGTAGTGCCTCAGCTTCTTCTTTGCGTGTATTAAAGCCAAAATCAGCTTCTCAGCCTTTGAATATCTGTTTTCGGCGTCAGTCATCGTCTTGCTGGAATAGTACACCGGACGCTGCTTCCCATCCTCTTCTCTGATCAGCGCTGCACTTGTTGATATCTTTGATACGGCTAAGTATAAATGTAATTTTTCTCCGGGCTTAGGTATCGAGAGTATTGGCACCGAGGCCATATATTGTTTTAGCCTTTTTAGGGCTTCCATCTGATCTGTTCCCCAAATTTTGCCTTTCTTCTTTCGGATAACGTCAAAGAATGGCTTGCATTTATCTGAGAGTCGTGATATGAATCTGCTAAGGGCGGCGATTCGTCCAGTGAGGACCTGGACGTCTCGCTGAGTTTTTGGTTCTGACATATGAATTAACGCCGAAGATTGGGATGAACTCATTTCTACCCCTGTTCTGTTGACCATATGGCTGAGGAATTGTCCGGATAATACTCCGAACGAACATTTCGATGGATTCTTCCCTTCTTTTACTTTTGACTACCATATCGTCTATGTAGGCTTCCACGGTCTTGCCGATCTGATCTCTGAAGACGCGATTGACCATTCGCTGATATGTTGCCCCTGCGTTCTTTAAACCAAAAGGCATTACCTTGTAACAGTAGGTCCCTTGTTCAGTAATGAACGAAGTTTTCTCCTTATCCTTTTGATCCAACGGAATCTGGTTGTACCCTGAATAAGCGTCCAAGAAGGTTAGAAGCTCATAGCCTGCAGTGGCGTCTACCATTTGGTCTATTTTGGGTAACGGGAAGCTATCCTTCGGGCAGGCCTTGTTTAGGTTCGTGAAGTCGATACAAACTCTCCATTTTCCATTTTTCTTTCGTACCACCACAACATTGGATAGCCATTCTGGGTACTTTACTTCCCTGATAAGATTAGCCTGGAGCAGGCGATGGATCTCCTCGGCTATTATCTGGTTTCTTTCCAGGGCGAATCTTCTCTGCTTTTGTTTAACAGGGACGCTATTGGGGTCTACGTTCAGGGTATGTTTCACCAGACCGGGGTCCACTCCTGGCATGTCAAGATGAGTCCAGGCGAACACGTCCCTGTTCCTTCTTAATACTTCAATCAGATCTTCCTTTTCTTTGTTCTGCAACATCGTCCCGATCTGCGTATATTTGTTTTCATCTAGGTTGCCTAGCTGAATTGCTTGGAGCGGCTCTATGGGCTGGGCTACGCTTTCGGCCTCTTGTGGTTCAGGCGTTCCCGATTTCTGGGATTGTTATTGGTCGTTAATCCCTGCAACTTCCTTATCTTTCGAAGTGCTCCTGATAGTGAGCAAATAGCATTCTTTTGCTACTATCTGATCGCCCCGGAGGTCTACTGTTCCCCTTCCGTTAGGGATAAGACACCTCATCACTTGGTGTAAGGTTGACGGTACCCCTTGCATCCTGTGGATCCAACCTCTTCCCATTATAAGGTTGTAAGATGAACGAACGTCTGCTATTACGAACGTCTCCCTGAGTGTTCTCTGTGCTGCCGTCACAGATAATGCGATTGTTCCGATTGGCAGTACTTTGTTTCCGTCAAAACCCACAAGCGGCCCATCGGCTCGTTTGGTCTGGTCGCTCCCGATTCCCACTTGTTTGAAAACCTCCAATGTCATTATATTCGCACTTGATCCGGCATCAATGAGCACTCTTTTTATCCAATAATTTGCCACCAATAGGCTGACTACCAATGGATCTTCGTGGGGGAGTTGCACTCTTAGCAGGTTCGGATTTCCGAACGTGATCTGAGCATTGGCCCCCATGTCTCGAATGGAATTGATCTCTGTCATCTTCTGTAATTTTTTAGCTTGGCGTACGACTGATCTGGACGATCCTTGGTCTTCTCGGGTAGCGTAACCATGTATTGTATTGATCGTCCTGACCGTGTTTGGATTTGGGTTTTCTCTTCGGTTGGGCCCTATGCATTCATTCGACTTTGATTGATCTTTCACCACATACTCTGTCAGTCCCCCTTTTGCAATGATCGCCTCTATTTGTCCTCTGAGATTACGGCACTCATTGGTGGTGTGCCCATAGTTTTGATGCAGAGCGCAATGCTTACTCTTATCTCTGAGCTCGGCTGGGATCCGGATGGGTGGGGGTGTTCGGAATATGCCTCTACTCTTGTTTTCCTGGTATAGCCTCGCCAGAGTGCATTTCAGAGGTGTGTTCTTCTCTTCAAATTTGGGACGCTTCCCTGATGTCGGAGGTGGAAGTGGGATTTTGCCCTGGCTCTTCTGTTTATCACTTTTCTCCTTAGGTAATGGGCCAACGCTTATCAAAGCTGTCCTTTGCTGGCGTAGAACTTCATCTTCCTCGAGGCTGAGGTACCCTTGTGCCTTCGCGTTCAGGTCCCCCATGGTTTTGGGGGTTTTTCTAACCAAAGATGAATGGAATTTCGAGCCAGGGATCATGGCTATTTTGAAAGCTTCCACCGCCGCTGCTTGGTCGCATCCATCAATCAGGGACATCTCCAGATTGAATCTAGTCATGAAGGATTTCAATGGTTCTCCTTTTGCTTGCCTCTTGGTGAAAAGGGAAGAAATTGTTTTCTTCTGTCTCCGGTTGCCAATGTACTGTGCGATGAAAAGCTCGCATAGTTTTGTAAAATTGGGGATGGTGCCCGAAGGATGTTGTTTGAACCATGTTAGGGCAGCACCGACAGACTGGTTGGAAAAACCTTGCGCATGAGGTTTTCATCTTCGGCGTGCAAAGTCATCCTCTGCTGCACATGAAAGAGATGGTCAACAGGGTCTGTCATTCCGTCAAAGGTGATGAAACTCGGGAGTGTGAACTTCCTCGGGTTCGGCGACCTCCTTATTTCGTCTGAAAAAGGAGATTGTATCACTTTGCTGGCAACTTGGGTCGCTAGATCTGCTGGGGTTAAGTTCTTCAGGTCTTTAATATCGGCATTAACTTCCTCCAGGCGTCGGGTCAGTGCATCGAAACTGGCTTCGGGTCTGGTGGTTCGGGATTCTAGATGTTCCGCGATTTGTCATTCGTCACGAGCGGATTTGTACTCCACGGATGCTTCCCTCTCCGGTGGGGCGGTCTCTGGCTGTTTTTCAGTGAGTTGCGCGATCTTCTCTTGGAGTAGGTCGTTTCTCCGGTTGGATTCCTCCAACTGCTTTCGCAGTTCCTGTGTTTGATTTTGATCCATTGAGTGGCTCAGGGTGGGTGGTTGCTGCCCCGTTACAGTTCCGGAACGTAGCTGTATAGGCATAAACTCCCAGAGAATCTATGGATTGCTCGCTTCCCACAGACGGCGCCAAAGTGTAGGTACAGAAAAATTGTATTACACTTAATCAGATCCTTTCTTTCTTATCACATCGACATTTTTATAATCATTCAAATACAATCGTCACGCCTTTAATTTCTCTCTTTTCTTTTTACTCAAGGAATAACACCTTTTTTCTCTCCCTGATTTCAGTGCTTGATTATAGGTGTTTGTTGGAAGAAATTCTGGAATTCTTTACAATGTTTGCGCCACTTAAATTTGGGTGACATGGATGATGACGTGGTTGCCACGCATTGTGTTGGTCGTACGTGTCACCTGATGACTCTTTTTCCCACTACAATGACTTAGTTGTTCATTTGATAAATTTTTACCTAAATTTATTGTTGTTTGATTATTAATTATAACAAAAATGTTGTAACGAGAGAGGAGGAAAAAAATGAGGAAAAGGGAAAAAAAATAATAAAAGTTGACAAGGGAATATGAAAAGTTTTATAAAAAGAAAGACAGAGGGAAAAAAGAGGGAGGTGGTGAAAGAAGAGAATTAATTAAATTATTCAAGTCCACTATTATATCTTTACTATTGGGTGGGACCTAACATTATAAGCAAACAAAAATTTTAAGAAGTCTAATAATTTTAGAAACTCTTATTAAGGAAAAAAATTAATTTGGGGGCCTTAGAAAACTGTAAAAAAATTTTTTTATAAAAAATATATATATTAATAGTGCATCGGTGCAACTTTTGCCGCAATAGTTTACTGTTAATATACTAACCTCTCGGTGCAACAAAAGATGCACCATAATAGCTGATTTGAAAAAAGTTATATATATATATATATTTTTTTGCTAATAGTGAACCGGTGCAGCTTTCTGAGTGGTAAAGATGACACTTCCACTGCTCTAAAAAAATATAGATTATAATTAAGTGGTAAAGGTGACAATTTCACTACATGAAGTGCAAATCATTGACCCTTTTATACCATTTATCCTTGCGTGACAATGACTCTCATATGTTAGAGGTTTGAGTCTTTTTGCTTCATCTTGTATTAAATATTTTACTTATTTATACAATCCATCAAATCATGAATCCAATTTTCTATGAACATGGAACACTTAATTATAAATTTTACACTTATACTGCATGTACGTTACACTTGCACTGCGTGTATGTGACATTTTTACTACTCATGCAAATATATATGTGTGTGTGACACTTCCACTGTATAAAAAAAATTAGGTTATAATTAAGTAGTAAAGGTGACAATTTCACTACATGAAGTACAAATCATTGACCATTTTATACCCTTTCTCTTTGTGTGATATTAACTCTCATATGTTAGGTTGAGTCTTTTTTGCTTCATTTTTTATTAAATGTTTTACTTATTTTATACAGTCCATCAAATCATGAATCCAATTTTTTACAAACACTAAACACTTAATTATCTTTTGTTGCACTGAGAGGTTAGTTTTCGCCTCACCGGTGCATTGTGTGTGTGTGTGTGTGTTTTAATTTTTTTTATCTCTTGTATATTCATATGTCTACAAATCATATATGTGTAGAGAGCAAAAGACAAGCTTAGAATGTTCTTGGGTAAGAGTAATAATGAATATAGAGAGGTGATGTATTTGGTAAATTAATTTAAGAAATAATGGTAGTTGTGTAAGGGTAAGAATGAGTTTTTGTTGTTTGGATGAGTTGGGGCATTTTGGTAAATTTAACAATAGAGGGTAAGGATGAAAAAGTGCAGAGGGGCCTTTTGGACCATGAAAATTTTTGAATAATGTTTTTGTATAGTTTTGTAATTAGTTTAAAAAATTTAGCAGTTAACTAAAATAGTTTAAAAAATATAGCAGATTGGGAAATAGGCATAATTGGCCAGAGATTTTTTAGATTCATCCTACAAACTCCATCTGCACTAGCTATCAACTAAAATTAATTGAAGGAAAATGTTAACTTCATGAATCTAATTCATGATTTTTAACTCGAATGATGTGGTGGATTAATTGTCAGCCCATGTGGCGGATTAGGTGTCAGTCAAATTGAGGTCTGCACTCTCTTCCATTTTTTTTTGGTAAATATCTCTCTCTTTTACTTTTTTGCTAATCTGGGAAGCAATTTATGCAAATCTATGTGAAGAATAGTTATTCAAGCTAGGTAGAAATATAAAGAATCATTTTTTTGCATCAGAAGCTTTTACAGGTTTTATCTTCTTCAATGTTTCTAACGAGAGAAAAGGGATGGAGGTGAGGAGACGTAGACATCTTAGCGATGTCGTATTATAATTTGATAACTTTTTCATTTTTGGGAAATTGTATTGATAATTCTGATGATTACATGGCTTCAATTGTCAAAGTCTGATGATTACATAGTTTCATAAATTACTAATTAGTAGTGATATGGTAATTTTTTTTTAGAGTTATGACATGGAAGTTAGAGCCTACCGTTTTGGATTTATTAGATTATGAGACTTTACAGTTTGATGTGAAACAATCAGAATTAGTTACTTCTGGGTTTTCAAGAATTGAGTTTAAATTGAACAAATCAAAAGTTTTATTTAATGGGTTTCTTAAAGATGATAACTTCAATAAGTCTAAAGTGGATGAATCTATAGTTGAATTGAGAAAAAATTTAATCATTGAAATTGGATTTTATAAGAATTTGGTTTTAAGAAGTGTATTTCAAGCGAGAGAAAGAGTTATGATTCATTTGATTATGAGTTGGGCATTAAGTCCCCCAGAAAAATCAACTTATGGTGATTTGGATTATGAAAAGAGAAGCAAATTTGGGTGTATTACTTGCAATAGGACCTTTGTTAGAGAAGCAAATTTGGTGCCATGTTGGACGCCATCAATATTCGATATACATATATTGAACATGTGGTTTAATTTGATGAAAGGCGAAGTACCTTACCAGAGCTTGAAATGCATCGAATCCATTTGAAACAGAGTGGTGCCTTCGAGAATGTAGACACAAGTGGTGCATGGCTATCGTCAGCTCGTGCATTAAAGTGTTGGGTTAAGTACCGCAATAAGAGCAACCCTTCTATGTAGTTGCCATCGTTGAGTTTGGAACCTGAATAGACTGTTAATGATAAGGCAGATGAATGCGAGGACGACGTCAAGTCATCATGCCCCTTACACCTTGGGTGACACACGGTCTACAATGGTTGGAACAAAGAGTCGCAATCTTGAGAGAGTAAACTAACATAAAAAAAACCCATCTTTAGTTCGAATTACAGGCTATAACTTGTCTGCATTAAGCCAAAATCGCTAGTAATCATCGGTCAGACATACGACAGTGAATTCGTTCCCAGAGTGAACTCGTAGCAAGTTAACCATACTGGAAGGTGCGACTGGATTAACTATTTTTCAGGGTGAGCTAATGCTTGTTGGGTATTTTAAATTGACACTGCTTCACACCCTAAAAAAAGGGAGCTACATTTGAGTTAAACTTGAAGATGAAAGTCTTATTTCGTTTCTCGACGGTAAAAGAAGACCAAACTTATAAACTTATTATCCTAGGTTGGAACAAGTTGATAAGATCTCATTTTTTATGTCCCCGTGTCCCCTTGTGTGGCGACATGGGGGCAAAAAAATAAAAAAGAGGAATGGGGTTTCTTTCGCTTTTGGCATAGCGACCCCTAACGGGAGTCTGGCACGACGGACTATTGGCTTAGTGGTAGAGCGTGCCCCTGATAATTGCATCGTTTATGCCTGGGTTGTGAAGGCCCTCAACCACATGGATAGTTTAATGTGCTCATTAGCGCCTGACCCTGGGACGTGGTTCATCCAAGGCACATTAACATGGTGTACTCCTCCAGTTTGAATCGGGGTTTAAAACCAAACTTCTTCTCAGGAAGATAGATGGGGTGATTCAAGTGAGATCCAATATAGATCTAACTCTTGATTCACTCATGGGATCCGGGTGGTCTGAGGGAGACCACCACAACGCCTCTCTTCTCGAGAATCCCTACATTCCTTATTAGTGTATGTCACTCTTGATTTTTGACACCCGGTTAAGAACGAGGGAAATGGGGTTGGTGATTATGGAATATGTTACGTGTATGGCCCGAACCGTCTCTCATACCTTTAATCAATTCAAACCTCATCCGCAGAAGCATAGTCAGAATCATACCTATAATGTGTATGTGTGTATACATATATATATATATATACATATGTCAGCTCGAACAAGTGGATCCCTTTTTAAAGTATATGTGTACTCAAACTCCAACCTCGATTTCCGTTTGCAACTGTCCAGTACGATCAATCGTAATTTAAGTTGTGATCAATCGTAATTGAGGTTATGATCCATCGTAATGCTACAATCAATCGTTGATTTATTATGACATGTATCGAAACACACTGGTTTTGGAACTCAATTTTTCATTAATTTTGTGATCCATCGTAATGGGGGCTATGATGCATCGTAGATCTACGATCCATTATAATGGTGATTACGATGCATCGTAAACTCTCGACAGAAAATTGTTGATGCATATTTGGTATCCAATTTTCACCTACCACCGAGTATGCATTCATCATGCATTGACACAAGTTTAATATAACCAAGATACGTGTAATAAACATGGAAACCATAATAAGGACTTAATTACATCATTTGAATCGGATCAAGTCCGGAATATATATAAAACGTTTAAGTTCCCGAATTAACAATTAAAATAACTAATGTGTCAAACATTTGTCCAAATACCATATTCAAATTACAAAGTCTCAATAAATGCCTAAATATGGCATACAAAAACATAAAATAGATAATCGTAATAAAAGACCGAGTGCTTAGATCTTTGTATCTCAAGCTCAGTCACCCACCGATGCCTTATCTGTAAAAATATTTGGAGAAAAAAGGGTGAGTGCCAACATACACATTAGAAATACCCAAACCAACTTATGCATCGACTCGAAGCGACCTACATGAAATAAAATCATAACATTCTTATGTACTATGTGACATACGTCCAATGCTCGTGAAATGTAATCATGACATTTTTATATACTACGTGGCATACTTCAATGCTCATGTTCATGGATCTTAATATAACCCGTGAATGAATCATATGTTCAATAAATGCTTAATTAATAGAAGACTGTACAAGCATCAACATGAATATTGGTGTGTGAAATTCCTTTTGTGTGTTTGAAAATCAAATTATATTTTACCACTCGCAATAGAACGAATCCTTAAAGGATAGAGTTATAGAAGAGAGTGTCGATCCTACAGAGACTACGTTGGTTTAATAGTTAAAATCAGAGATTGTTTCTTGTTCAACTTACAAACAAATTTTTGGTTATTTATTTAAACTACTTGAAAATATGTAAATGATAATAAAATAAAAGAGTTTAAGAAAATGAGAAAATACTAGGGCTTAGACTTCACCACTAGCCTCATAAATATGTACATTTCATAATAAACATAGGAATTTATATAAATGTGTACTAATGATGCGTTTGGCAAGTACCACCTACAACGACGTCGCCAAGAGAATACATACACCTTAAAATACTATAATCCATCTGTGATAAATGTGATTTCCCTACCTACCTACTTACCTAATTACCTAAATGTAACAAAATCACCGTCTCTAAGCATGGACTATGCAAATCTAGCTATGCATGTTATAGTGAAAACTAGTACAAAACCATCACTTACACTCCTTGTGGAAGTATAAGTGTTTGAAGAACATGTGCAGCAATCTAAAAGTCTAAGACAAGAATGATAAATTAAAACACATGAACATATAGAATTTATAAACTTGTATTAAAAACAAGACACAAGGCTAGGTACTAATACACACACACACACACACACACACACACACACATATATAATCCAAATTTATTAAAAATAAAACATATTTACATGGCTAGGACTTTATTCAAGCCCTAGAGAAGAGTTTAGTTGATCATTGTGGCAGAGAACAGCTCCATAGACAGAGCCACTCCAAGCTTCATGGTCTGTTGTAAGCTTTGCAAAGCTTTCCAATATTTCTCACTCTTCTTTCTATATAAAAAAAAAATTCCAGTAGTTTTTTTCTCAGTCTCTTCGTCTCCCTCTTCTTTCTCTATTCTATCTCCCGGCCCTCTATTATCTAACTCCCTTTTTTTTATTCTATCTCCCACTGACTATATATATAATGTTAGGAAGATATTTTACATTTGCAGCAGAGATATGTATTGTTGGTAGCCGATTTTTTCTTCTTTCCTTGACATTCCTTCTGTCCCTCCTCTGGTGCCTTCGAATATTTGCTCCACCTTTATCTTCTTTTCCTTTGACTCCACCAGTCGACACTTTCTTCTTCTCTCTATTCTTTTGCTTTTCTTTTTTTCTTTTCTTGGTCTCCACCTGCTTTAGCCTATCTCTCTACCTAATCTCTTTTCTTTCTTTTTCTTTTTCTTCCTTTTTCTTTCTTTGTCTCCACCTGCTGACATATATATTTATATATATATATATATATATAATACAAATAACATACACTATACTATAAGATAATATAACATAAATAATATAATATAATGATACATAAATATATAAAATATAATATTATAATATATATATATATAAATGTAATATTATAATATAACATACATACATATATATATTTATATATATGCCGGTAGTTGGTGGAAGTGAGTGAGGCAAGGTTTTGTGAGGTGCTGCCAAGTGGTGTGTTTGTGGGTTTGGTTTAGATAGTTTGAAGAGACTGTAGAAATGGGTTTAGTTAAGGAAGTTGTCTGATGTGTGTGTGCATGAAATATAAAATATATAAATTAACTATATGTAATAGTATACTAAATAATTATGAAAATATAATAACATAAATTTATACACAGTGAATTTTAATGAAAAACTACAAATATATATTTAATAATAACAAGTGAAAATATTACTATATGTACATAATAATATTAAAACAAATAATATGCATATATATATATATATATAGGCTGGCTGGCCGTGGACCTTGGTGTGGTGGTGTGTAGGTGAGTTTGCTGGAGGAAGTGTTTGGTTGGGTGTTTGGGTGATGTATTGGGTTAGGCTAGGTAGTTAATTATGTTTTGGGCTGTTTTGTTGGAAGTTGGTTTTGGGTTGGGCTGGTTAGTGCATGGGCTGATTAGTGCATGGGTTATGGAAATAGAAGTGGGCTTTGGGTTAGATAGTTTAGGATTTGGGCTGGTTTAGTTCATGGGCTGATTACTTGTGAATAGTTAGTTAGTGTATAAAATATATATAAACATACTAAAATTATAACTATGTTAATATACATAAAATACTATATCTATACAAAACTATATATATACAAAATTATGAATATAAATAACTAATATATAATATTATATCTATATAAATACTAAAATATATACATCTATATAAAAAAATAAAATAAAATAACTTAAAGAAATAAAATAAAATAATACTAATAAATAAAATATATATATATAAATACACACAATGCACCATTAGACCATTGGAATTTCTTGAAGAGACATTATTGAAGATGAAATCACTTGATTTGACTGATTTTACGGGTAATGTCCTAAAAATACCAAGAACAAGAAAATAACATAAAAACTATAAATTAAACGCAGTTAAGGAATTAACATATGTATTTAAAAGGGCTTGAATATGCAACATTCGGCGCTTATCAAATATCACAATTCAATAGCAAGACATAAACACAAAGTCACATAAGTTTCGAAATCAAACAAAGTGGGAGTATTCATAGATCCATGAGTCAAGGGTTTTACAAACCACTTTTTCAAATATTCTACGTTACGAGTAGCTAACCCGATGGTCTAGACAAAACCAATATATTATATTTTATGGGCTACTAACCCGAAGGTATAGACAAAACCTCATTGGTTAAGTTTCGAGCTTTGCTCCCTAGGGCTCCGGGGACTTACTGCTTTTCCAATCTCCTCCCAAAATAAACAATTAATCACATAAATTACAAGAATGACAACACATACAATCTCAAATGTGTCACACATTTCCAAACGCATTATAAGCCACTTGATTTCTATGCTAAAACATATCATTTTGATGTATGTAACAATGCAATATCACTTGAATCACAAGACACTCACAAAATACAATTTTATAGAAAAATGACATTCTCATGCATTTTATCAAACATGTGGCGTGCAACATATATATATAAAACATAGTCTCCACAGCTACAATTCACTTTAACGAACGATATGTATCCTCAATTTATAGCATATATGACATATACACACAATGTACATATATAGCACACATCAACACATATACCAACATACTTTCAATCAACAAACTCATTAAGATATTTATATCCAGCATCAATACACATTAATATAATCATAATTATCATATGAAGGCTCAATTGATAAGTATAAACATAAGAAAAGATACAAGAATAACAATTACTATTTTCTAGCACTTCTAAATATGTTAAATAATTCGAAACCAATATCAATTCCTAAGGAATCGACGATAAGGTGGAGATAACACCCCTACCTCAATTCCAAGCTTCAATGCCAAAAAGCCCCAAATCACCAAATCTTCAAATTACTTCAAATTTGATTTTCAAACCGTAGAAGCAGAGATCGTAGGGAGGAGAACAACTTTCTCTTCTTGAGTTATTTCCAAATTCAAACCCTAGTTTTGCCCATTTATTCAAACTTTACTAATTCGAACTTTGAACCGATCAAATTGAAGAGAATGATGAGAAGAACAATCTTTCCTCTTGGAACAATCTTCAAATCACACTCTAAGCCTTCTAAATTATAGAGATAAGTTGGGATTAAGTTGTAGTGAGAGAGAGATGAGGAAAAATATGATTTTTTTGGTGAAATAAATGGTATAAATCTATTTATATTTACCACATTTGTAACTAAGTCTTTCTCTTTCTTTTAATTTGCTTATTGTTACTATTAACTTTTTACTAATTACATACTGATATTTCTTTCTCCTAACTTATTTTTTAAACTCCTCAATTATTCATATACGCTCTTATACAAATTCCCAAGATTCGTAAGAGTCTTCTGGGTATTCTGACTCCTCCCGGGTCCCACAACCGAACCTAAATTTTTTTGAAAAAGTCTCATCGTGCACAAAACAAATATTTAAACCAATATCTCATGCTTTATCAGAATTAAAATATAATTAATTGCAACTAAAAATTAAAAAAAAATCCAAGGCTTTACAAGACAACTATCTCTCAAGCATGGTTTTAGGTTTGGCCTTAATGGGAAAAATAAAATGGAGCTCCTAATAACGCATCTTCATACATTAAGAACTACGAAATATCCCATTTTATTTTGGGGTGACAGGGGGATCATTTGAGCCATTTTTTTTCTCTATGCTTTTAGTAGAGGACTGGAGAAAGCTTCAATCAATAGGATTTTCCTAATCATCCATTTGAAAGAAATAGCGTGAAATTCTTTTTCCTTTTCACATGAACTAAGAGATTGGATCTAGTTGTAAAAATAATGATTGGTATAAATAACTCAATTCTTGATCTTCGACCCCTTTAGTCACTACTAATGCCCCCGATAGAGCAATGAGATTTGTCTATTTATCTATCTTTTACTCAAAATGGGAGCAAGTTTGAAAAAGGATCTTAGATTGTCTAGGGTTGGGCCATGAGGGTCTTTTAACACCTTATTTTTTCTTTATATTTGAGTTATTTCACAAAGACTTGCCATGGTAAAGAAGAAGGGGGGAACAAACAAACTTGGAGAGTGTTGTATGATTCACGTGTGAGGTATCTGGTTTAAGTCTAGGATGGATGATTTACTTCATAAGCAATGTCTCGATGATTTTGAGATATGTAACATTGCTCTTAATCACGGGTATACCACTGGGAGTTGACTATCACATCTGAACCACGTGATTCGGAAGCGAAGCTTCATTCCGGACTCGAAATGAGATACCAAGCAGGTTTAAGGACAGATCTCAAAGTTTCTAGGGTTGGGCAGACTTGAAATGGGAGCATTTGTTTAAGGGCGAATCTTAGAGTTTATAGGGTTAGGCCTATTTCACATATGATGGATGAGATACGTAACATTGCTCTTAAGCATGGAGTTGATACCAATACCCACCATCACCCTCATCAAAATGTATAAAATTTTAAAGTAGGTGGAAAGACTCGAACCTGGAGCACTTCTGGATGAATATGGAGCTTCTACCACCAACAACATAACGTACTTTAATTAGTCCATTGAACAATTTATATATATATATATATATTGTTTTCATATTACTATTTAAACTTCTTAGTTTTTTAAATATAATGAAATATTAAATATTAAATAATTAATTTTATATAATTATATATTTATTTTCAATAAATAAACATGATAAAGACACTTTCAAAATTTTTTTTCTCATTAATAAATGGTAATTTTTTTGTGATATATATGTTACATGTGTTATTTTTCAAATTTTTTTGGTACTTTTGCCTTGTATTATATTTTTAATATATTTTAATTTTCATATTTATTTATTTTTTCTGTTTTTCAATTTTCACATATTATATGGGGTATAGATTTTCATTTATTTTATACTTAAAATTCTATTTTTTTTACTAAGACTTTTAAAAAATATAATTACTAAGACTTTTAAAAAGGTATAATACTAAGCAATTTTAATAACGACAACGAATTTGAATTCATTAGTAGTAGCTCATTGCTTTTGTTAAATGATCTTAAAAAAATTAATCAAATTTACCAAAATTAACTAAAAATCATCTTTATCGAATTATGTTGTGAAAACTCGCGTATCGGTTCATTTTGATAACTATGTGCAAGGTTGAAAATAATTCACAACTGCGACAACCGATTTCGTTACATTATACCGATACAGATCGGAGTTCATTTCACAACATTCTCGATCTCGACTACGGCCGTGACCGCGACCTCAACCGCGAACCTTACTCTTAATTGAAGCTAGGTATTTGCATGCGTGCATGCAACAATTGTAATTATATCTAAGAAGAGCTTCTATTTTTCTGAGTGTGTTTGACCTTTCCATCTCTTCAATTCAATTTGTATTTCGTTGGTGGAAGAAATAATATCACGAGAAGGCAGGGCCGACTGGTCGTCTAAGGCCTAACCAATAGAAGTTCTTCAAATTTTTTTTTTGTCTTAATAAGACTTATTAAAAAAATTATTTTCTAAAATTATTAGACTTTCTAAAAATTTTGTTTCCTTATATTGTTAGGCCCTAACTAATAGTATATGTTTAACAGTGAGCCCAAATAATTTTATTCTAATATCATTAGATTTCCTAAAATTTTTGTTTTAAGCCTCCAATATTTAATAGTGGACCCAAATAATCTAATATATTTTAAAACTCCTAATTTATATTATTATCTCACTATCTCCCTCTTTTTTTCTCTATATCTCTCTCTATTTCACGTATTTTTATAAATGGTTAAATATATACTTAACCGATAATTGTGAAAAATTGAAAATTTGGGATTATAAAACTTTTCATCTTCTCATATTAATTTTTGTCTTTTTTTTTTTCCTATTCCTCATTTTTTTCTTATTCTCCCATTACAACTTTTTTTTGTTTGTTATAATAAATAGTCAAACAACAAAACATTTTGTTGAAAATTCAACAAATGAACAACCAAGTCATCTAAAATAATTAAAAGATTATACAATAATAATAAAAATATTATTAGCGATTTAGATTCTTAATAATGATAAAATGTGTGATAAGAAAATTATTTATGAAGAAGATAAAAAAAATTAGAAGCAAGTGAACCAAGTAAAAAAAATGAATGATCTTAATCAAACATATATACATCTAGACAATGAAAAAATATTCATAAAAAATTAAGAGATATATTAATAGAAAATGGTCTAATTAGATATAATGATTTTAATAAGAATAAATTTTAAATAAATATTATTAACTAGAATTTGATATTAGTATATTACATGTTAAAAATCACTTTTGTAATTTTCGCCTGACTTAAATTATCTTGTGCGATTGTTTGAGAAGGATTCTGTAGAAAAAATTTTAAGGAAAAAAAGAGGATAGTTTGTTGTATACATTTTTTAATACTTTAGAAAATTATTCACTGTGTGACAATAATATGTAAAATTATAATTATTCATGAATTTTTTTTGCAATTTATCGAAAAAATTCAGAAAAAGCACAATATTCGAACAAAAAATGAAAAAAAAAAAGCCAAAATAAAATTTGAAAGAGGGAAAGAGTCTGAAAAAGAAATGGAAAAAAAGGAGGGAAATTAAAGTTCTCTATTACGTGACGGTGTGATAAGTAATAACTCATTAACTTGACGCGACGTTGTCATAACTCATCAAAGTAATGGAGGCTCCTGCTATTATTTGTGCAAGTACCGTACCTGCTAGATGATGCTGACGCTGGCTCTCTCTTCCTCATAGTCATAGTCGGAGAAGCTCACTCTGTGAGTTGATAATCTCACGATTTGATTCTATTTTTATTTTATTTTATTGCACAACATTCTTGATTGTGAATTAGTGCGGTTCTGGTTGCCAACCATCAAGAGTCATACATTACCGAAGCGTAATTTTGACTTTTTTCATTTAGGGTTTTGAAATTGTTACACGCGCAATGGAAGGGAAGCTGCAATTTATTATTTTGCTTCTGATTGCTTGCCTGAGGCTTCATCTTATTGTTGGCGCTTCAAATACGGTAAATAAAGAAGAGAAAAGAAAGAATACACAATATAATATATGAATGTTTGAGTTGTTCTGCTTGAAATTGAAGTGATTCCATGCGTCTTCCTTTAATTTCTACATGATTTGATGATGAACACTCAGTCATTTCTTTTAGGTCTATAATGATTCGCTGGGTGGGCACTTGGTTGCTTCTTCTGAGAAAGACAACCGTACTGGAGGTACGCACGCACGCATTTTACCTATTTTTACCACTAGGTGCTTTTGTGACTTCATTTTATTTAGCGCTCTCTCTCTCTGTCTGGTGTCCAGAAAAATTAGTTTGTGAAAATATGCGGTACCTTCTTCTCTAAATGATTTGAACTTGATATACTATCATTTTCTCAATTTTCCCCCTTTTGGGAGGGATGTTCCGTTGCAGGAAATAGCATGCGAGTACTGAGTATACAAAGTCACATCTACTCCGTAACTTTTTCATTATTTTGGAACCAAACTAATAAGCGCGAGAAAGCAGGTTTGGTTTGGTTTGAATTTGAGACAATATAATACCATAGGGTCGATTTGTCTCCAATGTTCCCCTTCCTAAACCTCGTATGTGCAGGACTAGCATAGGGTAGAAACTGGTACGTATTGTCAGTTTATACTTCAAATCATGAATGCTACTCAACACAAATTGCCATTTTACTAAATAATTATGCAACTTATCGGTAGCGAAAGTATTTGCTTAGAATGGAGATAAACTTCTTTTCTCTTTCTCTCTTTTGGGTAAATATGAAGATGCACTCTTTTTTAAGCAACGTATCTGTCACTCCCTTTGGGGGCGGGAAACTGGATACCCTCAATTACCCCCAAACCACAGGTTTTGGGGAAGCCCAAAATGTAGGTTTGACACCCTTAAGAGTTGAAAACAAGACTTCTAGTCCTTATGCGGCTACCACATGGGGGTTAAATAATATGAAGACACACCTGTCATGCTTTGGTTAGTCTTTTTTTACTTAATAGAGAATTGTTGCGCTAACTTTTGTGGCTGAACTTGAATATTCACATGATAAAACCATTTTTTTGTCTTCTTTCTGGTTGTTGGTTTTTACAGAGCTTCTTTTCCTTTAGGTTGTTGCAAGTTTGTCTCTACCCAGTTGGATCTTTGTAGAGTGCTTTACATCTTGTAAACTTGTAATCTATAGGATATATGGTGTGGAAATACCTTCTTTTGAATGGCCTTCCTAAATTTAGTAAAACTGTATTAAACTAGGAAGCATTGGTTAGTAATTCAGTATCTATATCAAGATGTTAGAGATTGGTGTAATTCAGGCACCATCCCTTTTCAGAAATCTTTTAGTATTAGGAAATGAACATTTAGATGTTTGAAGGATAGACTATCATAATACGGCGTGTCTGTCTTCTCACTGGGTGTAGCATTTCTTTTATTCACTGTGCCTGTAGTTTGGGTTGTTTGTCAAGGGTGTGCATATGTTCCCATAAATGTACAAGTTTTACATGTCAGTGTTACTATCAAGTAAAAGCAATTATTTTTTTTTAATCAAAAAATTGTTAGCTATGCTTTACTCTTGAAAATGAGTTTTCCATGGGTTCAGGTGGTTTTCCTAGAATTTAGTTTTGCACTATTTTTTTTGCTTCTTTGTATTAAAGTTCGTATAAAGCCTTTTGGAGGTTCTTGCTGAAAATAAATTGCAGAGAACTTGTATGGAATCTGTCAATGCCAACATTTCTTTGTTCTTTCCAATCTGGTTTCTTATTCTTTGAACAAGATAAGATGATTTCAACCTTCTAAATGTCTAGGGTTTTTGATCTCTATCAAAGGAGATGAAAATTTGATGCTCCAACTGTAATTTGATGCATCAAAATCGTTTCAGCTGTGGTAATTGAAATCAATGGATATGTTTTTGCATTGGGATCTAAATAGTAGGTCAAGACACAATATGACAGAGTGTGATCAGCTGGGGTTGGTTTGCTTATAATGGTGAATTCTTTGGTCAATTGATGTTTTACATAGCAAGCAACTTCTCCAACTATGCCATGAACAAGTCCATCTTTCTAGCGACCAAGGCATGATTTTCCCTGATTTATTTAAGTTTTTTCCCCAACCCACTTAAGTTTGTCTAATAATTAGTACTCCTAGAAACCAATGTTCTGATTCACAATTGTGTATTGGGTACATGTCATGTTAATCAGTCTTAGTGTAACCTCTGCTGTCTTTGCATATTAGAATACCTATATGCAAAGCTGCGAAATTGCTTTACTAAATTAAAATATCTGAAACCAAAATCTATAGGCTTCCATAATCAGTAGGCACTGTAAAGTTTAGTTTTTCATCATATCCTGTTTTTGCATCATTGACTCACATATTTAGGTGAACTTTTGAGATAACGTGATCATTGTATTGCCCTTCTGGTGGCATTTTTTCTTTTTTTTCTAGAATGTCATGCATACTTTTGTTAAAAGTATGGAAACTTTTGTTTGCTTGTTTTCTGTTCTTTTTGTGTTTTCCTTTTTTCTTTTGTTAATATGAGGATTCTGTTCATAGTTCGTGCAGATTATGCTTGGTATAGATGTTTAGTATCTTACAATGTTTCATTTTTTTGGGGACAGCACCATGCCCTTCTGGATGGGTCATTAGCCCAAGTAAGATGAAATGCTTCAGATACATAGCAAGCTCTCAATTGTGGGAGAAGTCAGAGACCTACTGCAAAGTTTATAATGGACACTTGGCAGCACTGACATCATTTCAGGAACTAAGCTTTGTTCAAAAGCTGTGTGGTGAAACTTCTAATAGATGCTGGGTTGGAGGGAAAGGCATCAACTCTACAATTGGCTTTGGTTGGAAATGGTCTGACAATACATCGAATTGGAACAAATCTGTCATTCTTGAGGCATCTTCATTCTCCAGTTGCTCCAATTTGTCATGCCGCATCGATAATTTGGTTGGTTTGTGTACATTGGTGAGTAAAGGAAACACATCGCTCCTGGCTGAGAGATGCAACATCCCTCATGACTTCATATGCATGCTCGAAATAGGTGAAATAGGTATGTGGTTACCTGTTATGTCCTGGGCAGATTACTGTTCATCTTGATCTACATTCGTATATTTAACTTTCACAACTTCTTCCCCTTTTTGTTCTCTCTTTCTCTGTTTAATATATGGAAGTATAGTTTTCTTGTTTATTTTCCACTTCCTTCTTGATGTAAATGGTTGGTTGCTAGATGTATTTTCTTCAATTATTTGAGAAGACGTGTCTTTTCATGTTTTCTTTCAGAGAACAAATGTTACCATATGCGCTGTCACGAGGAATATCTTATTATTCTTGCTGTCGTCAGTGGACTGATTCTCTGCACCACATTAGCTGTTGTGATTTGGCTCCTTGTGTATAGGCGGAGCAAGAGGCGTAGAAAATCTCGTAAACTATCTAATCCTGCAGCATCTGCATTAGTTCCCCCATCATGGAAAGTCTTCACCAGTGAGGAACTGAGGTCGATTACCAAGAATTTCAGTGAAGGAAACCGTCTTCTTGGGGATGCCAAAACAGGTAGCACATATAGCGGGCTTCTCCCTGATGGATCAAGGGTGGCAGTTAAAAGATTGAAGAGGTCTAGTTTTCAGAGGAAGAAAGAATTCCATTCTGAGATTGGAAGGGTTGCAAGGCTTCACCATCCTAATTTGGTGGCCGTGAAAGGATGCTGCTATAATCATGGTGATCGATACATTGTTTATGAGTTTATAGCAAATGGGCCCTTGGATAAATGGCTGCACCACATACCCAGGGGAGGTAGGAGTTTGGATTGGGCCATGAGAATGAAAGTTGCCACTACTCTTGCTCAAGGAATAGCGTACGTAGAAATATCATTAAACTTTACTTATTTATTAAAGGCAGTATGTCTGAAATTGCAATTATTTTTTGTCATGTAGGCATTTATGTCGTTACTTTTGAAGCTATGTTTTCTTTGAAGAAATTTTGAATTTGTCTTTCTACCATGGTGCCATATTATTGTTATTTTATTATTATTATTTTGAAAGAGGAACTTATGAACTTGTTATGGCTCATACAGTATTGCACTTGATTCTTTCTGGTTGCCCTAGTTCTTTGGGACCTTTTTGGCTTCTGGGAAAGAATCTTTCTGGGACCTTCTTGGACATGTGAGGTTACAAAATTGAGTGAACATTATGATCTTCTTCTAAAATCATCTCCTTTTTGCCTTGCATGTAGTTAAATTGACAAGGTCTCCTAGGAATATATTTTTTTTTTTTGACTAGGAGGTCCATTGTCTTTTAATAATGACTAATATGGTTTTAAAATTGCCATGATTAAGTAAGCAGAAACATCATCTCTGTGCTTTAAGGAAACTTATCTAGAATATGAGCATTATTTCCATTCACTCGTAATAAAGTTATAAACGTAAACACATCAATATATTCTCTTATATCCTTGCCCTCTTTATATATTCATGGATTCAAAGTACCCTTGTGTTCCTGGGTTTTAAATTACCACCTGTAATGTCATTTCACCAAAATGTTATCTTCTAAACGTGTACAATGAAGAAGCAGGTCGTGTACAATGGGAGATTTTGGTGAACTTTGAATGAAAGGAGTGTGCTTATGACTAAATTTAGGAAAAAAAATTCAGTTAGCTTCCCTGAGGTTTGGAGATTAGGCACCCAACCACGACAAGTTTCAAAGAAGCCTGTCAGGAAGCTCCAGCGAGCCAATCTCTGGAAAAAATGATGTTCGGAGTTCTCTGGTTCTTGGCGGCCATGGAAGATACTGTTCTTTGTTGATTGGAAGCAAAACATGGAGTTCAACTGCTAGAGGAGGCACAGCAAGCAAAGATGGCTGGTTTGGCATCTATCTGGTCATGTCTGTCGGCACTCCTCTGTTGGTTCGATCTTAGCTTTTGAGACTAGGTAGCTTTTCCTTGACGCCAAACTTGCAAGTGGCCAATTAAATGTTGTCATGAAGCTATGACATGTTGGCATGGCCTAAAGATTCTCCCTCTCTCTCTCTCTCTCTGCACCAAAGTACCTGAACCCATCTTCCTCTTTGTTATTTCTCTAGACTACCGGTTGTTGCAGCAGCTCCATAAAAGCGCCACCTGAAAGCCAACTTCCTTTGTGACTGAAACTTCTTAGAGAACATAGTGTCCATTGCTTGAGAGAGGAGCTCTTCATCTGCACTAATTAATATTGGATGTGAATAGAACATTGCCCGTGGAGAGACCTATCTAAAAGAGAGGAAGTGCTTGCTTTGCAAGTAAAGATTAAAAAATGAATAGTTTTAGATTTAGAGTTAGAAAATAGTGAGAATGGTAATGGGTTTGGTTTAAGAGAGAGTGGAGAGAAAGAAGCGGGGTTTTTCTGGAGTGGAGGTAAGAGAGAAATTAGGTTGGTTTTAGGAAAAAGTAACATTAGTGTAGCCTTGGGAATTTTGAAGTTTGAAGAATTGGGAATTCAGTAATTATTGGTGGTTGGGTAGGACAGCAGTGATGGTGATGTTTTGTTTTGGAGATGGATGAATGATGGTGGTTGTTACTTGGGTATTTTGGATTTGGGGGGGGGGGGAGGGGGCATGATGAATTAGAGGATGTAAACTCTGGTGACTGGTTAATCAATTCCCAAACCTTAGGTAGGTAAGAGGATCTTATCCTGAAATTTGAATTTGTCTCAAGTCTTGGGTAGGTTAAGTTTGTGGCAGCCTAGTAAGGCATGAAATGGATCAGGTTTGATTCGATATCTAATCCAATCTGAGACCCATTTTATTTGAATTTAGATCTTAATTCCAAATCCAAATTAAAAATTGATTGGATATGGTTCTTTAGAAAATTCATTCAGATCCGGAGTGGATTCAATTACAATCAAAATTTCCATTTGAATGTTTAATATAAATTTAACTATTGCTTGATACGTTTGCTGTTATGTGATTAGTACATGATATTTAGCTATTGTGCCTTTATGTTTTACTTATTTATATGATTTCATTTTAAGTCGTTGCTAGTTTCTTAGTTGTTGGTTGAAAGACCAACTCGGGTTACCATTTGAATTTTGGATCTAACCTGATCCAAATTCGAATGGCATATATAGATTGCATGGGTAAGACATGGATTTTATCCATAAGATCCATCTTGGATTCAGATTTGTATTGGGACTATAGCATAAAATATTGTTAGCATAGTCCCACGTTGCCTGGGTACCTTTGAGATGTGTGGTACATATACACATGGGCACCCTCTCCTTGTTTGTCGGTTTTTAAGGATGAGTTCTATCTATGGGTTTATCATGGTATCAGAGCAGGTGTATCACAGGGATGAGTCGGGTTCGTATCTCCTGTCCTGCGTGGAGGGGGAGAGCAGTGTCACGCCTCGATAAAATAAAATAAAAATAATACCTTACAAAATTTAAAAAAATATATATATAGAAAACACTCTCTTCAACTTTCTATGTTCATCACATGACTTTCGAAAATTCTTCATTACTTGAGACTTCAGCTTAAACCTAAAAAATATGGGGCGAACACAACCACCTAGTAGGAAAGGTACTCTAAATTCATATATACCATAGATCGAATACAAAACAATAACTTAAAATATATAACGATTTAAACAACCATAAATATTAAAGTAAGTACAAATAAGATTACCAATGAAATTATAATCTAGGTCTCTGAAATAATGTTAACCCAAGCATATTTGACAAATTAAACAACACCAAAATTCATATATACCATAGATCGAATACAAAAGAATAACTTAAAATATGTAAAGATTTAAACAACCATAAATATTAAAGTAAGTACAAATAAGATTATCAATGCAATTATAATCCAATTCTCTGAAATAATGTCAATCCAAGCATATTTGACAAATTAAACGACACCGACATGTATACCGCACACAGTAGTGGATTTTCGATTATTCTCCGGCGAACCACTAACCCCAAACTAAGTTCCGGAACAGTTCTTGGTCTTTACTGAAGGGATTTCACATCCTGCTTATTTTCAACCGGCTATACATGTACAAGCACACACAAACACATTCAAATATTCAGACAATAAGATGCAATACCATTTCACATGATCCAACTTTGCATTAGATTATAGTCTTAAGCATTACAAGTCCATAATTCAACTTTCCACCCATTGAAAGTACAACTCAAGAAAAATAGTAATCTAGCAACCAGAGAGAAATTTATCATAAAACAAAGGGTGTAAAGCAGAATAAATTAAAAACAAATACTTTAAAATAAGATTATCCCTTCTAGTTTCTTTGGTCTATTCGCACATACAAACCAAGAGTAAATTCCCTACCTTGTTTTAGTAACTCCACGAGATAAGAGCACTCTTTAAGCCTTGCTTGTCTCCGTCCAACCGCTCTACAAGCTCCATAGTTTGTAAAATTTTCTTCCTTTTACTTAGTCTCTCAAGTGATTAGTAATCTACTAGCCTTTGGTCTTTTATAAATGAATTTAGAATATACAAATTCATGTAATTGTTGTGTTCAGAATATACAGAGTCATATAACTATTGTAACATCATAGATCATTAAGTAACAAGCAACTAAAGAGGTGCGTCTTGCAATAATTGTATGACTGATCATATTATTCTTATTTAACACAAAATAACAACTCACTTCTCTTATTAAAGACTAACATAATATCATTCACCATGTTTTCACACCAAAGGCCATTATTTCACTCCCACCATAGCATACACATATTTAAACATATCTACATATAGATACATCTTTAGCTTATTTATATTCTTATATCATAATTTGTAACTAACATGCAAATAATGAAAGGTCTAACATTTAACCTATGGACAATGAAAAGTTAGAAGTTTTGTCAGTTAAGGAAATATAGAGTCATTCTTTTATTTGAGTCTTAACTTGTCATAAGGGAACTGGCAACCCATAAAAGAAAAATTCTTTTTAACTACTCATTATAAGCTTTTTCTTATAATTTAAAATATTTTAAAAAAAATTTAGGTCATCACAAGGTCTTCAGCCTTGGTGCTGAGGGGGAGTGTTAGCATAGTCCCACATCGCCTGGGTACCTTTGGGATGTGTGGTGTATATAGATATGTGCACCCTCTCCTTGTAAGCCAGTTTTCAAGGATGAGTTCTACCCATGGGTGGGGGGAATGTTAACATAGTCCCACAAGGCCTGGATATCTTTGAGATGTGTGGTGTATATACACATGGACACCCTCTCCTTGTAAGCCAGTTTTCAAGGATGAGTTATACCCATGGGTTTATCAAATATGATATGGACTCAAATTTTCATGGATAGACCATTTCATACCTTATCATGTGCTCATGTTTCTTTTTATGATGTGTGAATATGATGGCTGATTAAGAGATCTATACTTATTTTATTTTGTGGCGATTTGTTCACTCCTAACCTTATATATCTTTTTTTGGTGTTCCATTTATTTCATATATCAAAACAGATTCCTGCATGACAAGGTGAAGCCGCAGGTTGTGCATCGTGATATCCGTGCCAGTAATGTACTGCTTGATGAAGAGTTTGGTGCGCATCTAATGGGGGTTGGTCTGTCAAAGTTTGTGCCATGGGAAGTGATGCATGAGAGGACGGTGATCGCTGGTGGCACCTATGGTTACCTTGCTCCAGAGTTTGTGTATAGAAATGAGCTCACGACAAAGAGTGATGTTTACAGCTTTGGAGTGCTGCTGCTTGAAATTGTTAGTGGGCGTAGGCCAGCACAAGCTGTTGATTCAGTGGGTTGGCAAAGTATATTTGAATGGGCCACACCTCTGGTGCAGTCTCACCGCTATCCTGAGCTCTTGGATCCTCTCATATCTTCTTCTTCGTCTCAAATTCCTGAAGCTGGAGTTATTCAAAAGGTGGTGGATCTTGTATATTCTTGCACCCAACATGTCCCATCTATGCGCCCCAGAATGTCACATGTTGTCCATCAGCTGCAACAGTTGGTCTAGCCTTCTATTGTAAAGTAAGTTCAGTCACTCATATGAGCTCTAGGGCTATCTATTCCTACAAGAAAAATGCTGTATGGGGATTTTTTCTACCCAGGTAATTCAGTTCTCACTTAATGTCGTAAAATCATGAGAAACAGTTCTCGTGCTAACATAGTTAATACATTGCTGATATAGTTTTAGAAGATGGGCTTGGTGCTGTACTGGAATGTGATGTTTCTCTAAAGCACTATCATTGCTAATGTAGTTCATTTGCTTATAGCATTTGTCTGTAATCTTTCTTTCTTTTCTTTTCTCCTTCTCCCCCTCCCCTAGCTTCATGTTGGCAATTGAACTTGAAAACTTGGATGTGGTTCCAACTCAACTCAAATAGTAGGATTTGACGTAATAAGCTTGTTCCAATTTCTGTTGGATGGACATACTTCTTCACCAATCACATTCGTTTTCCATTCCAATTTCTGTTGAATGGTGAACGTTATTGTCTGCTTGGGAACTGTGGAAACTGCAGAAAAACATGTTACGAGGCAAAAAAAGCTTGTAATTGCCTGATGAGTGAGAAAGGTTCTGTTCATCGTTTTCTTTCTTAGATTCCATATTGAGAAAGAATAGTACAGTAATTTTTTTTTTGCAAAGATAGTTTGAAGGTTGATTTTTGCGGACGAGAAATATTCAAATGGCTTTGATAGATATAGTGGCTAGACCAGAGATGTTCAATTGCGATTAGTTGTTTTAATGAGAATGTGAAGTTTTAAGTACATAATGAATCTTGTTGTAGGGTCCTCTTAATGTGTTGTGTTTTCACTGCTTGTAGTATGTAAATATTGGATTGCCGCTACATAGTTTTTTTTTTTTTTAACTTGGTTGCTGTTGTAAATGATGTGAATGGGTATGCAGTGAACCTCCTTGGGTTGGTCTTTCTGTCTGGGGCTTGTGATTCCCCGTACTTATATTTTGATCAACAAAAATTCTCTGTAGAGAATAAAAAAAGATGGAATATCACATTTGTTATGAAAAGATGACGACATGTAATTTGAAGTTTTAGATGACTTCACTTGATTAGACACTTCATCGAGGCATTCTTAAAATCGTCTAGGGTGGAATTTTAGTTATCTCCACATTTCTACATATGCAAAGGGTTGTGTTTTCATTTATATAGACTCAAAACATGATATTCTTGTAATCTTCTTCGTCTGCCTTGCAATTTATTGGCGTGAATCTTCAGTTCTTAATATTTTGTAATTAATTGTGTTTGGACCCTTTAATGTATGACAAAAGCATTAGATGCCTTTGGTAACTGGACATCCGGTGTATTTGGTGAATTTTGGACCGTGTGTATTGTAGATCTTTTCCGTAGATAGATATTACAGAGGGAAATAACATCTCCACATCCTATTGGGATCTCCTTCGTTAAGGGGTTGGCTACAATGTTTTTTAGTGAACAAGTGATCAACTTATAAAATCATCATCAGTTGGAAGTCACTAATAAATCTAGGATCATGCATTCAAATGGTTCTCTAGATGTTGTACTACAAATCAACAACTACAAGCCTATTGTAAGATGATCACGAATTTAAGTTTCTTGCAATTAATGAACTGCGTAGTGAAGAGTTTGTACAACCGAATAGAATAATTATGTGTAAGCAGCCACATATCCCTTGTGTTGTTGTTTCTACATCTCAAATTACGATTTTGCTTACAATTCTTTTAGCCCTAAACCCACCTAATTTGACGAGTTTTTAAGACCCAACATCATACAAAAACAATGTCAATGTTTCTTCAGGATCAACTGTCATATAAGAAATACTGTACAATTAGCCAGTGGATCTGCACAAATGACTGACTGATCCACTTTAAAATTTGAGATGTACTGTACTAGCAGCAGCATATACTGTTGTTGTTAAAAAGAGAGTACCAGTTACATCTGGGTTTCTAGAAATGCCAAGATTGCCAAACCGGCAGCCCATACATCATCGGCTAATACATGCTCTGCAGGGGAATGACTGACGCCTCCACGGCAACGCACAAACATCATGCCCACCTGTTCATGTACTAGTAAATCTTTAATATAAACAGGAAAACCACTTTTTGAACACTTGGACATGAAATGAGAAAGAAAGAACGCAACGCACCTTAGTCAGGTGAGACATGGCCATTGCATCGTGCCCAGCTCCACTCATCAGTACAGGCACATCATCTAGAATCTCACCTACCATTCTCTTCAGTGCAGTGTAAGCTGCAGATCTCAGTTGCGAGCTCAATCCGGTATCACAAGCCACTGCATAAGCTTCATGCTGAAATTATCCATCCGTATGAGAATAAGCCATAGAGCATATAGTAGCAGTGGAAGTAACACAAAATGAGATTGAAATTCTCACACCTTACGTTCAATAACACAAGAAACAGAACGCTGATCACATATTTGATGCATCCGATTAGAAAATTCATAAATAATAGCCTCCCGTCCCATGTCATCCATTGCTCGCATGTCTATGGTGAAAATTACCTGCAAGTTGATGGTTTTCGCAGCACTGGTAAGGATGTGAACGTTTCTATGGAATAAGAGATCCCCCGTATGGCTAGTTGCTAAAATTTAGAAGTCTCAAGAAAACTGAGTACTTGCCTGGCCCGGAATCACGTTACTCGCACTTGGCCAACTTGATATCTCTCCAACAGTACACACAAGAGATCCTGCGAGAGATTCTGCAATAAAACCTTTGCACTGACCATCATAATATAGAAAATCTTCTGGTTGTTTACAAAGACTTTCCAACAATACAATTAACTCAGCAGCAGCAGCCATAGGATCCTGGCGCATAGTCATGGGGACTGTTCCAGCATGGCCTTGTGAACCTCTCACAGTTACCTGCAGAGCAATGTTATGTTTGGCAAATCATTTATTTTTCCCAAAAAATAAAATAAAATTAATATAAAGATAGTGTCTTTTGACTTGAGATAGCAAGTAAGCGCATGTAAAGTTACTCTTTTACCAAAATAACAATAATAAATCATAATAATAAAAACTGAGTTTTGACTTGAGATCTGCTGTTCATAATTTAATAGGTTTTACATTTAATTCACATATCTTAAGACAAATATCTGAATTTAGCATGGCCGTCTATAAATTTCTTAATAGGATCATCATACTTCAATTAAATTATGAACAAATTTAAATGTCAATAAAACAAATTTAGTTGCTCTTTGTGCCTGAATGGAAGGATATTAAGCCACATAGATGAGTTCAAGAGTCTGAGACGCTTATTTATTTGATTATATTGTTTTGTAACTGGATGACTGAGGCTACGGCCTTAAATAGAACGGAATAGAAACATAGGATTCATGTAGCCGACCCCAAGTAGTTGGGAAAGAGGCTTGGTGGTGGTAGTCGTCGTCGTCGTTGTTTTGTAACTGGAAGAGTTTATTTATTAATAGTTTTACATCTTAAAGTAAAGAAGATCCAAGTTACAGTAATGAGTGAATATTCAGGCTACTGCAGTGTGCACTTTCACGCTACTGTAGCAGATAGCAAATGCGTGCATTTGTTTTAGTGGCTTTTACTACGATTTTAGTTGCTGGTTGAAAATCTACGAAATTTGTATGTAAGCATTGCATAAGTGGATCAAACTAGATTTCTGATACCATATACTGGAAATTTCATCCCTAGAATAATCCAAATATAACTAACATTTAGCAACCGCAGAATAAAATCAGATGGACTGGATTCCTTTAACAATAACAAACTATAGCACATGGAATGAAATCTAATCTGTGTTGGAGAGATAAAAAATACCTTTAATCGTGTCTGTCCAGCAATGCCTTTCACCACACCAAGAGGAAGGCCAGCCAATTCTAGTACGGGACCCTGTTCAATGTGAACCTGCAGCATGACATTGAAACAAGCACAGTATGAGTGTTCAAAATACAGAAATTTTACAGGCTGAAATACTTGGTCCTAACAGCACTCCACAGGAAAATAAACGTAGGATACCTCAACATAACCCCAAACAGATTCTGGATCATATTTGAGCTGTAAAAAAATTTCCTCGGAAGTTTCTCTGGTGATCTCCTTTAATAAATCTTGCATTGTCACACCACTGAAGAATGATCATGCATAAATGTACTGACAATAAGCAGATTTACAAATGGATATGAGCTGTGAGTTACTCGTGGAACCTCTTATCACGTATCTGTAATGCTGAAATTGGCAATGTACCAGCAATAGCAGCACTGCCTAAGAAGGTAGATTGAAACCTAACTCCCTCCTCATCACTAAATGCAATCACCTGCAAGGATCAAAAGTAGTTAAAATATGTAAGTTTGACTTATAATGCCAACACCACAACTAATAAAAATTCTCCATTATAGGTATTTGGAAGAGTCTATAGTACTGAATTATTCGCAATGTTAGTAATAATTATAACAACAACAACAACAAAACAATGGCAACAACAATAAAATAATAATAAATCAATGATGATGATGGCGACAATCCATCAAAATTTAAGGTTGGGGACTGTAATGTTCCAGAATAATGTCAATTGAATTAGTTTCTAGCAGAAACAACATTCTAATCATTCTGTTCCATCATAGTTTGTCATGTAGCAACTCATGGTTCACTATCAGAATGTATTCTTTCCTAATATAGTTTCTTGCCATGTTTTGGTATGCTTTATACATGAAGCTACGATATCATAATATTTGCTGATCCCAAGGACTACACAGTTACTGCTTGTATAGTCCACAATTACTGCTATTATAGTCCTTGAAAGATAATTAAACATTCGACATCACTTCTTATCATACTGCCATACACCACTAGCAATCCCATAAAATTGTCCCTGGAAACATTTTTTTCGGTAAGGAAAAAATGTTCCCAGGGGACGTTGGTAAATAAGAACAAAATATATCTAATTATTGAAGCAGCAAAAAACAAGGAGATAATTAATCATAATGCAATCATCCAATGCATCACTCAATCAACTTTTCTAGAACCATTCCATTAGTATCAATATTTAACTGACCTCAACTGGCCGCTGTAGTTTTCCTAATCTTCCAGTGATATTCAAAACCTTCAATGCAGATAGTGCAGAAACTATACCTAGCGCACCATCAAATATTCCAGCATCAATGACAGTATCCTGTTCAGAGATACAGAACAGTTAACTACCAGTTGGTATGTATTGACACTCTGAGCAAACTAGGTTGTATGGAGAAGGTATAATAAAACAAATAATAATAGTGAAGAAATGAAGTGCTTTACCAAATGAGAACCGATTAATAGAACCTTGGCACTTGCATTCATCCCTTTAGCACGACCATGCACATTGCCAATTTGGTCCACCCATCTGAAGATCAACAACAGTCACAGTTAAGTTAATGAACACTACTTAATGATGGCAATAAGTAAACAGCTCACGTTATCAAACCAGCATCTTCCATCCATCTACGAATAACATTTCCTGCTCTGACAGAAGCTGGGCTCAAGAATGTCCTCTCAAGATAGCCATCGGCATCACTTACCTGCCAGTTCAGACAATAATAGTATCATTTTTCAAATAACCACATTTTAGTGCCACAAGGTGGATGGGAAGAGTGATTTGAGTAAAGTATAATTGAGAGGAAAATTTCAACTCAGATTGCCAATAGACTGGAAGACAACCCATGCACTGAAAAATTCAATGACCAGTCACTGGTATGTAATTCAGTTGAATACTGAATGCCATTTTAAGTTAAAACTATATTAAGGGTATAGAATTCAAAGATATCCGAAATGAAACCAGGGTATGAACTTTCGAGAGGAAAATTGCAACTCGAATTCACAATAGACTGTGGAGCGCATGATATCCTAGATCTTTATTTCTTTTGTTTCCTTTCTTTCTTGCTTTTTTTCAGTTTGATAGAAAACCAATTAAGATTACCCTAGATTCTGTTTACTTCCTTTATATATTACATTTATTATGACCAAATAATCGTTCAAATAAGTTCTAAAAGAAAAAAAAAAGATCTTGAAGCAAAACTAAAATTTTTCTTCTTATTTTTTTTAAAAAAAAAAGGAAGAAAATGCAAGTACTGTCATGTGATGAAAATTAGCATATTTATCTAAAGTGATTGATTGATAGAAGTCTTTATTTTTTCAGGTAATATAAAAAATCCTTGAATAATAATTCTTAAGGGTGAATTAGTAGTTTCAATAAGTATTTATTACCAAAAAATTAAAGGTCACCTCCCAATCAAATATGGTCATCTATCTGCAGTCACCATTATCACTTTTTCAATATTATATTTTGATCCTAGCTATAAAGACAAAGAAATGAGATTAAATGTACATTTAAAACTTGTACAACCATATTGAATGCAATATGGTAGCTAGGATAAAAGATACATATCAAATCTATCTTTTCAGAAAATTGCATAACATAAAAGGTATCAATGACCTATCAATATATATATATATATATAAGGTATCAGCGGTTCAGCCAGTCAACTAGTTAGTTCATTTCTTCAATTTTCTCAAGTTTATAAAAATTCTTGACATAGAAACAGATATCTTGCAACAAAATTTTTGTGTGAGATATATTTTTGTAAATTGGCAAATTTCGGTGTCAAAACCTGATTGACTGAGTTGTAATTTCCGGTTTGATTTTTGTATCGATCATGGAGCTGATGAACAAGTGCATGTATACCGTCGATTAGATGAGAACATCATCTAGTACAGGTATGTGGTGTGAGGACACAATGCAGTTTATGTTTTTGAGGTTGGAATTGAAAAATGAGTTTTATTTACAAATTATTAGGGTTTTTCAAAGTCCGACTGGTCCTCAATTCTAGGACCGGTCTCACTTGGTCCGTTTCAATTAGGAAACAATTTTGACAAAAATTCTACTTTCCTTTAAACTTGAAGCTTCTAGGAATGTCCTAATTCATTTTGTAATTTGTTTTCCAAGTAAAATTAGGACTTCTTTACCTATAAATACTCATCTATGTTTTCTCTATAATTACGCTTTCAGAAGATCATTATTTTAGAGAGAGAAAGCTTTTGAAGTATTTTTAGGGCATAAAATCATCTTTGATTTTTCTATCTTTCGAGAGAACACATCTATAATTCATGACTGATATTTAGGGTGTTGTTCTCTATCTAATCGACCATTTAGGGACTTCTTCAGAATTCTTCGTTCTATCAAAACATCGGATTTTCGGTTCTTCTCAATTACTTGTTTGTTTGTGAAGGAAGGTGAATCAGATTGCACTATGAAGGGAAAAAACATTCGCAGAGTGTTCGTGTTCTTCCAGCTACCCTTCTGCAAGGATTGTGACATAAGTCTATGTAACAATTGGATGAAGAGTCGCAAGAGTAAGCCTAAGTTGTTCAATAACAAGTTCTTGGCAGAGTGGAGTGCATGTGAGACTGAGACATAATCTGTTGTACTTTGTTTCGACGATAGTGGATTGGTTCTCCTGAGGCTTTGCCTCCTTGTGGTTTTCTCCCGTTTAGGTTTCCATGTATATCGGTATCATCTCTTACTTAACTTTATTTATTGCTTTGTGTGTGGTTGTTTTTATTTTAATTTGCTAAAATTAAAATAAATTAAAGAATCGAACCAACGAGTTCAAACACCTATTAACAACCCCCCGCCCCCCACATCCTCTAGGTGTGTTTTCATCAAACTTTCACAGCCACTTCCGCACCATGCAACTCACATTTTGCAATAGCAAATTTCAGGATAATTGTTTTCCCAACAGGTATATGTATCACTCAAATGTTCAATGAACTTTATAGACTTGTTAGTTTGAAATAGTGTACATATTTAATCCAGCTGCTCAGAAAGTTTTCTCCTGATAATTTTTCTTTTTTTTGTTCAAGATAAAATTATTTGTTGAAATGGTAAAGTAAACTTTTCCAGAAGTACTGGCCACTCTTTTTTATCTGTTTGATCTCAGTTGACATCTAAAATGATCGATCAAAGTAGCCAAAGTTTTGTATAGCGGTGACATTTTTTTAACCATGCTTTCAGCCTTTCAGAATAAGGACATCATAATTTATTTTTCACATTTCCATGTTCCACAGCCAAATCCTGATTACTTAGA